>CAJQZJ010032083.1:6085345-6103000 GCA_907164525.1 Lophiomys imhausi
TTTTTTTTTTTTGTGTTTATTTTATTTGTTGTTTGGAGATAGCATCTTTCTAAGAAGCCTGGACTGGTCTTAGACTCATGATCCTTCCACCTTAGTCTCCCATGTCCCAGGATTGCAGATGTGTTTTTAATTTAGTAAGTATGTTTAAAATAAAAGCCTTTTCCTTCAGCTTCTAGTCTATGGTTTTCCTGTCCATTTCTCCCTTGGTCTCTTCCTTCTCCTTTTCTCTCTGTTCCTTCCTCCCTCCTTCCCCTCCTCCCTCTCTCCCTCCTTCCCACTTCTCCTTCCTACAAACTGCCCTACCAGGGTCTTACTAATAGAGTTTGAGATGACCTCCAGTTCACAACCCCCCAGCCCCATTGTTGAGCACTGGAATTGCAGGAATGTACAGTACCCAGCCCTTTCATTTTCTTAACGGAGACCTTTGAAGATGAAAATTTTTAATTTTTATGATGGCTTGTGTATGTATTAAGTTTTCTAAAGGATTTTTTAATTACGGGAAAAACTTGGCCAGTCCAAGGTCTCGGGGAGTTGTTTTCCTGTGGTTTCTCTCATGGGTTTTCTAAATGTACCTTTCACATGTAGGTCTGTTGGTTCTGCCACCCTTTCAAGTTAATATTTTACCTTCAGAACTGAGTCTTCCTATGTTTCCATATCCTATGTGGATATCCAGTTATTTCAGTGTCTTTTGTCAAAAAGACTCCCTGACTTTAAAAAAGTAAATTAACAGCAAACTTGACTATCCTCAAGTTTCTTTTTCTGATCTGTCCTCTGTCAGTCACTTGTAGCTCTGCACTAGATCTCGAACTCAGCTGAACACTCCCAATGTTGCTCTTCCTAGCCATTATGGAGTATAGCTATGCCTCTATCTCTGATCATTTGTTCAAAATTTATAGATCATCTGAGGCTATCACTTGGTAGAGTGCTTGCCTTGCAGGCATAAGGCCCTGGATTTGATGCCCAGAACTGAATAACTAAGACATGGTGGTACACACCTGTAATCCCACATAGGAGGTGGATGCAGGAAGATCAGAAGTTCAAGGTCATCCTTAGCTACAGGTTGAATTTCAGGCTAGCCTGGGTTACGTGAGACCCTCTCTGTCTGGAAGTAAAACTAAAAATGACTATACAACATCTATTAAGTCAGGTACTGGGATGCAATGGTGATAAAAATATATAAATTCCTGGCTTTATTGGGTTTTTCAGGGATGCAAGTACTGGGTAATGGTAGACTGAGGTTCTGAAATATATGCTTTCTCTCTCTCTCCCTCTCCACCCCCTCTGTGTTTCCAGATAGAAATGTGTTCCATGAAGAAAAGAAGAGTGAGCAGGGAAAGTCTCCCCAAAGCAGTGAGAACCGAGAACGTGGCAGAGGAAGTGAGGGACTGAACCACTCTATGCAAATGTCAGTCTTCCAGACTGACAGAGGAGACAGGAAGTGCCTAGAACCCCAGCAAATTGACAGCTGTTCTCAGGAGGTCTCTGGCCTCACAGGACTCATATTTTCCAGGAGGAAGCAACCATGTTGAAAATGTACTTATAGTCCTTTCCAGTAGTATGGTAACTAGAGAAAGCTGGGGGACAACTAGGGTGAGCCTTAAATGCAGACACAGGCAGCTGCGGAAGCCTCAATAGGCACTCCAGGCCACAAATGTGAGTGGCCACAAATGTGAGTGGTCCAGAGCTTGGCAAATTAGAAGGAGAGATCTTTCAGTTCAAGGAACAGAAGAGCTGAGACCCACTGGGTGTCCTCAGGGACTTGTCAACTAGGGAGAACTTTGGATCTTGTTCTCAGGGGCCAGGGACACCATTGGGTGACAAGCCTGATTTCAGTTTTTAAAAGGTTTTATGTTGTATAATCAGTTCTATTATCCAGCTGCTTTATAATACAAATGAGTACTTGGTCTGTGTTCCAGAAACTTCTAGAATCCTGAGAAAACATGACATTCTGGCTGCACTGTCTGGAAACTTCCAGCTAGCCCTGGGACCCCGGGGTGATTTATGCAAATGCTCAGGAACACATATACTTCTCTCTGTACTGATGAGCTGTCTTGGATGCAAATATGGGTGCTTCATTTTACTACAAGTCAGAGTGAGTCAGGAGGTGCTGCTTCCACAGAATGACTAAGTGGAGGAATGCTGACGACAGTCGTTCTTGGCCCCAGCTTTTGAGATACTTTTACATTGAAAGTAAGTTTAAACTTATGCCCAAGTCACACGTATGGAGATTGTGTGAAGAATCTGTGTTTAGCCCTTCTTTACCTATTACATTCAGGTGCTCAAGTCTGGGGTGTGTGTGTGCTCGTGGACCCTGGATGTCCCCATTGCAGTCCACTGTCTTTTATGACACTGATGCTTTAAAAGAGTTCAATGGTTCCCCCCTCTACTCTGTGCCTAGTTATACCTGGACGCTCCTCATTTGGATTCTGCGACGTTTCTCTGTAACTCTGCTGGATGACATGTGGACACTGCCCCTTTGGAGACAAGTGATGATGTGGAATCTTCACCAGTGGAATCCATCGCTAGTGGAAGCAGATGCTGTCGAGTGTCTGGGAATATGACACAGGGCAGGAGCACAGAGGAGGAGGGGTGACGGTCAGGATTCGACTGAGGTTTTCATGTATGCCTGAGCCGTCCGTGCTGCTGGTTTAACCAACAGGAGTGAGACAGGGTCATGGTGAGTACACACACCCCACACATACTAGGTCCACACTACACACACGCACACACAGACGCACACAGGCACACACGCACACACAGACTCACACAAAGGCACACATATGCACACACACAGGCACACTTACACACACATACACACATGCACGCACACAGGCACACACACACAGGCACACACAGGCACACACACACAGACCACACACACAGACACACACAGGCATACACACACAGACCACACACACACAGGCACACACACATGAACACACAGACTTAGACACACTCGGTTCTACTTTGCATTGTTTAGCAGTCACAGCATTCTGTTTAGCTTGGAGCACACTGTCAGAAGCCATGTGGGAAGACTTTCAGTTTCTTCATGAAGGTTCACATGGACTTAGCAGTTCCTGCTGATCCTGTAGAGCTCAGAGGATTTCTGGAGAAAGAAGCAGAAGCCCTGGCCTGAGCTCTGGCTGCCCTTTGGCCCTGCCTAGATGAACTAGGGTTTAAAAATGAGAGGACCTCAATGTGAAGGCAGCAGAGGCCAGCTCAGACAGGAGACCCACCCAAGCCAATAGAGTGTGAAGTCAAAGGGAAGACCTTGGGCACGTAGTGTGAACTCCCATATCCAGCTATGCCTGGTGTTATCTTGCTACATCTTTATTAAATATTCTTTTAATTTTATGTGTATGAATATTTTGTTTGTGTATGTGCATGTGTGTCATATGTGTTCTTGGTTCCTGGGGTGGGGGGGGGTTGCGGAAGAGGACATTAGATCCTCTGGAACTGGAATTAGAGACTGCTTTGACCCCCGGGGTGGATTCTGGGAACTGAACCTTAGTTCTCTGTAAGAGCAGCCAGTGTGCTCTCAACCTTGGAGCCATCTCTCCAGTTCCTACAAACTTTATCTTCTTAGGACATTGGGATGGAATCCAGGGCTTTGGGCTTGTTTGTTCAGCCAGCACTCTTTTCATGTATTTTTAAATTTGTTTTATTTTACTATTTTGAGACAATTGCATTCTATAGCTCAGGCTGGGCTTGAACTCATGGCAATCCTCTTGTCTCAGTCTACCACGTAATACGACTGCAGATGTGAGCCTGGCTTTGACAGAAATTTTAAGTCCCCAGCCCTTCTGGATATGTGTTTTAAGGATATCAGATATATTCTTGATTTGCTTTTAATTTTCCTTAAAAAACAAAACAAAACGTGCTTAGCTACATGTCACCCGTATGTGCACGGGCCATCTGCATATTCTTCCTTCTTTCTCTCTTCTTCCTTTCTCCCACGCTATCTTCATGTCCTTGTGCTGAGGATCTTGGGGGAGAGATGAGTGAGAGGGGGAAACTTGGGGAATGCTGGAGAAGGAAGGTGGGAAGGGAGATCGACTACTGTCGGTCCTGTCCAAAGGGACAGGAGCTCATGGAAGTTGCAGTGTTCCTCCCCAGACTCTGGCGTCACCTCTCTTATAGCCACCACCATTTCGTGGCCTGGCAGAAGTGAATGAGGTGTCAAGTCTGACCCCCAGTCCCAATCTGGTCCCAAGAAAGGGCACCTGTGTCTGTCTCTGGGGCCACAGGTGCTGCCCTGGTTGTCTACGGCTTGACTTAACTCCCTTCTTAATAAAGAGTTCTGCCAAACAGCTCTGCAGTCACTTTGTCAGGTTCCTGTGTTGTCCTGGATGCCAGGCATGAGTTCTTTATGAAGCAGGGCCTTGTCCGCCAAGCTCCATGGCTTGCCCTTCATGGCCTGAATATTATCTGGTACCTGCATAGCCACTCACACAAAAACTATCCCTGATAACACACACACACACACACACACACACACACACACACACACGTACACACACATGTACACACACACAGACAAAATCCCTCAATGATGTATACAAATTCTCCATCAAGAATCTGGACTGCAGTTGCCCTCTGCTGGGGAGATAAGGCAGCTTGGCTGGGATCAGCAAGCATCCTTCTGCTGCTTGGCTTGCAGTGACTGAGGTGCATGACAGGACAGAACTGAGCAACTAAAGTCAGTCCTGCTGGGGGGAACTGACAACCAACGACTTTACTTAGATTGCCTTTTCTCTTCTTACTGGAATTGTTGCATTTGATAGTTGGGAGGGGACGGGAGGAAACCCGCAGTAACTCTTCTAATCCAACAAGACCAAGGTTTGGAGAAATCGCACTGAATGACCCAGCAGAAGGAACCCAGGAATGTCCGCTGGAATCAGATGATTGATTGCAGCACCATGCAGAGAATTGTGCTAGGCTCTTACCTAGACTAATAAGAATGTTCTGTGCCTATGCTATTTCCAAGACAATAACTACAACCCACACGGACGAGAGGTTATACAACTGAAGAAATGACATTTTCACTTTATTTCATTTCCTTGACTGTATGTTTACTTTTGGATAGCCACATGTGTCTATTGCAGTGACCCTCAACCTACTGGTCACAGCCCCTCAGCTATCCTGCATATCATATATTTACATTATTATTTATAGCAATAGCAATTTACAGTTATGAAGTAGCAATAAAATGATTTTATGGTGGGGGGGGGGTCACCACAACATGAGGAATTGTATTAAGGGGTCACAGCATTAGGAAGGTTGAGAACACTGGTCTAGGAGCTTATGTGTTGGACAGTGGCATTCTGAGTACATTAACAGTAACAAACCAGGACCCCCACCACATTGATGAGGCCTCAGGCAGAGCTTGCTGGGAGAGACGTTTGATAAGATTACTTTATGTATTTATTTAGAGACAATGTCTCATTATGTAGTCCAAACTAGACTCAAACTTGTGGCAATTCTCAGTTTCCTAGGTACTGGAATTACGAGTGTGTGCCATTATGAACAGCTAAGAATTTGTTGACTGAAGAAAAATTCAAGTGGGTTTGGTTAATCCCTGCTACAGAGACTGAGGCAGGAGAAGTGCAAGTTCAAGGCTTGCCTGGGCTACAGAGTGAGCTCAATTTTGAGACATGGTGTCAAGATAATAATAGTACTACTAATAAAGGCTAGGGTGTGGTTCAAATCACCTAGAGCAGTTGATTTGACATGCTTGAGGTCTCAAGTTCCATCTGCAGATCTGCAACAGGAAGAGAGGAAGGAGAGAGAGAGAGAGGAAAGAGAAAGAAGAAAAGATAAAGAATGAGGAAGGAAAATGAGAGAGGAAATAAAGAAGAAAAGAGAGAATGAGAGAAAGAATAAAGGAGTGAGAGAGAGGACAGAAGAAAGAAGATGAGAGTGAAGAAGGAAGACTCCTGCTGAGAGAGACACACCTTCCTTTGTCCTCCCTTCCCACCCCTATGCCCCCAGCCAAAGCCTGGTCGCATCCTCTGCATACTGTTTAAGACAGAGACAGGCTCTGTCTTAAAGAGGTGGCCTTTGTGTGGCACTGGCCTGGGCGGTCAGGAAAGGCTATTTTTAACTTGTTTGCAGAACTGCCTCAGCAGCATGCTGAGTCGGAAAAAGTTTCTGCCCATTAAGGAGAAGTCTCTACTATTTGTGATCTCACCATTGAAAATTTCTTTAATTGTCTCCTGGTGTTCTGGGTTTTGCATTTTTGTGTCTAAGGATAGATTCCTGGGTGATGTCACGAAATCCCTAAAGACACAGTGGGACTGTGTTAGATTGGGAAAGACAATATGTTGAGGATTTATCTGGAGGTGTCAAAAGGAAAAGAAGGGAAACAGGGCACTTGTGGACAAGTCCTCCAGCCTGCACTCTGGCTTAGCAACAGTGGTGGGGGAAGATAAGATGCACACCGTCATTAGAAGGAGGGTCCCAGGAGGATAGGAGGCAGAAGGACAGGGCTGGGCTGGCAGCCTGAAGTCATTGCCTAGTCTCCAAAAGAGATTACAGCATGCCTGAGTTTCCAGGGGTCCAACAGGGACCGGGGTAGAGATTCTGTGGGTACTGGGACAACTTGACTTCAGCCAGATGGTATTTGAATAATCTGCTAGAGGGAAAACAGACACAGCAAACCCAGCCGCATTTAGTGATGAAACTCTCACTTTGACTGTGAGTCATGTGAAGCCACGCCTGCCCAGGGGTCAGGCTGACACTGAACTCACAAACAAGTGACGGATTGAAGCAATTACTCGGATAATCCATAGCCACGGCTACTGGAAGGGACATATCCCCAGAAACAGTGGGGTTGTTATAAACTGTTAGCGATTGGCACAGTTATCTTGAATGTATGGAGCCAAAGAGATTACAGAAAAATCTAGAATGTCAATGAGGATACATGTGAGTTGAGTCATTCCGTGTGGGAAACCTAAAGGCTCCCAACCCCTAAAAGGGACATTGTGCTTTCAGCCAAAATGGAAATAAAAATTGGGGCTTAAATTTGGCAAATGATTCAGAACTCTGTGTAGGTAGTTTTACATGCACAGCGGATAATTTTCATGTTGGAGTTTATTTGGCCTAAAAGACAGAAATATTGAAAAGCAAACTTGAATCTTGAGATACTATGAATAAATAGTATTATTTATAGCTATCCTTTAATTAGTACCTCCTTCCATCTGTGGTAATTTATTGGGGTAGTCAAGGAAGACAAGATATGCCCTTCTCCTCCTTCCCCTCCTCCCCCTCCTCTCCCACTTCCCCCTTCTCCTCCCTTTCCCTTTTTTCCTCCCCTTCCCTTCTCCTCCTCATCCTTCTCCTCTTCCTCTACATCCTCTTCTCCTTCCTTCCCTCCCTCCCTCTTCTATCTTTCTTTTTTTCTCTCCTCCTTCTCTACCTCCCTTCTCCCTTTCTTCTTCCTTTATTCAAAGTAGCTTTGAACAGCATATAATTTACACGCGTGTCGTAGAGAAATACAGGTTCATACAGCTTAGGGAAGATTTATCTTTGTTCTCTAGTGGGGAACTCAGAGGTGGGTGGCAACGAAAGCCCAGAATTTGAAGCCATTCCCTTATTAGGCATGACATTTAGGAAGTGGGACATGGCTACTATACTAGTTTTCAGCCACCTACACAAGATCCACCTTCACCTTTAAGGAAATATTTGGGAAACTCCCTGCCAACCACTTCTGGCATGTCATTGGCCAAGGCCTCTAAAATGTCACTCTTAGTTGCCAAGGAGGCTGTAACATGTAGTTTTAAATCCCCTCCACATGACAGTTGCTACTCTCTTACCAAGAAAGAAGGGAGACAGGATATGGCTAGGAATCTAGTAGACTTTACCACTTTGAAAAGCATTAATATAAATAAGGTAGAATCTATTTTTAACCTAGTTTTGAAAAAAAAGTAATCTTTAAATTTATTTTGTGTGTGTGTGTGTGTATGTGTGTGTGTGTGTGTGTGTGTGTGTGTGTTTCTGTGTCTGTTTGTATGTGCACCACATGTAGCTAGTGCTGGAGTAGGCCAGAAGAGGACGCCAGATCTCCTGGAGCTAAAGCTACAAATGGCTATGAGCTGCCTAATGTGGGCGCTGGGAACTGGGTTCTGGTCTTCTGCAAGAGCAGCAAGTATTCTCCTAATTGATGAGCCACCTCTCCAGCCCCCCCCCAATGATTTTAATTGTTTATTTTAGCAGATTTTATTCATAACTAATTATCACAATGTGAAACAATGATTACATATGTTACATGAGTATCAAGGATAACATTTGAGGGGGGATGTGTGTGTTCTTTCTTGGGTGTGTGCTTTCTAAGAATGCATGCAGTGCACGGCCATCACTGCACAATGCACTGCACAGTGATGGTCACTGCACGGTGCACAATGGTCACTGCAGTTCTCTGGAAGATTTCAAAGGAACAAGGCACGCCTGTCTGCCAGGAGCTGTGTCTTCATCTACTGGAATCTGAGCCGAGCGAGGTGCTGCTCCAAAGAAATAAATAAAGAGCTCAAGTAGCGGTCCAGAGAAAGTTCAACTTCATTAGTGATCTGAGGAGGGATTTACTGAGCCAAAGGAAAGCCCTCTCAGAATGAAGCATGTCCACTTTGATTTAAGTAACTCAAACAGCCATGGCAGTGGCGTGGAGTTTGTGCTGTGGTCTGAAGCGGTATCTTTGCCAGCCAGCTGAGATGAACAGTGGGAGAAATGAAGAAGAAGAAGGGTTGGGAATAGGCTTAGGATTCAGATCTCCCAGGCTGTGTGAGTTGTAGTCTGTGGTTCAGAAGTTGTAAACGCCCTTTAGGCAGTCAAGTTGCTTGAGGCTGAATGGGTGAGACAACACAGAGTGCAAAGTGTCACCTACAACAATGGTCACAGTCACGTCTTGGTTGTAGCTGAGACTGCAGACACTCAGCTCTTTCAGGGATAAACCCGATGTCTGCATGTTGCTGTGAAATCTGATTTGCTAAATTTGGATAGAATTTGTAATGCTGGGTCAGTCAAGTACTGAACAAAGGAGGCCACAATTGGCACCTTGGCTTTGTGGGCAACATAACACTGACTAGGAAGACTCTGATCAGGGGAGGACTTGGGTACTTCCCCTCCTCATTATCTTCTGTTTCTTCCTCTTCCCTCACTTCCTCCTCCTTCCTTCTCCATTTTCTCTCTCTTCACTATTTCTTTTCTGTCTTCTTCCTCTTCCTTCCACCTTACTCCTCTTCTTGGTGTATGTCTAATGTCTCATTATCGTTCTCTTTTTCTTCCTCTTCCTCCACTTCCTCCTCCTCTTCTGTCTTCTTCTTTCACTACTCCTTGGTTGCTCCCCCCTCCTCCACTTCCTCCTCCTGCTCCACCCCTCCTGTCACAGTAGGTATGGCAAGGGTGTTCTAGAATGGAGGAGTGTCCCCTAGCCGTGCAAGGGGGCCAGTTAGGATGCTCTGTGTTGGATTGTGACTGGTGAGCAATGGGCACAATTTGGGCAGTGGCATGAGAATGGGGGGTGTGCTGCATTCGTGAGCAAGCTCTCAGGCACAATCATAGGGTTGTTTTCTGATTGGCAGGGCACAATTCAGAAGAGGAAGGTCTGAGGAAAGGAGTGTGTTTGTCTGAGATAGTAGCTACTCCTTACTTCTTGGCAGCAGAACCACCCCACAGAGCGCTTTATTAATCACATGGGATTGCATTTTCTTTTAAATTCATTTTCCACTCCTCAGAAAATGTGAACTTTCACATTCCAATTTAGATTTGCAGCTCTTATGGGAAAAAAAAAACAATCTTAAGAATATTAGGCATGGATTCCTGAATTCTAACAAAGCCATAACAGCTGGAGCTGTGTGTGCGTGGAGTCCAGTTTGGTGCTGGAGGAACAGCGGTTCCTGATGGCACCCCAGAATTTTTGCTTATTGTCTTATTTTTTTTCAATGTTTTTGAGACAGGGTCTTGTATTGTCCAGGCTGGCCTTGAACTCCTCACCTTCCAGCATCTACTTCTCAGGTCCTGGGATTACTTGGCTCCTAAAAGTATTTCTGCTGGGCTCCCTGAAGTTATGGTTGTGCAAACCATGAGAGTCTATATACTCACTCAGGCAGAGGGAGGAAGTCCAAATCCCAGAGAATGACTTCCTTTCAGGGCAGAGGGAGCCAAGGACACTGGCAGAAGGACTTAGGAAAGATAGACCGGAAAGTGAGAAAGCAGCAGATACAGGGGGATCAAACAGGAAGCCTGCCATCCAGTGCCTCTCAAGAGCCGGTTAGAAGGATGGAAGTGGGCTGCACAAACACATTTGAGCTACTGTGTGTGTGTGTGTGTGTGTGTGTGTGTGTGTGTGTGTGTGTGGCGCCAATGCTTATTAATGTTGATGAGGAAATGCATATTCTACAGTGGTCTCAGGGGCAGTTCTCAGTGTCTGGCCTAGAGAAAGGAGTGGCCGGCTACAGCAGAGATGGGTAAATAGTGCCCTCCTGACCTTTATTGTTTGTTAAAGTGGAGGAGAAACGAATATTCTTCTCGTAGAGTTTCAGGTTAGTGAGCCATAGCTCATCTGGGCTGCGGAGGACCAGGGAACTGCTAAAACGATTAGACACTGACAAACGTCCAGAGGAAACAAGAAGCACACGGTTGCCTCCTTCAGTTTGCATGAAGAGGAGACACCCCACTCTCTCTGTAACCTTTCTCAAGGGGAAGATGGTTCAGGAGTGGGGATCAGTGGTTGAGAAGGGGATTCTTGTACCCTCTAAATTGTTCGTGATTTTAATTAGGAAAATGCCTTTCTGTATATTACTTGTGAAACTGGAAGTTGAGTCAGGGCACAAGACGATGGATTTCGTGTTTTGCAAGGGCTGTTTCAGAGCAGTGAGAATGGAAGAGAGGACATTTAGCGAGGAATAGGGGTAGGGCAAGGAGGGAGAGACAGAAGCGGAAGCTGAAACTAAGGGAAGAAGAAAAGACCACAGACAGGCGAGGGTGGGGCTAAAAGGAGTCAGTGGGAACTTTGTTAGTTGGCGCAAAAGTAAACATGGATGTGCACGCGTCTTTGTGGCGTATGATCAGGAGTTATGGTATAGCTGGCTCTGTGGTACTTCTCATCCCCGTGTTAGCAGATTCCATAGTGTTCCACAGTGGCTGCACATGCGCATCAGAGAGCACGAGGGCTCCTCTTGCCCCACATCCTCACCTGCATTCCTTGTTCTTTGTTTCTGTGATGACAGTGGGTGAGGTGAAGTCTCTCCGTTGCTTTTAACAGGGTGACAACAAAGCTCAATCCAAGGACATTTTGCCTTCTTCTTGGAAGGCAATGCTTCCATAAAGAGCCGTGGGACCCAGCTAGCTCTTCTGAGGCAGGAAGGAAGTTGGTGGGAAAGTTTGCTTTTTGATGGATACATTTTCCACACAAAGACTCACATGGGACAAAGACTGCTTGGTGTGTGGTGCCCAGGAAGGTTCCTGGTGAAATTGTGGCTAGCGGTCTCCATAATAGACATGAAAGTTATTAAAAAAAAAATCAATGTTTTAAAATTGTCAAACCCTAAAGTGAAGTAATTGATTTAGCAGTGCCTTGCCTTACAAAAAAGCAAGCGCTCTGCCACTGGGTCAAATCCCCAACCCTGAATTCTTGAGCTGCAGTCTTTGTACACTAGACTGGCTTAGAACTTGTGGTCCTCCCGTTCCAGCCTCCTAGCTGCAGAGATGAGCCACTCTACCAGCCTTCCTGCCTTCCTAAATTTTAAGTCATGCGGAGTGGGGTAGAATACACTTTAAAGTATTTTATTTTTAGTATTGTATATTACTAAAGTATTATTTTTATTGTTTATATTTATTTATTATAAACTGTATGTGTGTCTGTGTGTATGTAGATCTGAGAGCAGGAGCCCACCAAGCCAAGGGGGTGGAGTTAAAGGTGGCTAGCATGGGTGCTGGGAACAGAAGAGCAGCATGTGTGCTCAACCATCTCTCCAGTCTCCATTTTATTTTTTTTTGTTTTGTTTTTTTTTATATTCTTTTTTTTAATAATTTATTTTTTATTTCTTCAAGTTACATCTCAATCACAATCCCCTCCCTATTCGCCCCTCCAGTCCCACCCTTCCACCCTCCTCCCCCTCAACCCCCCATCCTCTTCTCTTCTTTTTTTAGATTAAGGTATTTCTTTTTTCCCCCCAACAGCTCTCCCTTTCAGTCCAAAAAATGGTTCTTTTTCTTATAACTATAAATACAATACAAAACAACAGAAATAAATAGGCCACAATTATAAGAGTTATATGGCTTAGCATACATTCCCAATGTCCAGTCCATATGTATTTGGCACCTGACTTTAACATTCTACTATCTAACCATCTCCATGAGTTTAAAGTTCTATATCTAACTCAGCTTTCATACTAACTTGCCTCATAATTTTAAAAATATCTTCTTAGATCCAGAATACCCTCTTGATTCCTAAACAACTCAAAATTTAACTATGAGACTCTAGCTATCTATTCTTCAACCACCTCAGAGACCTGAGAGGGATAAATATATCTGATTATATAGGAAGTGCAGGGCCTGCACCTTCCAAAACTAAAAAATGACATACCAGTGGCTGCCTGGACAGTTCCCATTTTCTCTCCATACATTACAGCATCAATCTTCAGCCATTTGGCCCCATTTCTCTGACAGACATTGGTTGTAGAGCAGGAATTATGAAGGACTTACCTACCCTGTCTTGGCAGAGCTAGGCTGTCGACTTATCTGCTTCCAAGTTTTGTCCTTTTTGGACAGAAGTCTGTCTACAGTTGAAGCAAGGGATTTTTCTTGCCAAGAGAACGGCTTACCACCAATTCAATCATCTCCCACTGGAGATTCTTCGATGCTCATCTTCTACTTGGAGTTGAATAGGGGGTGCTGTCAGGAGCTGACATGTCTCGATATCAAAAAATCTTAAGTTAAGTAAACATCTTTGAATGCCATATTCTGCATATCTCTTGAGGTTTTTGAAGATGCCCTATCTATCTCTTATATTTAGATAAGCAAATATTGCTTGTCTCTTAGCAACTTGATTTCTGAGTAGCTTAGAAAATAAGTGTGATAGACTGTCATAGTAACTAACAAAATGACACGTTTTCATGACTATTAGTTTCCGTTTCTTAATTATCCTAAACAGTTTATGTCGGTTGGTAGCGAGAGGTCAAAACTTGACATTTCATTTTTAAGTATTGCTACGAACAGTACCTTTAAGAAGCGTTACCCTTAATTTTGTATCAATATACAAAGATCAATACCAATGTGGCCAAATATAATCTTAATTTTGTATCAATATACAAAGATCAAAACCGATATAGCCCAATACAATCTTAATTTTACATCAACATACAAGGGTCAATACCATTGTGGCCAAATATAATCTTAATTTTGTATCACTATACAAAGATCAATACTGATGTAGCCCTATACAATCTTAATTTTGCATTAATATACAATGATCAATACCAATTTAGCCAAATATAATATTAATTTTGTATCAGTATACAAAGGTATAAAGCTATAGTCAATAATCTGTCCTTTTTTCTTGATCTTTCCTATACTATGTCTATGTCCCATTTTTCTCAAGTCTGTTCACTCCTATATAGGAGAGAAAGGAGGATACAGAAAAGCAAAAGAGAAAAGTCCCTGGGTCTAACCTCCAAAACCCATTTAACAAGACCATTTAACAGCTTGTAGTCTTTTCCCCTAAATAACAAAATTTTCTATTATCTATCAAATAACCAAAGGGGGAGAACACCCTCCCCACCTTCTGGGGATGGGACGTTGTTCTCTTAAAATGACTTCCTGCTGATTTGGGACGTAGTAAACCTTTGCTCTTGTGGTGCAGCTCGAGTGCAGGCTGGATATCAGGCCGACAGCTCCATTTTATTTTTTTAAAGTACTATAAAAATTATGTAATTGTGTTCAGTGGAGCAAACAAACCAGAGTGTATGCATAAGAAAGAGAAAGGTCTCCACACTGGTTCTCTCTGGTGACAGGAAATTGATGTTTTATTTTTCATGTGTTTCTGTTGACATCATGAACGTCTATTGAAAGTATTATTGCTTTTAGAGTTCCCCTAAGGAGCTGGGTTTTTTGTTTGTTTGTTTGTTTTTTGTTTTTGTTGTTGTTGTTTTTTTCCAGGCTGGCCTTGAACTCACAGAGATCTGCCTGTTGAGTGGTGGGATTAAAGGGTGCACCACCACACCCGGCAATTAGACAGCTGTGAACTGCCATGTAGTTGTTGGGATTTGAACCCGGGTCCTTTGGAAGAACAGCCAGTGCTCTTAACCACTGAGCCATCTCTCCTGCCCAAGGAGCTGTTTTTAAAACTGTACTTTGAACAAAGCCAGGAAGAGACTCCTGTTTGGCAGAGTCAAGCAAACAGACCCTCTGCTGTACAGGCATTGGACTTGGGAGTCTCCCTTCCACTTTTGCTCAAATGTCAAATGTCAGGCTTCCATGCAGTTAGAAGGATCTAGAATGATTAAGTTTCCCAAAACTGAATAGCTGAAGTCGTCCTCCCTGTTTCCCTGTTTCTCTTCCCTGAAGAGGCTGTTTTGAGATCTTGAGCCCACAAGATGCTCATCTGGGCCTGGTGATGCGGCAGGTGGTCTCAGCAGGAGGATGGCAAGTTCAAGCCTTGCCTGAGCTACATAGTGACTTTAAGGTCTTCTTGGCAATTCAGTGAAACTCTGTCTAAAAATAGAAAGGAAAAAGAAGGCTGTGGATGTAGCTCGGTGGTAGAGTGTCTGGGTTTGATCCTTAAGAGGAGGAAAAGGAGGAGGAAGAGAGGGAAAGGGAGAGTGGAAAGAAGAGAGGAAAGGAGGGGAAGACTTATGAGTTTATTTTCTTCTCTATTTTAATGACCAAATCTGTAGATTTTCTTTGAGCAGCAAAGCCTCCAACTCTAGGTTGCTCCCTGTGTGGAGGCAGTGCTCACGTTTTTGGGATATTATTACTTTTTTGTGAAATGCTTGAATCTCTCTTAAAGTAGAGGACCACATTTCAGGTCGAGTTTTTGAGCTGTAGCCCCAGATCCTACCGTGGAAGGAGGGAATCAACTCTGGAAAGTTGTTCTCTGCCTTCGACAGGTCTCTTTTTCTCTCTTACACACACACACACACACACACACACACACACACACACACACACACACAGAGAGAGAGAGAGAGAGAGAGAGAGAGAGAGAGAGAGAAGAAAAAGTGCTTTCTCTATGCTAAGTACTTGCCTAAGTATGACATGATTAATGTCAAGTAAACTGAAGGCATTATACAAAATTAAGATTGCATCAGGGAGATGGGTTGGTGGTGTGCCATTTAGCATGTCCTCCATAAAATGTAAAGAAAGCTATTATAGGGCTGAAGAGATGACTCAGGGTTTAAGAGTACTCTCTACTTTTGCAGATAGCCTGAGTTCAGTTACCTGTTCACATCTGGCTGCTCACAATCACTTGTAACTGCAGCTCCAGATGATTCCATGCCCTCTTTCTGTCCTCCACAGGTACCCACAGGCATGTGGGTGTACCCCCACAACATACCCACACTCACGTACACTCACACCTCTCCACATACACAAAACATACACACACACACACACACACACACACACACACACCACACAGAGTTTGATATTTGAAAAAAGTAAAGATTCATCCAAAATAACATTATTTAGTTTAAAAAACTGTAATGTCAAGTTTGTGCTTAGACCCAGAGCTACTCACAAGTGAAGTTCAGGCCTTTCTTGCCCCCCTGGCTGGTGACATTGTCTCAAAAATCACACCAGTCCTACATCACAGACAGGCCATGAGGACTGGGCACTTCGTTATCAAGCTAGTAGGATGGACAGTTGAGTCCCCAGAAACTGCTTCCTGGACTACTCAGTCAAAAAGTCCTCACGCCGTGGTGAGTGGGGCTTTCCCTTAGGGTTCTCCTAGCATTTGGCCTCTCGTGTAGGTGCCTCCTTTGACATGAGCCTGTTCTCCGCTTTTGTTGTTTCCCACTGCTCCAGAGTCGGACTCTTGGTCAACACTGAGTCAACCGAAAAATAAACTAACGAATTCCCCTCTTCTAACAGGTCATCCACTTTGTCTTCCTATGGGATTGCCATAGCCTTTTTCTGTGTGCTCATCATTCGAAACTGCAGTAGAGGACAGCAGTTAGCACAGACCAAGAAGGTGGCAATGAAAACAGGAAGTTATTGCTCCCTGGGAAGAGTCTGTGAATGAAGTTTCAAAACTTGCTTCATGTTCAGTTGGACACAGGCTCACTCCCAGGTTGACTCACACATGTAAATACTCATGACCATGTTCTGCGCTGCCTCCCCACCCCCTCCTCTTCTTTCCAAAGTGCCGAGTGTTCAATGTGAGCAAGTCACTCGGGTTCAGAGCCTTGGGTCCTCCTCCTCAACCTGGACTTTTCTCCCCACCCCAGCCTCTGACCCGTCCCCCACCCCCATTTCCTCCATCTGAGGGGCTGAGGAGAGCTGTGGCTCACTCACATTCTGACCCCCTCTTTGCTTCCCACTGAAGATCTGACTTCTGACTTGGGAAGATACTTAAGGTGGCAAAGTGCTTGACTTTGAAATGAAGGACTTGAGTTTGAGTTTCAGAACCAGAGCAGGAGGGGTGAGGGAGTCAGATGTGGCAGCATGCCTTATAATCCCAGGCCTCTCCTACCCTAGGGAGACACCCTGGCGCTCACTGGCTGGCCAGCCAGCCTAGCTGAATTGGCAAATTCTAAGTCCAAACAAAAAAAAAATCTTTATCTACCCCCCCCAAAAAAAAAGCTCCAAAACAAAAACCAACCCCCCTCCACAAAAACCAAAACAACCAAACAACCCACCAAAAACACACACACTAGGTGGGTGGCTCTTGAGGAATAATTCACTCAAAGCTGCCAAATCATGCATGCATGTGCACACACACACACACACACACACACACACACACACACGTACACATACACATTGAGAGAGAGACTGTGTGTGAGAGAGAAAAACAGAGAGATGAGAGAGAGAGAGAGGCTAAGACGTGACTTCCTTTCCTGTACTGTATGCTTCAGGCCACCAGGAACTGGCCCATCTTGTCCTCTGGCACAGCCTGGTTATTGGAACACCACCAGCACCCAGCAGATACACCTCCCTCTGTGGTTCTTGAACAAACACAGGCATGTTAGTTTGTCTAT
This sequence comes from Lophiomys imhausi, assembly GCA_907164525.1. Classification (NCBI taxonomy): domain Eukaryota; kingdom Metazoa; phylum Chordata; class Mammalia; order Rodentia; family Muridae; genus Lophiomys; species Lophiomys imhausi. The sequence goes on from CAJQZJ010032083.1 coordinate 6,102,538, forward strand.
TGTCTTGTAGTAAGTTCTTACAGATCTAATGTCTGGAAACAACATTGTCTTGGTTTTATTTCTGCTGCTGTGATAAAAACCATGGCCAGAAGCAACGGGGGTGGGGGTGGGAGAAAGGATTGATTTCACCTTACACATCTAGGTAGCAATCTATCACCAAGGGTAGTCAGGGCAGGAACTCAAGGGAGGAACGGAAGCAGAGGCAAAAGGAAGAATGCTTCATGGCTTGCTCTCCATGGCTTGTTCAGCCTGCTTCTGAGAGCTCTTCTCTTCATGTTGGCAGGCTTGACTTCTGCATGTTTGAAACACTTTCAAATGTAACTTTCAAAGGAGACTTTGATTTTGCTAACTAAATTGGACCATGTCTGTCTGTTTGTCTATGTATCTATCTATATATCTACCTATGTATCTATCTGTCTATCTATCTATCTATCTATCTATCTATCTATCTATCTATCTATCT
>CAJQZJ010032083.1:6103010-6121696 GCA_907164525.1 Lophiomys imhausi
TCTATCTATCTATCTATCTATCTATCTATCTATCTATCTATCTATCTATCTATGTATCTATCTATCTATGTATCTATCTATATATCTACCTATGTATCTATCTATCTATCTACCTATGTATCTATGTATCTATGTATGTATGTATCTATCTGTGTATCTATCTATCTATGTATGTATCTATCTATATATCTACCTATGTATATCTATCTATCTATCTATCTCTCTATCTCTCTATCTATCTATCTATCTATCTATCTATGTATCTATCTATATATCTACCTGTGTATGTATGTATGTATGTATCTATCTATCTATCTATCTATCTAGATAGATAGGGTTTTTTTATGTAGCTATATCTGACCTCAAACTTAAGATCTACTTCTGCCTCTCAAAGTTGGGGATTGCAGGTTAGTGTTGCCAAGCCTAGCTTCTTTGCCTTGTTTTTGGATAGCACCTCCTTCTCCTTTTCTGTTTTCTTTCTGTGCTTTTCTTTTAGTTTGGACTGTCCTGCTTCCTGACATTGTTCTGAGTTGTTTACTGCTGTCTGCCTTTAGTGAATTGCATGCCCTCTGAAGGCATGTGCTTGCCTTTCTACTTAAGTAATTAGAGTGGACTTCATGAGCAGTAGAGTCTCAGTATGTGTTGGATGGATGAGAGAAATGGTGGATGAGCAAGGGGACAAGCTGCTGAGAGGTGGAGCCTCTGTGTGTTAAGTTGTTTTTTTTTTTGTGATTTTCTATTATATTTAGTATTTTCTGTTTCTACTTTGTAGATATCATTTGCATTTAAATTTAGTAATGATTTAATCCTGTTGCTTTTTACTTTCCTGCATTTATAGTCATCTCTCCAAGATCATTTCTTCCTTTCAGAGAATTCACACACACACAGACATACATACACAGAAACACATACCTATGCACACATACACACACAGAGACACACATACATGTGCACACACAGAGACACACACATACACACTCATGCACACACACAGACACACACACACACACAGAGCAACCTCTTGCATTCTATTTCTCACAGGCACACACAGCCCTTGCTTTCCTACCACGCCAACATCTCCTCTGTCTGTCTGTCTCTAGCTTCTTTCTGTTTTCATTCTCTCCACCTCCCTGTTGCAGGCTTCAGCCTTCTCAACCCTCCAGCACTTTAAAACCACCACTCATATCCAGTTTCCACCATAAAGATGTTGGCATGGTCCCAGCCTTCCTGAGACTCCTAATATAGACAGAGCCCCTACCATGGGAAGGTGAAACGCTAGTGTTCTATTTGGGAAGTGTGTTAGGGTTTTTTAGAGTCATAGAACTTATGGAATGAATCTCTCTCTCTCTATATATATATATTATATATATATATACACACACACACACACACATATATATATCTACATAATAGACTGGCTGAAGTCCAACTAATCCAACAATATTTGACTGTAAATGGAAAGTCTGAGAATCCAGTAGTTACTCAGTCCACAAGGCTGGAGGTCTCGGCTGGTTTTCTGTAAATGCTGGAATCCCAAAGAAGTAGGCTCCAATGCCAATCAGTGAAAGGAATGGATGTGTTAACAAGGCAAGGACAAGCAGGCAAAGAACAAAACCTTCCTTCTTCTATGTCCTTATATAAGCTTCCAGAAGAAGGTGTGGTCCAGATTAAAAGTATGTCTTCCTGCCTGAAGATCCAGATCACGGTGTACCCTCTATTTCTATGCTGTAGTTCATTCCAGACATAGTCAAGTTGACACCCAATAAAAGCCATCACAGGAAGTGAAGGGGGACAGTGTGTAGCCTTGAGCATGTCACTCACTACTGTGGGTACCACTAGGGACCCTGAGGGAATATGGAGAGGACACCTCAAAGTTGCCCCACAGAGAGATGGGAGGTTCATATGCCATCTCCCCTCTCTCACTGGGGAGAGTTGGCTCCGGGGACAAAATTTCAGAGATTTCCAGAGCACTCTCAAGGTGGGTTGACCAAGCTCTGATGGCCTCTGGAGAAGGTCAGCAAGAAAAGGACTTCCTGAGAACTCTGAGGTGGGTTGAAGAGATGGGACTGGGCAGCTACAGAATCTGTTGCCATGGAAACCTTCTCATATTGTTGCAGCCAAGGAAAGTTGAAGGCAGATCGCTTTCGTCTCCCCAGTGTAGGTGTAACTTTTAAACTGTATTTATTAATAACTATTGACACCTACCACCCCACCAACCTTTGGAACTTTAGAAAAATACCCCCAGGGGCAAGTCCTTGAGGGCAATTGGTCAGCAGTCTGTCTGCAGGAACACCACAACAGCAGTCATTCAGTGGTCACTTGGCTATCACACTGGCCTCACTTCAGCTTGGGCTTAAGGCCTCCTAAGTCAAGTCCAAGACTGTCAAAGCTAAATGGAGCAGGGGCAGCACCCCCACGTGCTTCAGCGGATGGTATGCCTCGTGGCCTAGTCTTTGGTGTCTTGGCCTTGCCACACCCTCATGGGACAGGGTCCACACCCCAGCCTATTTTCATGGTCTCTTCACAGTCTGTTCATCACAGTTTTAGAGCACTGGAATCCCATGCCTTGCTTACTCACTTGGAGGCTGAGGACCCATCTCTACTTGAAGTATAGCCTTTCTGTCAGCACAGCCTCAGCGTCAACAGTTGGTGCATATCCACTTTGCACCTCTATCTCTCCTGCCCTTTTCTTTGAACTCTGGTGCCACGCCTTTAAGCAGGGCACTGCTCTTGCAGTCCCTGGTGGGTCTCTCAGTTTCTCATGGGTTCTCTCTATCCCTGGCCACACTGTTCTGCAGGGTGATGTTTTCTGTGTCTCTCGGAGCTAGAGTATTCCAATAGAACTCCTCCCAACTTCGGCTGCTATTTTTCTAGTGTCTTTCAAAGTGTGGCAGTGAGTAGCAGCTAAGAGGCATTGAGAAGCAATGCCAAGCCAAAAGCCCTTTCCAGTTTCCTGGGCTTTCTTTCTTATACGCTGTCATTATAAATACAGAGTGTCTTCTTTGTTTTTTTTTTTTTAAAGATTTATTATTTATTATGCATACAGTGTTCTGTCTGCAGGTGTATCTGCAGTCCAGAAGAGGGCACCAGATTTCATTATGGATGGTTGTGAGCCACCATGTGGTTGCTGGGAATTGAACTCATGACCTCTGGAAGAGCAGCCAGTGCTCTTAACCGCTGAGCCATCTCTCCAGCCCCCAGAGTGTCTTCTTATTGGTCACCTTCATGCCCTCCTCCTGGAGGTACACCTGTTGCCCAGGACCACATGTGCTGCCAGATGCCAGGCTGATTCAATAGAATTCCAACCTCCACCACACCCCAGAAAAACAGATATACTTCAGAATAGGATATGAACTAGGAGCTCTCCTCTCCCTCTTAATGAGCCGAACAAAGGACAGAAGGAGACAAGGCATTCCAAAGACTGAATGGCTTCACACACAAGAGAACACCTGTGCTCTCCCCAGGCCGGATGCCGTTTCTAATCAATAGCACTTGTGGTCCATTGACCAGCCACTGAGCTTGCAATCAATCCCCAGGTACTTTCCATTTGCTCTGCTCTCAACCTCTCTACCATTATCTCCAGACTCAGCAGAAGAATAAACGAAGGTATCCAACTTGTCCAAGCTCTCTGAGCCTTGCACCATGGGTGTGGATCACCTGGGTGGGCCCGACTGCAACCAACCTTGACACTTAGAAATGAATGTTTTGCTGGGCAGTGGCGGCACACACCTTAAATCCTGGCCCCCAGGAGGCAGAGGTAGGAAGATCTTTATGAGTTCAAGGCCAGACTGGTCTGCATAGTGAGTTCAAGGACAGCTAGGGCTTTATAGAGAAACCCTGCAAACAAACAAACAAAAAACCAAAAATAAACAAAAATGAATGTTTTGGTACGTGTCTCTTTTAATGGTTAAATCCACTGAAAGATTTTGATCTAAGTGGGTATTTCTTCTTTATACAAAAAGATTTTATTTTTAATTGTGTGTATATACATGAGTATGGGTATGTGCATGTGAGTATAGTGTTCCCAGAGGACAGAAAGGGGCTCTGGGTCCCTCTGGAACTGGAAGTACAGGCAGCTGTGATCTGCTCCATGTGAATGCTGAAAACCTGACTCATACCCTTTACAAGAACAGTATGTACTCTTAACCACTGAGCCATCTCTCCAGCCCCTCTGTGGATATTTAATCATTCCTTAAGCTTAAAAAGAAAAGGATGCATTTTAAAATTAATATCTGGGGGATAGTTAGTCACTTGGTAAATAGTGGCTGAAGTGTATTTGTATTAGACCCTACTTAGAACCAAAATGCCAATTTAATTATATCACCTCCAGCTCATATCTCTTCTATGACTGCCTACTGAAAAGGAGGGAGGGAGGGAGAGTGAGAAAGTGTTTGTGGGTGGATATATGTTGGGGATCAGAGTCTTGCTCATGTTAAGCACATTGTCTGCCACAGAAACTGTACTCCTCGCTTTTAGGTAGTTTCAGTTCCTACAGTGGACTCCTTCACATCCTGGAAGATCAGTTCTGTGTTGCCTTCTGGCCTCTCCAAGACATGCTACCCAGCCAGCCATATTGAACTTCTTACCATTCACTCTGGGGGATTCTACACTCTGGCACTTCCTGTTCCTCTGGGAACCCTTGGTCAAGCCTCCTTCATTCTTCTTGAATGACCTCAACTGTTTCCTCTGTAAAAGGCCACCCTCCACCCATGTGGCCTGCAGCAATGCCTTCTCTCAGTCCCACAATGTCACATCCTCTGACAATCCTCACTACCTTTTTCCTTCATGGGTCTCCCGTAGGCTTTTAAGAGCTGATCTTGGCAGGCCTGGGGCTGCCGCTCAGTTGGTAGAAGGCTTTCCTGCCAAGCACAAAAGCCCCAGGATTGATCCTCAGTACCACATAAACTAGGCACATTTGCACACACTTGCATTCCCTACACCCAAGAAGTAGGGAAGTTTAAGCTCATTCTTGTCTCTAAAACATAAAAGCAATGGTTTCGGTGGGGTTTCAGCTCGGAGTTTTTTTCATCTGTAAAATGGGGAGTAAACAAAACAGTTGCATGCTGCCTGGCACCAGGCTCAGCACTAGCTTTTATTATCTTCCTCGTTACAGTCAGTCTTTAAACCACATACTCAGCACCTGCTCTGTGGTATGGTCTCTCTCAATAACTTTCAGATTTTTTTCCTATGTTGGACCTGCCTGGAAGCTACTTAAGGACACTGGTGGTTGGGTCCCACTCTGGAAACTTTGGTCAGAGTGTCTTGAATTAGAGTGTGAGGGCCCAACATACCTATCAAGCTTTCAGTCAATGCAGAGGCTACTGGTTTGGTACAATCCACTGAGAGCCACTGAGCTGGCCACCTGGTAGGTAGTAGATGTGATTAGCGTGATCAAACATTTGAAGTTAAGGGGAGCTCACTATAGAGCACATGCTGAGTGACTCCCAGGACTAGAGGCTGTGGAGCAGCTCATCAGGTTAGCCGTTCAAATGACACTGAGCATCTGCTGTGTCCGGGCATTGTGCTAGATCACCTGACAGTGTCTATGAAGCACAGAAAGGTCCTGATCCAGAGAAGCCCACAGGCTAATGATGGCGCTGTGGAGGCCAAGGTTAAGCTCACACCGGTCCTGTTAGCAGAAACTTCACAGGAGTAGTTAGTTGGTTTGGGCATTGCTGCCAGCTCCTGCAGTCATTGCAGCTGCCTTCTGGGTTCACTCAAACACTCAGGTGAAACTGATTATAATAATCCCATAATCCCCTTTGCCTAGAATGGCACTTATCTCCTGTCACTAGTTTTAGTCCAAAGTTAACCCACAGAACAAGGCAGAGCAAAGCCTTTCGGGACCAGAGCCAGGCTGTGGCACAACACTTGCTCTGTGTAAGGATGTATTTCATTATCAGCCAGAACAGTCTCCGAGAACTAAAGCCAAGGCATAAAGCTGTGTATGCAAATGATAGGAGCCCTTGTTGCTAGTACTAGTAGCTGGTGTGAGCAGGGGGCTTCTGTTACTGAGGCTGTGGGTTCCCTATGCTGGGATGGCTGTTGTTATGCGAGCACCGATTCTGTTAGCCAGTGCACTGTTAGTGCTGAGACCACTGTAATCCTCGCCATTGCTATGCCCTGATTATAAACAGGAGGAAACAGAGATGTTAATTCATTTGACCTCTAATCGAGGGTGTGTGTGTGTGTGTGTGTGTGTGTGAGGGGGCAGCAGTGAGAGGCAACGCCAGGTTGTGGAGCACGACAGAAGCAGACAAGATTGAATGCTTGCCAATCACACATTCTCCCTAAAGCTTCTTGCAAGGTGGGACAGAGGAACCTGCCTGGCTCATCTTTGCTTGGAGGGCTGTGGGGATCATAGGTAGCAACTGGCCTGTCTGGTTTGTCTTAATTCTTCCAGTTCTGCTAATGAAACCCTACTGTATTCTCGAAGTTAATCAACCGACAGACTCTTCGTTCAATTTCCTGGGCAGACCATAGTTGAAGGCAGCTTGGTCAGCCTTCAGAACCCAGTTCCTGGAGCGCCCCCATGTGGTCTGATTAGATAAAAGGCGCTTGAACGCCCGTCACTCCTAAGCTCCTTCAAAGGCAGTAATCGCCAGATGTGCAGGCAGCTGGGACCATTTTGTCAGGAAGCACCTATTTGGAAATCTGAAGCAAATCCATACAGGTTCCTGCCAATTGGCTCCTAGGAAAATGTAACGGAACAGTTAAATTCAGCGTGCGGGGTCGGGGCACACAGCTGTAAGTTAGATAATGCTTTAGGAAGTCTGTGTGTGAGATCCTGTCAAGACAGCGGGGGGCCCCGCTACCCTTGTTTCTGTTAAATCACGTGGTTCGCTTCTGCCTGGCAAGTTAGAGGCCCCAGGATGCAGAAGAGCGAGGGGTAGCTTTAAGGGTGGCCATGCAGAGGCAAAAAAAAAAAAACCTCCCAAGAGGGGACCCCTAGCCTGGCCCAGTGTCTCTGCCTCCACTAAAGACCTCAGTGATCAACGTTTAGAAGTTGCTTGCTGTCATTTTTTTTTTTCCTTCTTGCTAACAGGCAGTCATTTTCAGGGGCCCATGCTACTGCTCCATTTTCAATAGAGTAATCACAGTCCTGACCAGGGAAGAAACTGACTCTACTCACTGTACAAAACTGCTTACTTAAGGACTCTAAAGAGGACACACGGAGTGTGGTTAAAGCCGAGCCCTGCCAGCAGCCCATCCCTAATCTCGGGGTTTGCACCGTGGGAAAGTGGGTAACTGGTGCCCTTTCCTTCCTCGCAGGCGGGCTGGCCAGGGAGGGATTTTCTCTACCATTTGTGTTCATTACCATGCCGCCGTCCCCTCCACCCCTCCTGCAACGCTGGAAATGGAGCACAAGGCCTCATTTGTGCTGGATCAGTACTGTACCGCTGAGCTGCGTCCTAAGCTCTGATTTTATTGCTTCAGCCCCAAGAGGGCTGTGGGACAGACCACGCCTGCAGGTCCTGGATATGGAGACCTAGCCTTCTTTTGGATCTTTGAGGGGGAGGTAGAGGGGTGCATTCTTGACTCTTTTTAAACTGAGACACCTCCCCCCCCACTGCCCAGCGTGGTGTCTGGACTGTTTGCTTGGTGCTTGGGAGTAGGGAGAGATGGAGGAGGAAAACAGAGGGGGAGGCAGGGGGAGAGTTAAACACCTATGCTTGAAGAGCAAAGAGCTACAAACAAAAACAGAACTTTCTGGCTTTCTCTTTTCTCTCCTATTTTTGGCAGCTCTTTAGGTTTGTGGCTCCTTCCCCAAGATGAATCCAAGAGTGGCCTCGGGCTGCTGGGAACAACTGCTCTTCTGAGCGAATTCTTTTATGGGTATAAGTAAAAAAGGTTTCTGTCGCAGGAACTGGAAGGCATCATTGAGAGTGTCCATGCATGTGTGTGCACACTTGTATTTGTGTGTGTGTGTGTGTACACTTGCACGCACACAGAGGTAGACATTTCGTCTCACTAGCTCCATTCTTGGAGAAGCCACGTCTTCTTGGCAAGGGAGAGGAGACACTTCCCTGTGTACCTATAAATAAATCAGTAAATCATTAAATGACTCATGGTGACAACTGGGCACCTTTGTCCCCTCGCCTCCCACTCTTCTCTCTCCCCTCTCCCCCCCACGCTTCTTAATTTTGTTTTCTTTGGGGAGAGTATGCTGGAATGCCTTGCCTTTTCAGTTTGCTTAACACTACACCTGCAGGAGCCTGGTTAGGTTCTGTGGGGTCGGTTTCTTACTCCCAAGTCCTGCAGTGCAAATCTGTGGAGTGCCTGCTCTTTTTCCCTTTTCAGTCACACGAGGTGTGGCAGTTAGTGTCTGCTGTGAGTGCATCAGAGATGGGATTGCAACTGAAAACACACAACTTTCACACAAAACGCAAAACTTGTTCCTTAAACTACAGCTGGGCTTAGGTCCCCGGCAATAAATTGTTGTTCAAGTTTGTGGCTTAAGTCTTCTGGCCTTCATAAAAACAAAAGCAAAGCCACGATTTCATTAGGAGTGCCCTCTTCTGTGGCTTAGGAGAAGGGAGGGACCAGGAATAAAAGCCAGGAACGGGATTTCCAGAGCTTCTCCACAAAGGGCCCCTCCCCCACCCCAATCTCAGTTTGGTTTCCAGGAAGCTGGAGGGTGCCTTTCCCTGGTCCCCACTGCTTCTGCACCTCTCGGATCCTGCCTGGAAACATTTCTCATCTGGTGCCCTGTAAGGTGAAACTGGCCAAGATACTGTCACCCTCTGTGGGCTGTTCTGGCCCAGAGGCTGGCCAAAGGTCACAGCAGGCAACACCCCCAGGGTTTTACAGACAAAGGAATTGACAGCTGGCTGGCCTCATTGGTGGCAACTTGGAGGAGGGTAGTGTGGCCACCTCCCCCACCCTTCCAGCTTTCCTAGGGTGCTTTTAGCCCACCTTTTCCCCAGCCTTTCCAGCAAAGCCTACCAGCACAGTGTGACACGAAAGAACAGGGGATATGGGGGCTCTGAACCCAGTAAGGAACAGACAGTGATTTCCAAATCAGGTCAGGAGGACCCGGAAACAAATTTAGCTTAAAGGAAACCACTTCTGATCTGTATTTGAAACCTACAATCCAGTCAGTGTGCTGGTAGCCCACTGCTTTTGCTTCCTCTACATATGGGGGTTTATGGACATGGCTCTTCTTCAGATACATTTACTGATTTCGCAGTGCCCTGTGCCCTTTGTCCATACGTGGTGAAGATATTCAATGTTTATATCTGACCCCTGTGTGATAGTTCTCATGTTTTTGTGAACCTGTGTGTGTGTGTAACCTGCCTGCCTAGCAGGAATGAATATATTCTAAAGAGACACCTGTGATCATCTTTGACTATCAGACTATTGAAACAACTGACTGCAAGAAATTAAGATTTCTCCTGGAGTCTCCAAATGGAGAAGGAAAAGGCTGAAGTCCTCAGGGGCGTGAGTGTGTGTGTGTGTGTGTGTGGGGGGGGTGTTTGCCAGAGGAGGCGTTTGTTTACTGGACAAAGCTTTACAGCTTGTAGGAGAGACTTGGTGCTGAGATAATGGTGGCCAGAGAACCACACCCAGGTTGGGCTGCTTGGCTATGCAGTCCTGTCTTCTATTTGAACTGTGACCTCTTGTCAGGACCCTGAAGATGGGCTATGGGAGGTACGAGGGGCTCACAGATCTGTTTCTCCCTCTTCCCAATGTGGCCACCTTGAATAAATCTTTTTCTGGTTTTCACTATTAATATAGCTCTTTTAAGTAGCTTATGGAGGATTGGTGGCCAAACCTGGTTTGGTAGGGAAGAGGGAGGCTGTGACCTTATGTCCAGTCACATGTGTGCACCAATCTATTCCTGGCTATATGAGTTTGTAAATATGAATGTTTGCCCACATGAAGGGGTGGTGAAGGCATATCTGAACATATTTGTGAGTGTCTGTGGTGGACCTGCTTAGGGAGACACAGCCCCTGCAAAGAGCACAAGAGAGCTGCATTTAAAGTTTAGAATCAAAAGGTTTTCTAAAATTCAATTAAAAAAATTAAATAGTAAGAAGGTACAACATAGATGACCTTCAGTCAATCATATACTACTTTGCATTCTATCTTAATGGACTCATGGTCCAATTCAGTTCTCTATACAAGAATTAAAAAAAAAACACCTCACGTAGTTGCATAATCTTCTGTCAATTTTTATTAACTGGGTTAGGGGAAGGTTTTTATCAGAACACATCATGGAAACATTAGGACATTACAGGCAGGCGTGAGATAAGTGTCAGACGGAACAGATGAAGCAAGGCCCTCAGCCATCTGAGAAACATTAATAATGAAATATTGCAGAGACAAATCTTTGTTAGAGTACGGGAAGCGAAGGGAAAAGCGAAGGTCTTGGCGCCGCCTTGTGTTGCAAAATAAACCTGCAACTTTGTTTCATTTCACTCTTGTTTTTCTTTTGAAGTTGGTTATCTGTGCCCTTGTCCCTGTGCCTCAGAAATAATCGTTCCCCAAGTCGTTGCAAGCCCTCCCCAGTCAATCACTTTCCCTTCACCGATAACTTCCAAGGACCCTATTTGAAAACCAACTCATACTCATTCCTCTTTATAGCCCACACATTCCATTCCAAAAATTTGGCAGATGCCCAATGCAGAGCCTGCCCTGAGTCCTCCTTCCCCCAAGTATGAACTAAAACAACCTGGTCTTCCCTACCCCTTCTCAGGCTTAGAGGATGAGTCGACACTTGCTCCAGAGCAGAACATTCTTTTTCTCATAAGCATGTTTCTTCTGCAACTTACTGGATAGTGCCATTTTTTCATAACTTAACACAAATGCCTTTATCAACCTACTCCCTCCCATATCTGGCACTCACCAGCTCCCTTGGATCAACTAGCTAACCGGCTAGCCCATTTTTACACTTATTTGCCAGGAAAGACTGGACCAGAGACAAAAATAATACACCTCAATCTACAACAATTTAGGTTGAAGTTGTAGGCAGAATTTCATTGGCTGGCCAGGAGGAAAACAAGTATGTACACAGCGTGGGTCTGGACAGGAGCTGGAGTGGGAGGAGAACCCCGTGGGAACTGGGCGATTTGTTTACTTGGATTTTCCAACTGGTCCGATGGACACGGGGTCCGTTTGCACTTGAGCATCTGACATACGCTTTGGTCCCTGGAGAAAAACATAAAGCAGGCAATATAAGACCAACAGTAGCAAGGCATACTCACTATGCACTTACTCTGAGCTAGGTCCTGTTCTAGTAAATACGCCTATTCATGGACAGATGTGCAGCTTGAACACCTACCGACAATGCTTTCTGGCCTTGTGAAATCTTGGACACGCGATGATTTGATTTCTTTGCCTTATAAATGGGAATGCACAAACCCATCTCAGAGGGCTGTTCCCAAGATAAAATGTGCTCATACCATGACACACTTAGAACAGTCCTGGGGTTGGGAGAACTTTCTATTCTAATTCATTCTAGACACTTCATCCCTAGTTGCTGTCAAGCAACTCACCCTTTCAGTCTCTCACAAAGTGGTGCCCTGATATATTCCTCATCTCTATCTGAAGTGATCTTACTAACTTTTATCTGGCATTTTCCTCCTCCGTGGATTCAGTCTGCTGGATCCTCAGGGGCCATGCAAGTGCCTGGGATGTGGAGTAGTATGCCTTATTACTGTCCGGGTTGTACCTCCCTTGTCTCTGCCCATCTCCCAACTAACAGACCACTTGCAAACCCTCACAACATCTGACCTTTCTCTATTCTACAGTTTTGCTTTTTCTAGGATCCTCTTTTGTTTGTTTATTTTCCAGAAAGCATCTCATTGGGTAGCCCAGGCTTCCCTGGAACTCACTCTTTAGCCCAGGTTTGCCCTGGACTCACAGCAGTCCTCCTGAGAGTTGGGATTACAGGCCTGCACCACTATGCCTAGATTTTTCAGGATTTCACACCAAGACGTAATAGAAGCCCTAGCCTTTGAACACAACTTTTTTCCTGTCCATTGTAAGTTGAGATTCATACATGTCACATGGATCAGAGGCGCAGTACTGGTGACTCTCTTTGCAGTGTAAGATAGAACCTTACAACACAGGATTGTGCACAACACTATAAAGGAGGATACAGCATAGTTTTGTACTGTAATGTAGTAAGTTATATGTAGCATAAAGGGTATAGTATACTATAAAGGGTATATGTTTACTAGACTATATGATTACTATATATAACAAATAGTGTATATTACATAATATATACACACTATCTGCCACATAGTCTAATATAGGAAATATAACATGGTATAGTTTTTTAGACAGAGAGAGAGAGTGTGTGTATGTGTGTGTGTGTGTGTGTGTGTGTGTGTGTGTGTGTGTGTAGTGTGCATGTGTATATACATGCTCACATGTGTATGGCGCACATATGAAGGCCACAGCTAGATGCCAGGCGTCTCCCCAATTGCTCTGACAGTGACTGAGGCGGGTCTCTCACTTGAACCAAGAACACACCAATTTGGTTAGTTCAGTTACCCACCATGCTCCACAGATTCTGTCTCTGCCTCCTTAAGTGCTGGGATTACACGGCTGTGGTCACACTCTCCTGGCATTTACATGGGTCTTGGGGAGACCAACTCTGGTAATTTTATGGGATGGTTAGAACAAATCCGATTATCTTGGCCACTCTGCTTAAAATTCCAATAGCAAAATGAATTATTCTGCTCCCAGCAGTCCCAGTTGCCCCTAGCGGAACCAAGTATTTCTATCCCTGACGGATTAAGGACATAGGAGGCCATCAGCCTGAGGCTGGCTCTAAGTTCTTACATCAAAAAGTACAATGTGACTGAGTGAATAAACTCACCACAACCTAACAGAAGAGTACAATTTGTGTAGCAAATAACTGGTCTTCAGCCAATCACAGACAGTCTAACTTTGGCCAATCACAAACACACAACATACCCATAACCATGCCCAGATAAGGTAAATGGTGTACCACACCTCTCTGATGCCTCTTGTAGCCAATCAGTGGTGGTTACTCTATATCTGTGTCCAGCCTGTAAGCTGGTGGCTCATAGGGAAGAGCTGGGCCCTAGGATCCTCTTCTGGTTTGGAGCTCTGCCTGAACCATGGATGGGTCCTCCCTCAAGAATCCCATATTAAACCTGTGGAGTATTTCTTTTAACACTCAATAATGATATGATATAAATGGGCCTGTGCTGGTTAGCTCTTGTTAAATTGACACACTGGAGTCATCAGAGTAGAGGGAACATCAACCGAGAAACTGCCTCCATCAGACTGGGCTGCAGGCAGGTCTATTGGGGCATTTTCTTGATTGCTGATTTGCTGTGGGATGACCCAGTCCACTTCGGGCGGTGACATCCCCTGGGCTGGTGGTCCTAGGCCAAGCAAAGCTTGGAGAAAAAAGGAAGCAGGCCAAGCAAGCTTGGAGAGCAAACCAGTAACCAGCATTCTTTTATGGACTCTGCTTCAGTTCCTACCTTCAGGTTCCTGCCCTGACTTCCCTCCATGATTGACTATAAACTGTAAACTGAAATAAACTCTCTCATCCTCAAGTTGCTTTTGGTCATAGTGTTTATCACATCTATAGGAAGCAAGTGGAGGCGAACTGCAGATGTTACAATGACCTCAGTTTTACAGGGAAGGAAACTGAGGCACCTGAGTGGTTGAGTGACTCAGCCAAGGACACAGAGGTAGGAGGCAGCGAGGGCAAGACTGCATTCAGGCTGGTTGGAGTGGCTTGGGAGCAATGGATGTCCGACTTCCTGGCTTCTCCATAGTCTCCTATGCTATTTACATCTTCCTGTACCAACCACCTGACATCTTTATCCTCCCTGCCCCTAACCTGGAGCTCCAGAACAGCTGTGTGTCAGTGCTCTCTGTCCCCATTCTGCAGTGCCTGGCACCCAGTAGGTGCACAAGAATCATTTGTTTACCAGCTTTCCAGCCAGCCCCCACTTTGGAGATGAATTCCTGGCCTCTTCACCAAGAACGGGGAGAAAGAGGACAGCAAACGCCCCATCCACTTACCAGGCCCTTCAGGAAGCTGCCCAGGGACTGTCGCCGCTTCTCTGACCTCTTTTGGGTCTTGTCCCCATTCTGCAGCGAGTTTGCCTCCAGTGTGGGCTGCTGTACGCACTGCGCAGGTTCCCTGGCATCCTGTTTGCTGCTCTTCTGCTTGTTGGTCTCCGCCACTGACTTTTTCTCCACGGATTTCTTGTCCTTCGAGGAGGTCTCCTTGCTTTTCTGGGCTGTTCCCACGGGCTCCAGCTCTGGAGATGAGGGCGTCTTCTCTGTGGAGTTTGATGTCTACAGCAATTTCAAACAAAGCCCCTGTTTACTGTCTGAAAGACGATTCTTAATAGCAGAAAGGTAAATGTGTTAACACAGAGATGTTCAGATGTTGGAAAGGAGTTTTGGTAAGATGTGGGTGAAAAAACAAACTCATCAAAGTCAGGCGTAGCAGGGAGCATTTATTTATGTATTTATCTTGTAATAATCCATTACTCAATTACGCTTTCTCTGTAAGTAGCTGCTCTGTTCTTTGGCAAACTACATAAATAACTTGGACTGAGCCCCTTGACTCCCCAGAGCCTCAATTTCCCCCCTTGTAAAGCAAGACAGTAATAAGAGCTGCCCCATGAAATCTAGGCAGATTAATCCCACCCCAGGCATGTGGCCCAGGCCTGGCCAGTCACAACAGTGTACACAATGGGGCATGTACAGCTCTGATTGGTTCAGGATAGACTCTGATCTGATATTAGAACTTTGTTTAGAATAATCAAGAGGCTTGGCTTCAACTCCATAGGATCTGAAGCTATGAAAATACAAACCTGGGACTTTAAGGCTTCGTTTAAAGAGAAAAAAAAATATGGACAGAAGTCAACACAGGAAAAAACAAAACAAAACAAAAAAAAACTGAGCTGAGAATGTGTGAAAGAAATCAGTGCTAGCCAGGTGTGGTAGTACCCGCCTTTAAAACCCAGCACTTGGAAGGCAGAGGCAGGCAGATTGCTGTGAGTTGGAGGCCAGCCTGGTGTACAAAGTGAGTCCGGGACAGCCAGTGCTACACAGAGAATCCCTGTCTCAAACACACACACACACACAGAGAGAGAGAAAGAAAGAAATCAGTGTGCATGTCAGCATGTGACCTTGGATCCAGCTATTCCTGAAGCCCCCTCACACATAGGCAAATGTTGAGAGATTTTCCCATTATTTAGCACAAGTGACTTGTTTCTTGAGGGTGCTTATTTTGAAATTCATAATTACATACGCTTTATATTTTTATGTGAAACTGTCCTTTTACTTCATGAAATGGTAGTTTAAAAAAACCTGATGCTTATTTTTAGTTTTGAATGGACATTTTTTTCATACCAAAATGAGACACCCTGAAGGGTATGTACAATGTAAAGTCTGTAGAAACCCCATCCTAGAAAATTCTGGGAAAATTGTAGCTACAAAGAGCCAAAAAAACCAAAATCTGGCAGGATGTTGAAACTTTTTTTTTCTCATGGTGTGTTTGAACTCAAATGCTCACCAGTACAGACAATATAAGAGCAGGAAAGAGGGAAAACAAGCAACCACAGGCAAATCTTACTCCCGGGCTGTGAGCGAGCTGAGGCCCAAGTCAGTACTCTGGTATCAGATGGACATGGGCCTCAGCAACTCTGGTTTTGGTGCAGGGGAGGCAAGTTGGAGTAGCAGAAGAAATTTGGTGAACTCAGTGTCACACGCACCATCCCATGCCCTCGTGGCTGCTCAGACATAGCTGGGAGACCTCATGTCTCTACTGGCCAGCACTGGCCTCAAACTTGTAATCTTCCTGCCTCTGCCTCCCAAGTGCAGGCATTAGAATAATGGGCCGAGGCCCGCACATGAGGCTTCTGAGACCTTGACAATGAACTCTTATGAGATACAATCAGTATTAGCTTTCAAACAGTAGCTGTGAAAGTCGCAGAAAACAATGGAAGTATAACTACTATTTCATGGCCCACATTTGACCCCCTCAATACAGGTCTACAAACTCTGGTTCATGAGGCCCTGACCTGTACCCAGGCAGGAAGTCTGATGGCAAAGCTGCAGTGTTGACCAAGAATAAAAAGCTAGCTTTTTGCATCAGTGAACCCCGCACAGTCCTGAAAACAAGCAAAAGACAAGCAGATGGGGGGAGGGTGTCTGAACCTAAGCTCATGGAGGGTGCAGCTCCCCAGGAAGCAGATGCCCTTGGATGTAGCCAGAACCCTTCAAATTATTCTGCAGACATGTATTCTTAATCCTGTCATTTACCAACAGCCAAAGCTGTAGCAAATGCTAAGACATGGAGGAGAATCCCCGAGTAGCATAAGAAACCCAGAGAGACTCTCTCCCTGGGATGAAGGTGACCCCACCGCAATGTTCCTTGGGAAGGCCAGGAACCTGTGATGCTGTGCAAACCCCTGAACTTCCGTAAATGGTAAAGAAGATGTCAGCATCTAGTAGTGACAACAAAAGTTCACTCTGAAGTCAGAGACCTGGCTTAAGTACAGTTCCATCAGGTCTTGGCTGTGTGACCAGGCAACCAGAGTCTTTTCATGCCCTCTTCTGCATAAGGTCACCTGAGGGTCAGATGACCACATCTGGCCAGCCTGAGTGGAATCATGCACAGGGTAGAGATCATCTTGGTTTTTCTTAGAGGGAGGTAGTTCCGGGACGTAGAACTGACAGCTTGACTTTCAGGAAAGTCCCTGGCCAACGGGCTAACAGAAGAGCTGACCACCCTGTTAACATTGCCTGCAGTTCCTCTTTTTAAGGAACCGCGAAGCTCTGGGTGCAGTGTGCAGATGAGGCACCAGGAAACAGTGACACAGGGCCACACACCAGAGGCCCCACTGTTCACACTGCCCAGCTGCGGGGACTCCCTCCTCCCTTCTCAGGAAAGACTACACCTGGGAACCGGGCTCTTCCTTTTTACTTCTGCCCAGTCTTTTAGAATTTAGGAGGCTGGCTGCTGCTTTTCGGTCAGGTCCTGACTTTTGGAGATACTGGTCCTCGTTCCTGCTCTCTTTGGAACACTGCTCTGATGCCGACTTCCTGCCTCTTCCTGGAGGAAGGGGAGCCTCAGGGAACACCCATGTCCTTCCACTCTTTATCCCCAGCCACAGAGGAGAGTGGACACAGGGTTTTTAATTCTCTTTTTTTTTAATGTTCAGAATGACTGGGCCGCAGCAAGTCACACTCTACGACCCCAAAGCCTTCTTAGATCGCCATGAGGCTGGACAGTACAAAGGGTGTGGGTTTCTATGACAGAACTTTGGGCAAGCCCTCGGGTGCCTCTTCCCTGTCATGCTTACATTTTCTTTTTAATGGCTTGGAAATACTTGTGCATGTATGTATGTGTGTATATGCATGCATTGTTGTATATATAAGAATATATCTGTATGCATGATTAATTTATGTATGTATATATGTATTGTCTAGAATAAATACATATGTACATACATAATTTAATCATTAAACACTTAAACTAGTGCATCCCCAGTTTAAGAACCTGATTCTTGGGCTAGAGAAATGGCTCGATGTTAATAGCACTTGCTGCTCTTACAGAGGACCCGAGTTCGGTTCCTAGTACCCACATCAAGTGCAGCCACCTGTAATTCCAGCTCCATGGACTCTGACACCCTCTTTTGATCTACCCAAGCGCCTACACTCATGTGATCATACCCACATGAAGACAAACACTTATCAAAAATAAAATAAGTCTAAAAATAATCTGATTATTATTCTGATCTTGTGGGTGTGTGGTGTGGGGAATGAACTCAGGGCTTTGCATATGCTAGGCTGGTGGCTCCACCACTGAGCCACACCCATTGTCCCTTTACAACGTTTTTTTTTTTTAAAGATTTATTTATTATGTATACAGTGTTCTGTCTGCAGGTATATCCGCAGGCCAGAAGAGGGCACCAGATTTCATTATGGATGGTTGTGAGCCACCATGTGGTTGCTGGGAATTGAACTCATGACCTCTGGAAGAGCAGTCAGTGCTCTTAACCGCTGAGCCATCTCTCCAGCCCCCTTTACAACGTTTTAAGCTTTAACACATGGGATTGCTAAATTACTAAGGATGTCCTTGAACTCACTATCTCAGCCTGGTCCTGAACTTTCAAATCCTCTTGCTCTGGCTCCTTGTGTCTGTGTCACAAAGCCTGGGTTAATTTGATTCTTGACTTGAGAACAAGAATCACTCTGTTATTAAATACTGAAGACTTGACATTTTTACCTTGAGTCTGACCCTTTTTCAAAACTTACACCGTAAATATTCACATGTGAACCAGCAAAGCAGAACATGGAAAAATAATTTTATTTGAACTCAGGAGGCCATCTGAGGCTGGTGCTCAGGGTTCTACGAACACCCAGGAGAGGATGAACCTCAGAGGACAGAGCATCTACTTCCTTTCTCCCCCTAAAATGAAACAAAGCCTTTGTCATCTCCCAGTGAGGACACTAAGGAACTGAAGTGCAGTTTGCAAACAGACCTTCCTTCGAGGCTCCTGATAAGCAGGAGGAGGCTTCCTGCCCACTTGGTGCCATGGACTTCATTGCAGT
Source organism: Lophiomys imhausi (assembly GCA_907164525.1). NCBI lineage: Eukaryota > Metazoa > Chordata > Mammalia > Rodentia > Muridae > Lophiomys > Lophiomys imhausi. The sequence continues at coordinate 6,121,581 of CAJQZJ010032083.1, forward strand.
TTCAGAACCACTAACACTATTGGTATGGCTATCCCACTGCAGGATCCAGATGAACTGGACAGTCACCTGAAATTTGTCCTTTTAAACTAGTGTGTGTGTATGTGTGTGTGTGTGTG
>CAJQZJ010032083.1:6121706-6201264 GCA_907164525.1 Lophiomys imhausi
AGTGTGTGTGCATGTATGTGTGTGCATTATGTATAGTGTATGTGTGTAGCGTATGCATATATGTGCAGAATATATAGTGTGTATGTGTGTATGTGGGCACAGTATGTGTACTGTGTGTGTGTGGTGTATGTGTGTGCAGTATGTGTTGTGTATCTGTGTGTGTGGTATATATGTGGTGTATATATATGTTTGTGTGCATTATGTATAGTGCATGTGTGTGGTGTATGTATATATGTGCAGTATATATAGAATGTGTGTGTATGTGTGTATGAGAATGCAGTATGTATTCTGTGTGTGTGGTATATGTATGTATGTATGTACAGTATGTGTAGTGTATCTGTGTGTGTGTGGTATATATGCAGTGTGTGTATGTATGCGTGTGCATTATGTATAGTGTATGTGTATAGTGTATGAATATATGCTCAGTATATATAGTGTGTATGTGTGTATGTGGGCACAGTATGTATACTGTGTGTGTGGTATATGTATGTGTGTGCAGTATGTGTAGTGTATCTGTGTGTGGTATATATGTGGTGTGTGTATGTATGTGTGTGCATTATGTATATTGTATATGTGCAGCATATGTATATATGTGCAGTATGTGTGGAGTGTGTAGATAGGTCAGAGGACAGTTCTCTCCTTCCACCTTGTTGAAGCATATCTTTCTTGGGGTCTCTCTTGCCATTTTTGATGTGGACTCCAGACTAGCTGGCCCATGAACTTCTGGCTCATTCTGTCTTTGCCACCTATTTCTCGATAGGAATGCTAGGATTACAGATGTACACTGCTACATCCAGCTTTTCGTAAGGGTCTGGATTTGAACTCAGGTTGGCAGGCTAACATGACCAGCATTTACCCATTGAGTGATCTCTCTGGCCCATAGTTTTCTTACTTGTATAAAGTAGGTTTATTATGTTTCTAGGGTGAACCTTTGAAAGTTTAGGCTCCAAAGTAGCCGAGATTATGGATTTGGAGGTCCAACATAGATATAAAAAAGAAAATAAATAGGAAACCATTATATTTTGTAATATATTTATAATATAATAAAACATATATAGAAGTGTTCTAATTATTAATAGAAAGAAAAACTAGACTGTATTCTGAATTATGCTATAGACTCATGGGATATGAGCAACACAATAGAATGGTCATTCCCTACCAACAGGTTAATAATAATGACAAATAGCACCTTCAGTTGGCTGAATTACTCAACTCTGATTCCATACCTTGAAAATGAATCCCTTTTGTGGTTGTGTTTGGAATAAAGTAATGATTCATGTTAAATGAGGTCATGTAGATGGGGCTGATTCCAAAGGCTTAGTATCATTGTAGGAAGAGACACCAGGGGTCACTCTTCTTGTCTTATCTTCTTCCCTTGTCTGCTCCACCCCCCTGTTTCCCCTGCAAGGCGGAAGGTGACCATTTGCAAGATAAAGAATCCCAGGGATAGATTACACATGGCTTCATGTCTCCACCATGACAACCATTGTAATTGCTGGCTACCTTCTAGCACAGCTGATATCAGTCCCTTCCAATCTTGGGGAATGACTCTATTTTGTAAAGCCCAATTATTTAGCATCTGTTTAACGAATGATGAGTGCATTCCATAAGAGACAATAGACTCCTTAAATCTTTTTAAATCCAAAATGTCTATTGGACGCCATGTTAATTCCTGATTGAGTTGACCGTTATTATCAGGCCTAATTTGAAACATAACTGGAAAAGCTGATGGTGATTGTGCAGTACCAAACACAGGACACCCCAGACATTGCTTGCAATTGTTGTTGAGTATGCATATCAATACCTTCCTCAAAAGCATCCATCATTTCATCATTTGTTATTTCTGGCATTGTAGGAATATTAATTTGAGTACCCCATTGTTGTAAGAGATCCCTTCCCCATAAATTTATGGGTACATCAGCCACATAAGGTCTCAACTTCCCTGTTTGCCCTTCTGGTCCCACACAGTTAAGCCATCGTACACTTTGTTTTACATGTGATAATCTACCAATTCCTATAAAATGTGTAGGAACCCTTTGAAGTGGCCAGTTTGAATTCCAAGACTCATGTGAAAGGACAGTGACATCCGCTCCCGTGTCAAGCAATCCTTCTATTTCAATACCATTCACTTGTATTTTTAATTTTGGTCTCGTATCAGCAAGAAATGATGGAAACTTCACAGGAGATTGAACTTCACCCGTACTTCGATTTTAGCCTTTCCAGCCAACAGAAATATGAGAAAATCAATGTCTGTGGCTTGAGCCACTCGGTGTGTGGTGGTTTGTTATGGCAGCCTTCACTGGTATAACACTATTGAGCCCTCCATGCCATTGAGCCACTGGTGTGTGGTGGTTTGTTATGGCAGCCTTCCTTCACTGGTGTAACACTATTGAGCCCTCCATGCCAGGAATGTTCTGCTACTTTCCCAGTACTGCTTCATCTAGGTAGGATGCCCTATCAAGTCTCCTTCCCCTGCATCGTCCTAGGTGAGGAAACTGAGGGATAATGTTAAATCTGTCAAAACACCTATAGCAAAACTCTACAAAACCCAAAAACAATAACAAAGCCCTGGCTAGTCCAGGATCTGATTCAGGCCCATTGAATCTAAAATGCAGGCTTCTAAGCACTTCTTGGCATTACTAAAACTAACACAAGTGTAACTGATGTTTTTTTGTAGAGGTACCTATTTAAATTAAAAGGAATGCCAGATTATAAAATAAGGGGTTTTTAGATGATGTTGAACACCTAATTTCCCTCTGTCTGCCTCTCTCGCGCGGAGCTTGCAGGTTACCATGCTTGCTTTTATGCAGAGTTGGGCTTTGTGTATGTGAGGGAGGCAAACACTGAACTAAGAGGGCTACTGGCCACCACCCAGCCCAATGGTCTCATTTTTAAAGGAAATATCCTGTGCAGACATAACATGTTCTGTTTGTTAATAGCAAAGAAAGTAAGGAAATGAGCATTGTTCAGCTAATAGTTCCTACTCGGTGTCAGGCACTGCACGAGGTGATAGAACTCTGGAAGCACTTGCTTGTTCCACAGTGTCCCACACGGGGTGAGAAGGATCAGGATAGACAGACAGAAGAATCTTTGCAATATCATGAACAAACAAGATGGCAGGGATGACTGAAGGGCATAGGATCTCTTTGAGGAGGTGACATTTCTACTAAAAACTTGAAGCCTGGGAAGAACTTTTCCACATGAAGAGAGAAGAGCAGGTTCTGTGGCACAGCTGAGGAGTCTGGTGTACACTGTGTCTGCAGAGCCCAGCACTGTTGGGTATACAGTGGGCGCTTAGTCAGGAAATGGCTCACAAATGGCTGAGAATTACATTGGAAATGAGTGTGGAGAACAGTGAGGGTACACCAGCTAAACCCACCACCAGACTGAGTTCAGGGTCACTTACTTGGCAGCTGGCGTCTTTCCCATGACTTTCTTCTGAGCGGGTGACCCCTTCATTCCCTTTCACTGACTAAAATAACAACAAAGACAGACAGTGTCCTTTCAGTGACCACAACACAGCCACAATGGTCAGGTCCACACACTTATTCCAAAACCGATGAACCCCACCCCCACCCCCACCCCCACCCCCACCATCTATTCTTGAGATTTAGGATCAAGACTCTAGAAAAGCAACTAGAACAGGGTCACTCATAGAGGTGTGGGTGCTTGTATCATCAGAGCTGGATGGAATTCAAGTGTCAGCTTCTCAAAGGAGCAGCAAAAGTCACACGCCTTGGGATTATGTGATTGTGGGATGAATAGATGGTGAGGAAAGCGGCAATGCTGTGGCTGGCTCTGGGCAGGGGTGTACACCCATTGTTGCAGATCTCCTGGGCACAATGGCCACTTCCAGCTATGACTGCTGCAAGTGGCTCTCAAGATCAGGTCTCTTGACTGTCCCTCATGGAAAGGGAGAGAGAGGTCATTAGACCCTAACCTGAGACTCCAGCCAATCGTTCCTACCCTGCCTTCCCAGAGGTATGTGATTCTGCCCCAGCTGTTTGTGGTCTCAGATGGTGCCAGAACACAGTATGTGGAAGGTTAACTGGAGGGGAGGGGTGTGGCCCCATCTAGCTAGCTATGGGGAAGTCATTACCCATGCTGGGGTGACACTTTCCCAGTGCTACTTTGGGGTCACCCGAGCTCCTGTAAGTAACCCCTCACTCATGCTCTGGAAGTAAGCCCAATACACTCATCATTTTACAGCATAAGACCTCGGAGGAGTGGTTACTTTGCTCAGTCACTGGTCCCCTGTATGAGATGAATAGACTTTTGTTCCTGTCTCCCCAGGAAAACAACTTGTAATCCCAGCACTTAGGAGGTGAGGTCACAGGACAATGAGAGCCTAGGTCAAATGAGATCCTCTTTCAGAAGGGGATGGAGAAGAAAGTAATGGAAGGAGGAGGTGGTTAGATATTACAAATGAATGAACGAACGAACGAACAAATGAACGAATGAATGAACTGGGCACTGTAGCATTCCATTGGCTGCTAATTTTTGCCATTTCAGCCGGTGGAGAGTTAAGTTAGGAGCATTCCATTCTCCATCCATTAGCGCCCCCTAGAACCAGTGGCTTCCTTGACAGGGCTGCATCTAGTTGAATCTACCGCCTTTGATTTCCTTCAGCCAGGTGAGCTGAGCTACTGGTTCCAAATGTGTGGCCACAGGCACAGAGGCATCAGCCTTACCTGGGGACTTGTTAGAAAGATGCTAATGGCTCACACCTGCTTAGGTCCAGATCCGATGAATCAGAAACTCTAGGGGCCATGCTCAGCCACCTGTGTTTAACAAGCCCCTCAGGAGGTCTGAGCACATTAGTGCTCTAACTGGCCACAGTCACATTCAGACTCCCCCTGGGCCCTGTGGCTTTATCTGTGCATGCTATGATGCCCAGAGCATGATGTGATCAAATAAATACCCACGTGATGTGATGATGGGCCGTCAGGTCTCATCAGCAAGACTGACTCAGGTCTAAATCTCTGAATAGCTAGTCATTGCTTAGTTGGGGTAGTGTTAAGCATTATTTTTTTTACATCCTCCCCTCCCAGCTGTGCAGCAAGTGGGGACTAAGCCTTGTGGGCAGAAGAGGAGACTCCCAACTGCACTGTTACCAACTGGGCCGTTCTCTTTGCAGACAGCTTGCACTCACAATGTACAGCCAAGAACAGTTAATCCTAAGAACAGGAGAGGCAGGTGGGGAGCTGGCTCGGTGGCTAAAGTACCTTCCAAGAAAGCAGCAGAGGTGAGGACAGAGTTCAGACCCCAGGAAGCTGGGTGGGCATGGTGACCATTTGTAACGCCAGGGCATGGGATGTTGAGACAGGATTCCTGGAGGTCAGGCTACCTAGGCTGTCTGAGAGCTTCTGGCTCAACCAAGAGACCCTGCCCTAGCACCTAAGGAAGACTCCCAACATCAACTTCAGGCACACATATGCACGCACCCCCTCACTGTGTACCCATGTACAGGCGAACATGCATATAAGCACACATACTAAACATGCATGGCAAAGAAAACCTTACAGGTGCTCCAGTGCATTCTGGGGGATTAGTGTTATATGCTTCAGTGGTCTGAGAGATGGATGATGCTCAGGGTGTCAGGGATAAGGACAAGGCTAACTCTGAGTGGCCACTGAGTGCAGGGACTGTATGAAAGGAGAAAAGTGTGCACGGTTGATTCATGCAGCAGAACCTTAACAGAGGGGACTCATGATCTTTTTCAATTAACGAGCAAACAGAATAGAAGCTCAGAGACACTAGGCAGGGCTGTGGAACTAGCCAGTTAGAGTCCCATGCTGTGACGTCGGGCAGTGAGTCCCCGGCTCCATACTCTAAGCCACCTCTGGCACCACTAGGGACGATTGAGCATTTACTTGAAATTTGATGATTTGAATTAGATAAATTGAAATTAGATTCAGCGAACTAATGTGGGCTTGGAGAAGACAGGCTGATGAATCTCAAGCACAGATGTTTGCTGGACATGCCCTTGCACGAGGTGGACACGGTCTTCTTAAATATGACTTGGTGTTGCTTTCCAAACAACAGATGCACCTACTAGGAGCATCAACAGTTTGGATAGAGTGTGGGGAATTCCTGCATCTGTCCCTATCCCCAGAGCATCCCAAAACACCATAAGTACCGGGTATAGTATTGACGAGTATCTCCTGATTGGTTAGGAATAGAAGCTGGGGTGCCACCAAGCTCTGTGAACTTGCTTTTTCTTTTTCTTTTTTTGAAACAGGATCTGCTCCTTTGCCCAGGCAGGCCTGGAACTTGCCATTTTTCTGCCCCGGCCTTCTGAGCAACTGGAGTTTACATGCACCCTTGGTGGCTTGAATAAGAATGGCCCCTATAGGCTCATATATTTGAATGTTCTGTCCCTAGGGAGTGAACTATTTGAGAAAGGTGAGAAGGATTAGGAGGTGTGGCCTTGTGGGAGCAAGTGTGTCACTGGAGTTGGGCTTTGAGAGTTTAAAGACTCTCACCATAAAGACTCTCACCATTGCTATTTTCTCTGCTTCTTCCTTTCAGTTCAAGGTGTGAACTTTCAACTTCCAGTCCCAACCCCATGTCTCTGCTTTGCTTTCATGCATTCTTATCCCTCTGGAACTGTAATCCCAAATTAACTTTTCTTTATAAGGTGCTTTGGTTACAGTGGTTTACACAGTAATAGAAAAATAACCAATAAAACATGATTGAACAAAATAGCTATTTTTTTCTTTTTCTTTTTCCAAGATAGGGTTTCTCTGTATATCCCTGGCCATCCTGGAACTCACTTTGTAGACCAGGTTGGTATTTGGGTTGATCTTGAGCTACTACTGTGTATCCAAATGTTAATTGCTTGTCCCTCAAGATCCTTACTATCCTACAAGCAAATTCTCATGTGTCCAAAATGACATTGTGTAAACCTTGTCTCCCAAATCATCCCTGATTGGCTAATAAAGTTGCCTACAGCTTGGACTGGGCAGAAGAGAGGTAGGCGGAGCTAAGGTCCCCAGGCTTTTGGGGTGGCAGAAGGACCACCAGGAGGGGGAGGGAGAATGGAGAAAAAAGGAAAGGAGACGGGAGAACTGGAGGATACCAATGGAGCAGCTTGGACTAGGACCAGCCCAAATGGAACAGATGCGAGTATTAGGGGGGTTTTGGGAGGGGAGACAGACAAGACAGCTCATAGGGTTGATATCTGCCCAGCTCTAGTGCTCTAAGGCTTATGAAAATCTAACAGCTCTCTGTGCCTTTTATTTAGAGAGCAGTGGGTTAAGGAGTAACTGCCACTCTATTAATCTCCAGTATTCGTTATTATATACAAAATAATTTAATTCATTTTACAGGCTGGCCTCGAACTCAGAGACCTGCCTGCCTCTGCCTCCCAAGTACTGGGAATTAAAGGTGCATGCCACCAACGAAATAACTTTTTAAGTCAAAACAATGGAGAGCAGGGATGAGGCATGGTCCTTCCAGGACTCCTTGACAGTTGCATTCCTTCATATTGTAAGAGAGTGCTGTTGAACTGGACTTTCCTTATTTCAAGTTAGTGCTCCACAGATGGGTCTCCAGTTTAAGGGGGGGGGGATATGCTCCCTTCTCCTCTGTCTCTTGCGTAGTCTTGGAGGAGAACTGGGTGGGATTGGTAACCACACTGTGTTCTCAGCATGAGAGCAGACCTCCAGGCCCCCAGGAAGATGGCTGCTGATCCCATCCTTCTTAAGGAAAAATGGGAGTCTCCCAAGCCTGTCGATGGCTTTTCTCCATTATTTTGAGGCACAAGAAGCCATATGTACACCAAGCTAACTGACTGCTGGGTTCAGACAAAGATGTCGCTAAGTTCACCTGAGGCCACTTCCTTAGTAATCCCTAGCATGAGTAACAACCCTTCCCACCTGTGCTCCCTTGCCCCACTTTTTTCTTCCTAACTTTGCAGAACCTTCTTTTAGTAACAACTCAGATTAATCCAGCTTGGGCTTTGCCATCCAAACAACTGTAACCACTGAGGCTTATTTTTACCGGCTGTCAAAAATAGCACTTACTGTTTGAGGATACTAAAATTCTTTAGAGACGATTTAGTTCCATGTGGAAAAATTTAGAGGCTTGGAAGCAGTTTCTGAAATGTCCATACTCTCTGCTGAGTAACTTAACTTGCTTCACAAGTTGTTTTATTCATGAGACTAAAGGTGAATCATTGCAGCCTGGAGTTCAGAGACAGAATCTAGCTGTGGTGCCTGAATCTTGCATATTAATGACGCTAGCTTTTATTGCTTGCATGGTGCCGTGCATTTTGATAACTTGGTGCTCTAAGGAGTGTTTTTCCAACATGAGTCACTCAGATGGTCAACATTTGAGCAGAAACATTTGGTAGTCGGTTCCCATTTCGTTTGGAAAGGAATTCAAATGGATTTTGACCCTTCCTTCAGCCAAAGCTGACAGTTAAAAGAAGTGGGATGGGTGTGGTGGCACGAGTCTTTAATTCCAGCAGTGGGGAAACAGGGGCATGCTGGATGTATTAGTTAGAGATCTGTAGAGTCACAGAATGTATAGAATGGACACCTATCTATCTATCTATCTGTCTGTCTGTCTGTCTATCTATCTCTGGGATTTATTGGAATTATTTGCAGGCTGAAGTCCAGCTAATCCAATAATGATGGACTATGAATGGAAGGTCCAAGAATCTAGCAACTGTAATCCAGTCCTCAAGGCTGGGTGTCTCAGCTGGAATCCCAAAGAAGTAGGCTCTGATGTTGGTGAAGGAAAGGATGTACTAGTATGTATGTATGTATGTATGTGTGTATGTGTGTATGCATGTGTCTGTCTATCTATCTATGTATCTATCTATGTATCTATGTATCTATGTATCTATCTATCTATCTATCTATCTATCTATCTATCTATCTATCTATCTATCTATCTATCTATCTGTGTCTGTCTGCCTGCCTGTCTGCCTGCCTGACTGTCTGTCTGTTTCTCTCTGTGTATTTCTGTGTGGGTGTGTCTGTGTGTATGCCCCTGGATCTGGAGTTACAGGCAGTTGTAATGCTAGGCACCAACCTGAGTCGTAAGTGCTCCTAACCACTGAGCCATCCCTTCATCATCCCCTTATTTATATTTTAATACCTGAAGGGAAATTTGACTCAAAGATTTCTTTATTTTGTTATATAATTCTCATTTCAAACTACCTTCCTTTCCCCTGCAGATACTAATTTTTGAAGTTTCATTAGCCTATTAGATTGAATGTGGTTAACAGAAAGCCAGATTTCTTGGCTCTCTCCTCATCTGGGCCTTTAGCTGGCCCACATTAGACCTCATAGTCTTTCTTCAGCCTGAGACTGTCACACCAATCAAGGTTTCCTTATAAAACCAGTCTTCAGGAGAAAGACCAGAGGGAAGAAGAAATGAGATAGTGTAGGTAAAACTAGTGTGGAGAAAGAGTGGGCTCTACGGAAGCAGGTTGTCAAGCTGACAGGTTATAAATCTGAACTCGACATACTTCTATCTCCCACATTTCTGGTTTTGAGTCTGACTACCCGGTGATTAGGTCTACATGAACACAGCCCTCTGCCTACTCACACTATAAAAATACCCTAGCATTTCAAATAGTCAATTACTTGACATGCACCTGATTACTGAGTGTAAGATTCTGTTTTTCTTTTTACTGCCAGCCTGGTGTCAGATGTACCTCGAAATTATGTTGAGTTCCTATAGGAGTTTGTGAGATGTTGGTGGTTTACCCCAACTATCTGTATGGAACGCAATTTTAGTATTTATATTACTCTATTTTTATTTACCTGAAATATAGTTATATTAGAAACTAAGATCTTTCAACTTGTAAGAGGTTGATTTCTGGAAAGAAAATGATTTCTTAAGAAATGAACTTGGCAAGTGGAGCACAGAGGTTCACATCTGTAATCCCAGCACTTGGCAGGGTGAGGCAGGAGGATTGCTATGAGTTTGAGGCCAGAATGGCTCACATGGTGAGATTCAGTCATTATGGTGAAAGACTGTCTTAAAATGCCAAAATAAACAAAACACCAACCCCCACAAATGAAAATTAGATAACAGAAAAGCAATGAGAGGAGGAGAGCAGTGTATTTGTTTGGAAAAAAAAAGGATTCAACAAAGAATTACTTTGCCACAAACACTAAAATGCACCATCAGAAAGGAAAAGAAGTGAGGCAGAGCCTAGACAAGCAACTCTCTGGATAGTGAAGCTGGACATAAACAAGAGGGTGTGCTTTGGGTTTTCTATTAAGTAAGTTATTTTAAGTACAATTATAATTTTTCTACTTATATAAACAACATAAATTTGAAGCATTCACTTATGGCTTTAACAAGTTGCCCTAACCCTTAGCAGTAGGATAAATGTTGTCCATTTCAATGCCTTAGGGCAGGCTCCCCGCCGTGATCCTTGTAGAAATGCAAAGGCTTTTAATCAACTTTGAGGACACAAATATCAAAAAATAAAAAAGTTTCCTGAAAGTGATCTCTGGATCTACCTTCCAGAGATCTCCCCAAAGGGGACAATAATGCAAATAAAAGTGAGTAGGGGACAATAATGCAAATAAAAGTGAGTATAGATGCGGGGCATGGCTCAGCGGGTAAAGGTGCCCACCACCAAGTTTGACAAGCTGAGTTTGATTCCTAGGACCCACATGAAGGACGGAGAGAACTGACTCCTAAGGTGCCCTCTGACCTCTACATACACGCATCTTTCCAAGCACACAAAATAAATACATGTAAGAAATATATATATTTTAAGTGTGTGTATGTCCTTCAGGCAGACCAGACTGCATGTGACATACTGGGGCCTGCTCATTGAGTGTGAGCAGAATTAAAGATGGACATCTTTTTTTGTTCCCTGAGGGAATGACTGTTTATGTTAACTGCTTTTTCCCTAGTGCCAGGACCATCAGTGCACACCCAGTGACTCTTTGTTTAACAGTGATTGGATAAAATGGAAGGAAGAATTGGACTCAACAACCATTATCAACAGAGTAACGGCTTCTCTGAGGACGATAAATCCATTCACTCTAAGTCAAGGAAGCTACTGAAGCAGTGAGGTGGGGTCTGTCTCAGGACTGTGAACCCCACACCCACAGGGACTGGGATGTAACCTGAGTGAGTTGGCTAGAGTGATAGTGGGGACGTTGTTAGTGTCTCCAGGGTCAGAATGTGTCACAATGCTTTAAGGAAAACAAGTCAGGAAGACAATGGCTAGGATGTCAAGAGTTTTGGAGGTGGGGGTGTGAATCTAACAATCACTGAAACCGTGGACGGGGTTGAAACAAAAAGAATAGTTCAAATTTACAGGTGACAAGGGCCATAAGCACACTGGTCACTAAGGGTCATCTGGAGAGGTTGAGTCCTTGTCCTCCCAAAGGCCCCCACAGCCTACAGTTTCTTCCAGCCATCCAGATGACCTGGTTCTCATTTCAAGAAAACAGTGTCGGACAGACAGTGTAGAGGGACGAACCTGCATCGAGAAGAGCCTCCCCCAGCTTACTGCTGTGCTAGAAAAGGACTCTGGGCTTTGTTTTGTGCTCAGTTCAGAATTTCTTGTCCCTTTCTCTCTCTCTTTTTTTTTAAGTGAAGCTAGTCACAATGGTGGTTTGGCAGAGGTATTAATTCTATTTGCTGATTTTTCTGTGTTTCTCCACTTTATCCAGAAACAAGAAAGCTGACTGCCTTTTATGCGATGAAGAATTGAAGAATTTGGGGATCCCATTTGTCATTTAGCTCAGTCAGTAGAAATTGGCCAAATGTGTTTACTGGTGTCATGTAAAAATGAGAATAAAAAGACTCACCACACACACACGCACACGCACACGCACACGCACACACATCATCAGATTTGTCCTGTTTTAGTGTGTGTGTGCATACGCACACGCACACATGGGTACCACAGAGTACATGTGGAGGTCAGAGGACAACTTGCCATAAGTCATTTCTCTCCTAATGCCATGTGAGTTTGGGAGGACAAAATCAGGTTGTTGAGCTTCGCAGCAGGGGCCTTTACTTGCTGGGCTACTACACCGCAGGCTTCAAACTCTCTCTTTTAGAGCAAATGGGCAATGAGAGAGGCTGAGAGCGGGGGATCAGCCTAGGCCTGCCCTTGCTTCTAGAGCCTCCGGGCCAGGAGCCAACAAGAAAAGAACCCCTGCTAACCCCTTCTAATAAGTCTTGCTTCCCACCTGCAAAGGTTTGGCTGGCTTTTATTTATCTGCACGTTCGTTGACAGGTGGAACTTGTGAAACTGGAGAGTGTTTCTTTCTGAAAGGATTAGACTTCCAAGTATGAAGATAGAGGCACCCGATCGTGAAAGTCTTCCTCTTCATTAAAAGCGAATTAAACCAATGACCTTTCCCTGGGGCTTTGCTTCTGTCACCTGGCTGAGTTCAGTTTTCGTGTGCTGTTTAAGTTCCTGGATATTGAAAGTCACAGGGACCCAGAGGTGTCTGCCCACATTCTTTCTGTTTCCACAGTGACTAAGAGCATGGCAAATTCACCAATGAAGCTATGCAGTCACACACATCCCCTATAAGAATATTAGGTGTCCATTACTGCATTTGAATGACCTAGGTCATTCATATCTAATATGTCACCTTCAGAACTTCTGTACTACAGTCTACAGCTTGGGCCTTTGTTGTTGTTTTGCGGACTGAGTCTCATTGTGTAGCACAGTGTGGCTTTGATCTTGGAATCCACTCCAGCCCCTTGAGTGCTAGAATTATAGGTGTAAACCACTATGCCTGGCTATGTTATATAATTTCGTATTTAAACCAGAAAATGCCTTATATTGTCTTTTAAGGGCCTGTTTTAATTTATTTATATATTATATAATGTATATTAATTTTTTTCTATTTTAAAAATGTCTACGTGTGTGTGTGTTTGCATGTTTGTAGGTGCACCGCATGTGTGTGTTCAGTGTCTGAAAAGGCTAGAAGAGGGTGTTGGAAGGGGAGCTACAGGTGGTTTTGAGCCACTTGATGTGGGCGCTGGGAATAGAACCCTGGTCCTCTGCAAGAGAGCATGTGCTCTTAACCCCTGAGCCATCTCTCCAGCCCCATGTTTACATGTTCTTACATTCTTTATGTAAACAACTCATTTGAATAAAAGGAAAGCTCACTTCATTATCATAATGAGAAAGCATTATCATTTACCAGAACCAAAGCAAAAGGCAGTAATGAAATTAACTTCTGGGTAGATACTGTTGTCAAAAGGGATTATCAGAGGTAAAGAACATTAGCAAGAAGCAGCCCTTACGATGGAAGGAGAAGAAAGAATTTCTCACTGAGCCCATCACAGTCCCATGTCTCACTGTAGTCATACCTCACACTTGGATAGGACCGCCCCCTATGCCCAGAAGATGGGCAGGCGCATCTGTTTTATATGGTTGAGAAGTGGCTTACCATTTGTCTGAGAAACGCCATCAGAGGGGTCCTCCGGGGTTTGCTTTCTTCTTTGACTTTTACATCTGTGGGTTCAGGCCGGGTCTCTTCTTCACTGAGATCCACAGTTTGTAAGGTGGATTCTACTTCCTCAAACTTTACAGTCTCTACTGGTGACTCACACACCACCTGGATTATTTTGCCAGGTAATAAGAAAGTAAAACAAACAAAACAAAATAACCCCCGCCATGCACACCAAAATGTTCCCCCAAAGCATGTTTTATGAAGGAGTCTTGATTGTTCTGTTTACAGAGTAGCTGTGGGTTTGAACCTGTGACTAGTTGCTATGCAGGCAAATCTTCAAGAGGCAATTTTCAGGATGTAAATAATGAGCTCATAGACATATGATTGCTGATCAAAGGATGGACAGATAGACAGACAGACAGACAGTAGTGGAGTTGGCAAATTTCTTCCCCACAAAGGCATGAGGCACAGATAGGAGTCTCTGCCACCCTTTCATTCTAGTAAGCTTCTCTTTGGGTCTGCCCCCAGAGCAATTACATCTGGTAGAGATCCTTGGTGGTTTTAATGAGAATGGCCCCCAGGGGCTTGCATGTTTGAATGCTTGGCCCCTAGTTGCTGGAACTATTTGGGAAGGATAAGGAGGTGTGGGCTTGTTGGAGGAAGTGTGTCAGTGGGGTAGACTTTGAGGCGCCCCATTCCAGTTAGCGCACTCTCTCTCTCTCCTGCTTGTGGATCAGAAGTGAGCTCTTAGCTTCTGCCCACCACCATGCTTGCCTGGCTGCTGCCATGCTTTCTGCCCTGATAGTCATGGACTAACCCACTGAAACCATAAGCAAGCCCCCAGTTAAATGCTTTTTAAAAAATATGTTGCCTTGGTCATAGTGTTTTGTCACAGTAATGGAACAGTGACTAAGAAAGATCAGGAGTAATCAGGCAACAAATGTGAAGTTCTTAGGCTTCTAACAGGCACCATAAACACTCAACTAATGCTACTGGTTCTTACTGGTGTGAACATTAAACCTGTTTACTCCATGACCATGACCGACCTGGAGCACTCAACGACTTATAGATCCATTTAGAGATGGTCATATCGGTAACTACCTCTTAACATGGCTGCTGTTGTACAAGGAACTTCTTACGTACGACCTCAGGACATAGTTATAGAGGCAATGCCATCCCCATTTTGCAAGTGAGGATTATGGAAAGTTGGATAACTTGGCTAAAACCATACCAGAGGGCAGCAGCCCTTTTGAGGAGAATGGGGTTCTCCTGCTAGCAAGTGAAACAGAACCTCTGGCAGCCAAACATTCTCACCTCCATCAGAGGCTCTGCCATCCTCTGAGAACCTGGACCCTTTCCGTGCTTTGTCTCTCTCTGCTGTCCTTGGTCGTCTGGGATTTCATCCTGACATTTGTTACCTCACGGCCATAGAAGAGCTGTCGTCATACCGAGGGTGGAAGAGTGGAGATGGCTCCTGACTAGAGGACTTGACTTCCTGACCCTGGATTTAGAATTGTTCTGTCTTTGGAGCATTTTTGATCCTTTGTGTTCAAGAGCCTAAAGGGGAAATCACTCCTGATAAGACAATCTGTGCCACTGATGTGAGTTGTGCCGTAATGCCAAAACATGAGTGGATGTGCATTAAACCAGGACCCAGCGGGCGCGCAGGAGCCCTGGCATGGTTCACCCTAGCACTGTTTTCTCTCCCTTCCCTCACTCTGATATCAGCAGAAAACAGTTACATGAAGTAGCTGGGGCCAACAGACAGTGGCCTAGCAGAATGAATGATGAAACGGAGAGAATGTTGCTGGCCTTGTGCTGGGGATGCGACTTGGCTGCTAGAGTGCTCACCTAGCATGCATGAAGCCCTGGGTCTGAAGGACTCATCTGTTTCCATGACATAACCTGACAAAAGCTGAATCTCCTTCCTCTAGACTGGTACAAGGCTGCGAAGCTACAACCACAGCCGGGGACAGGCTGGGGCAGACAGGGAGCCTAGGTCAAGCCATACCAGAAACCAATGGTAGCCAATAATGCTGTTTTCTTTTTCATCTGGGTTGTTTTGTTTTGTTTTCAGGTGCAGCTGACAGATCCATTACTAAGAAGTACAAGTAGCTTTGATTTTATAGTGTTAGCAAGGAAATATTGGTTTCATTAGTTATAATAATTCAACAACCAACCAAGACCAAAACATTTTTGTGTTACACCTGAACCATTGATAACTTCTATAGTCAAGATAGATTTTGCTTACTTTTCAACTCTTTTTTTTTTTGAGATAGGGTTTTGTTTTTTTTTTTTTCTAAGTAGCCCTGGCTGTCCTGGAACTCTCTAGACCAAGCTAATCTTGAACTCCAGGAGAGTCACCTGCCTCTGCCTCCCAAGTTCTGGGATTAAAGGTGAGCACCACTAAGCTTGACAATTTCTCAATCTTGTTTATTTATTTGTATGTGTTGCGGGGGGGGGGGGGAAGCACATGACAGAGAACTGTCAAGAGTCAGTTCTCTCCGTCTACTACAGGTCTCCTACTACCAAACTCACTGTCAGGCTTAGCAGCCATCTTGAGCCTGAGCTGACTTGCTGGCCCAGATTTATTTCTGATAGGATTAGAATCAAAGTTTAGAAGAAGTTCTAAACTTTCATGGTCTTGAAGGCCCTATTTTTCTTTTCATGAGAACTTGATGCTGTCATCACTCCCACCTTCAGCTCAGGGAGTCACAGTGGACTGTGCACTGGCTTTTGGAAAGGCATGGGCAGAGAACTTAAACAAAACAAAACAAAACAGTTTGACCACATTGCTCCAGAAGTCAATGGTCACAGGGCTCTTGTAACAACATTAATGACCTCTAACTGTCCTGTGGTAAGGGAACACTGGGCACTGTCACAATGAATGCTGCTGCTTCTCCAGGGATGAGGAAATGAAATGAACTTCTGCTGCACATACTCCCTCACTCCCCCCTGGAGGTCTAGGCAGCTGGAAAAAAAATCATAATTTCCCTGAGAACTAGCACTGAGCTGGTAGGACCAGCATTCACTATGCTATCTGCCACTCCCCAGCAGCTGCTGCTGAGGGCAGCCAGTGTTTCCTGCAAAAGGTGTTGTCTGTCTTGGTCCCGAGATGATCCATAAAGGGACATGTGACTGAGCTTTAATAAAGTTGCTGACACCAACATTTGAATATTTGTAATTTCCACATGTAATAAAATTATTTTTCTTTTCTTTTCTTTTTTTCTTTTTTCTTTTTTTTGCCATTTAAAAATATAGAAGACCACTTTTAATTTGTGGGCCAGATTAAAAAAATAGGTGGTGGACTGGATTTGGTGTGTGACCTGTAGTTTACTGAGGCCTAAATTACCATCTCATCTAATCCTCACCTCACTTTGTTCCATCAGCATTCCCATCTAACAGATGAGTAAACTGAGGTTCAAGAGGACATGTGACCTGGAGTGATGCTGCCTAGGTCATAGTGTTCAGCCTCACTCTCTCCAAGTGATGGCCAGCTACATGGTAAATGTGTAGTATTAAAATTAGAAACGTCGGGTGTAGGGATAAGCAAGAAAAAAAACAGCAATGTCTAAGACATTTCTTCATTTCTTTAAAAATGCCTTGTTTTTCTTCATACCCCTGCCAGCTCTGTGTGACCTTATGATATCAGGAACGTATCTATTAATTCAGTCATATTCCCATGTTAAGTGTATAGTACCCAGTGAAATGCGCTTGGCTGCTTCAGATCAACTCCAGAGCTGCAGCGACTACAGGGCTCCTAGGATGGATGAACATATTGATTTTCCTCCAAAAGCTTAGAAAGCTCAGAATCTCCAAGCTGACGGATGCTTTTCAGGTTCGTAGGAGAGGAGATTCTGGGTTCGTAGAAAATAGCCGATAAATTTACAAGAACTTTCTGGGATCATGAGAGGCCTGAGCTTTGCTGAGTTATTAACTTTGACTCAAGAAATAAAAGAAGAAAGAAAAGAAAGACATAAAGATAGAAAGAAAGAGTGAATGAGTGAATGAATGAACAAAAGAATGTATGAAGGGAGGGAACAATAAATAACAAAACCAACAGATTGTCAAGATTTTTCTCCTAATAAGAATCATAACATGTCTAGGGGAACAATGGGAGTTGGAGAGGAAAATGGGAAGAAAGAGGAGGGTGGGGTAATGCACTCAAAGTATACTATCGACTTGTATGAAAATGTCTTTATGTAACTTAATACCATGCGAAGTGAATATACATATGCCAATGAAAATAAAAAAGTATATAAAAGGAATCATACGCTGTCATTCCAATGTTCCCCCCTTATTATGACTAACATTTCAGGGAAAATATTTAGATTTCCAATATCCATTTGGCTCCAGTAACTAAAGAGAAAAGAAGGCATGCTGTTCGTGGTAAGTGAACAAGAAACTCCAGAAGGCTCTGAACACATTTTGCTTTGTTGAAGTGATCATGTCCTATTGTCCTCTTACAGAGCTATGAATTCACTTATCCCAATCATAAAAATTTTCAAAGACTGCATTTCTTTCAGCATTGGAAACTGTCTGAAGCTATCAAGGCCCCATTTATTAATCTCTCAGGATGACATTTTCAAAAGATTCATTTGTGAGTATGTATGTGTGTGTGAGAGAGAGATCTCATATACCACCATCCCTTTGGATATGGACTTACTACTTTATAATTTTTGACTATCTCTAGAACATTAAAGGCCAGAAATATCTGGCCACCAGTCTATCAGGCACAGACTCCTCGGGTCAGCTTTCTAGTGGAGGCCATGGTCTGGATTCTTGCTCTAAGACATTCACATGCCTGATGCAAATGACTGTACCTGAGTTCCACCCAGAGTTAGTGAAAATGTAGATAACCATGGAAATGAAGATGAAGGAGCAATCAAGGCAGAATGAAACAGAAGGTGTGACCCCATCCCTTAAGGATATGCAAAGCCATTACTATGTGCAGTAGACTCGTTCAGCCCCTAAAGGATGACAAGATAGAAAAGGGAATGCTCTGATTTTGCATTTACTTTTGCATAGATTGGGGAGTGATAAAGAATTGATCCAGTGTTGGTTCCACCCTCCCCTTGGTCCATGAACATGAGAAGGGATGAAAGAGTCTACAGTGGATGCATAACAAAGGATGTGCAGAACAAGGGATCCCCTAGCTGAACACCCAATGGCCCAACACACCGAAGATGACAGTGGGGTGATTTAAGATGGCACTGAGTCACTTACATTCTCCTCTGTACCTGTGGAAAGTGAATCCTCTTTAACTGACTAGAGGAAGATAAAAACAAAAACAAGAGTCAAGATGTTACCAACAGAAGTCATGTGAAAGCAAAGGGTTATCTGGTCTACCAGTCTAGTAGAATAGTTCTCAGATACTGAATTGTTAATGTGGACCTTGTTCTAGCAAGAACTCAAAGGAGGCTTCCACATAGGCAAATGATATAGCAAGATATTACTAGTTGTGTATTTCAAAATGCAACAAACAAAGAATAAACACAATGTCACCAGTAGAGTATGCATGGGACAGGAATGTCATAGAAAACAAGAGCCACAGAATTGTGTCTGTGGGAAAGAACATATTTACTTCACATTTTCTCGAAACCAGTAAAAACAGAACAATAATAATACCTATATAATAATGTAACAATAGCTATTATTATTATTGCTGAATATCATGCATTTCAGGCTAGCTTTGAACTCACTCTATAGTTAAAGATGACTTTGAACTTCGGATCCTCCTGCCTCCATTTTCCCAGACTGTAATTCCAAGTGTGCACTATGTCACGTATTACTGTCCTCACTTATGTAGTGATGGAGAGAGCAAATCCAGGGCTCCCTGCATGCTGGGCAAACATTCTACCAACTGAGCTACATCTCCCTAGCCCAAGAGAAAAACAGAGTCCCTCAACACAGCTATTGTTAGGCAAAACAAACTTCTTGGGAAAATTCTATAAGAGAACCAGAGAAATGAGCCCCAGGTCTTTATTGAGCAGGCAAGCACTCCCACCAAACAGGAGAGTCTCCAGCCTTATCTGACTGTAGTCCTTGGTCAGCATGGAGTCCTCTCCCTCCACTAGACCTCAGTCTAGTCCAACTCTGTCCTACTCAAGTTAAACATGATTGGAATAGTTCATGAAAGGCCAGGGCCTGGGGTTCTACACATTCTAACTCAGACACCGTTTTATTTCCTGAAGTCACCTGGCATCTAGAGCCCTGCCCCAAATAGGAGAGGGTGTACCCTGATTTTCCAAAGGTCAATACTACCCTCTATCAGTTGGCTATGACTCTGGAGGTCATCTTGATACATTGAACATCAACACTGAACAACCTTCAATGTTCTTAAGATTTGATGTGTGGGTGTTGGTGGATCCAACTGCTTTGAGAATTTCCCAGAAATAAAATATGTTGCAAATGACACCAAAATGCTCTCAGACCTTTTTCTTGGATTTTAGGTTAAAACCACTTAGAGAAAGGGAAGAGGAAAAAGGATATTTAGACACAAATCTCTCAGGCACCTGCCTTAAGGCATCTCAAACAACATGTATATGACCACCATTTACAGTGTAAGGAATGCACAGATAGGCCAAGTCAGTTGCTAAGCCTAAACAGCTAGATAGTGAGGATGCCGATTTGAAGGTCAAGTCCCGTTTGGTGACTGTGAACCTGCTGTCTTCCTAGCTAGCGTCATCAGCTTGGACCGTTTGTTTCTGCTCATCTTGTTTCCGTATTAATAACATCTTGGGCACAGAAGAACCTAAGATTTCTGGAAGCTTCTGCTGATGAGGAAATGATGTTACAGCCAGAAACTATTTACAAGGAATGCCGCTTTCTTGGCATGCGAGCTGCTTGGTGTTTGCCAATCTGACACAAACCTAGCCGTATCTGGGAAGAGGGGATTTTAACCAAGAAAACGCCTCCATAACCTTGGCGGGTAGGCATGTCTGTGGGGTATTGGTTTGATTAGTGATCAATGTGGGAGGGCCACAGTCGGCTGTGGATGGTGCCACCTAGGTGGTCCTGGGTTCTGTAGGCTGAGCAGGCCATGGGGAGCAAGTCAGTAAGCAACACCCCTCCATTGCTTCTGCTTCAGATCCTGCCTCCAAGTTCCTGGCTGAGTTCCAGCCCTGACTTTTGTCAGTGATGGAGTGTGACCTGAAATAAACTCCTCCCTCCTCAAGTTGCTTTTGGTCATAGTGCTATTTCACAACCACGGAAAAGTAACCAAGATAGAGCCAACCCCTCCCTCTCTCCAGGCCAGTGGAAGCTATTTAATATCAGAGACAGGTAAAGACTCAAAGGTACTTTTAAAAGCCAGACTTCCTTAAGTCCAACCCACATTAGGAGACAATATACTGTTCACATTGGGTTGAGGAAATAACTCCTCCAAGAGTAGAGCACTCAGGGTCTCATGTTTCTCTTTCCTGTCCCAGCTCTCCTCAATGAGGCCAGTCTGTATCTTGGATGTTCCTGTCTGTTCAAAGTTTGTCACTTTCATTGTGTTCCAGAAGACACTGTCAGCTTGGTGTAGGTGACAGAGAGGGACAGGCAGAGTTCACTCTGAACACTGATGTTCCCTTGATCTTCAGTGTGCTTTTAGATTTCCAGAGCCTTCTGTCTGTTTTGGGGTTTGGGATATAGCTCAGTTTGTAGTATACCAGCTTAGCATGCACAAAGTCTTGAGTTCCAAACCCTGAACCACATGAATCTGGCATGATGGTGCATGCCTGTAAAATCCCAGCACTTGGAGGGTGGAATGGAAGAATAAGACTAGCTACCTGGTGGGTTTGTGACCAGTCTGAAATTGCTATGAGCGCTTTTAAAATCATACTACCCAGCAAAACAGTGCCCCTCCCTTAAAAAGTGTTTTATTTGTGTGTGTCTCTGTGTGTGCTACAGCATGCATGTGGAGGTCAGAGACCAACTTGTAGAAGTTCTCTCCATCCATCATGTGGGTCCCAGGGATCAAACTCAGGTTTAGTAGCAAGCTCCTTCATCCACTGAGTCATCTCATTAGCCCTAACAGTCCTTATTTTGAGAACTAGCTCAGTTGAGCATCCCCCATACTTGAAGAATTTCCATAGCATCTTGAGTTCAAGGTTGTCCTATACCACTTGAATTTACATTGATGGTAGTTTTGCTTAGATCTGTTCAGTCGGTGTGGTATCAGCATCTTTGCTGTGACAGCGGCAGCACAAATAAAAGCAAATGAAGGAAAAAAAATTCTGAAGTTCTAATTGTAAGCATTTGCTAAAAAGGGCCACATGGCTGGCTGTTGTGGTCTACGGCAAACTGACACCTATCTTCCATCAACCCCAGAGCCAAGAATGTCATGAAATAGCATCTGAGGCCTGCGCTCTGCTCTGCTGTGCCCTGGCGTTTCCACCAATGTGTTTCAAAGATTCGCTGATTTATGACTTTGTTCCGTTAAGATGAAAACTTCATGAAACTGTTACTGTTGGGACATGGTGTTTCAGATAACCTGAATCTGTGTTCCTGGGCCATGGCCACTAACAGCCCCAAAGTAAATCCTTATTCCCTTTGAGGTGAGAGCTATCCTTCTTGTGTTATCAGAAGATTAATGGAGACCCTTCCTCAAAGTCAAAAAATGGGATGGGGTGGGGGTAGAGTGGGGGTGGAGGTGGAGGTGGGGGTGGGTGGGAATAAGAGTGCTTACCTTGGTTCAATCTACTATATTTATGTTTTTGTTTTGTTTTGTTTTTTAGACTAGTTAAGTGGTGGCACTGTGAAACAAATTCCTATTTCAAGGAAAGATTTTCTTAATGTCACCAGATCAGAATAGAAAAATGAAATAGCATTGTTTGTACTGTGTAATATTAAGGCTTTGTTTTTGTTTTGATTTTTAGGATTGTGCCCAAGAACCATTCAAATCTTTCTGAACTTTGTATAAGTTCATAAGTTTGCCTGCAGGTTCAGATTCCCCACCAGCAGCTACTGAAACATCGATAACATAGGTTCAGAAAGGCCCAGAGGCCAGTTCCAGCCACCTTTTCACATCCCGTGTAGGAGAAAATCAGTTCAGAACCTGAGTTCTGAACACTGTGGCCACAGAGGCAGGATCGGGTTTAGGGTTGTGCTGTCAAACCTTGCTCAACTAACCCTTCTCTGAGTTTAAATTCATGTACCCTAAGGTTGTGTGCCACCCATGGCCTTGTCTTAAAGAATTTACAAAATAAACCATGTGTTGGGAGAAATATGGCAGAAGCATAGCTGAGACTCACTGGTCCTGGAGCCTGGGGTACTACCCCCAGGGTTCCTCTTGCTAATCCCAGGAAGACTCCTGCTTTGGGGGGAACCTGGAAAGTGTGCACAGGTGGGGGAAACAAATAGAATGATGTCCGTAGTGAGGTGCAGTTGTCTTTAGACTCCAGAAGAAGCTGGGGTGTTGGAAGTACAGCAGAAATACTGTGGTCAAGAAGGAAAACCCCAGAAAGAGAATTCACTGGTGGAAATAAGAACTCCAGGGAGTCTGCTGCCTCTGCGGTCAGTGTATGGGAGTGGCTCTAGGTGGTCTGCTGGTTCCTGAGAGATCTGCTCAGATCAGATCAGCTGCCCTTAAATCGCCTGTGTTCTATGAAGAGAAGAGACTTTGTGGATCCTGAGGAAAGGCCTTATTAGATGGTGCACTCAGGAGCCCAAGAAGTGACTTTGGCTTCTGCCCCCAGAAAGCCAATCCAGGTAGGCAGCTTTCTCCCTCTGACACACTGCAAGTGGCAGGTGAGCTATGCTGTAGTCCAAGAGTTGGGACAGGCAGTGTGAATTAATGATGCTGGTGTCAGTTCTATGCTTGGGGTTGATTCTAGAGATACATGGAAGCCCAGAACAATTCATGGTCACCCGTCTTAGCTTCCTAGACTCACACAGACAGGACGAGTGGGATGGGACATGAATTTGTTTATGTCAATAAGCCTAAAGAGGTTGATGCAGCTTATTTGCATATGTAAAACATTTAACACGATCATGAGTCAGTAAGGGGCAGGACCACATCTTGACCATGCAAATACTTCTTACCCTCTATTTAACCATAAACCTAATATTGTCTAAGATGGCTTAGATGCATTCCTCTTACCCTCTATTTATTCATAAACCTCATGTCTCATGTCAGGGCCCCAAAGATGGAGCTGGAGGTCACTGGACCCCTATTTATTCCTCTTCCAAATGTGGCCACAGTAAATAACCACCCCTTTTTCACTACGAGGAGGTTGAGGATGATTGGCCAAGCCTAGCTTTTAGTAGTCACCAGGACCCAGGCTCTGACCCTAACAACTCCAGTAACAAAGACACACTGTAAATACTGCCTTAATTACATTGGCTCCGAAGTTGGAATGGGGTAGGCAGGATGTGATGTGAGTCTCAGTTAGACTCTTAAAGGCTCATTCTCTGTAGCCAAGGGGCACACTGACTTTTGTGAGGGTTCTTCTAGGTCATGTCAACCTTAGTCCATTGTGACAGTTTCTTGAGGTCTTTACCATCTGTTGTTTGGACTGCATTAACGAGCTCACCCAGCTGGTGAGCCTGACGAACGTGCTTTTACGTCACTGCACACTCCTTTTACTGATAAACAGATTAAACTAAACAGGACCGAGGCCAGATTCCAGAGGCTTCCGTGGAGGGAGCAGACATACATACAGGGTGGTTTCCGTTCTTCCACTGTATTTGAATATATCAGATGCAGCCACAGAGCTCAAAATACATAGAACCACTACTGATGAAGATCAGAATTGTGGTAGCAGCCCACACCGCAAGGCTGCCCGGCAGGCTGTTAGGCACTCATATATCCCTTTGTCCTAAGTCACTTGTCACTTCTATGATTGTCTCCACCATTCGTGGGCTATGCAAAAGCCGGTCTTTCTGTGGAGGTATGGAAAGCTCCTCTGTTCTCTGAAAGCATGACGTTTCGCATGGTGAGTTTAGTCTAGATCTTATCTTTCTGGCATGGTTTCCTAGCTCAGTACACAGGGGCAGATGAGTCTTGGGTAACCCGCTGCCTCTCTTCTCTGTCCTTAGGGAAAGTCTGTGGCTGGGAAACCGGGAGGACCAGACCTCAGTTAGGTGCCTTCCACAGCCAAAGAGCAGAGGACATGTCAAGAAAGGCAGAGAAAGCTTGATTAGCCAGAATGCTCTGTGAGGGCACTGGAGAGGCCAGAAGGAAAAACTGGACAGAGTGGCCAACAGAGTGGCTCATGTGGGTGTAAACGGAGAGTGTGCAGTGTTTCGGACGTAAGGCTTGAGTAGTCCAGACTGAAAATGGAATACACAAGACTGAGACCAGATTCCGGAGGTTTCCTGGAAGGGAGCTGCCTAGTAATTTAATGCCCCATTAAATTTGAAATTCAGATCTGGAAATAACTTTTTCTGGCTTAAATGTGTCCCAAATAGTGCATGGAACACACTGAAATTTATACTAAAATTACTTTTTTTATTAATAATTTTAATAACATGGGGTGTTTTTCAGTTTTTCAATCTCTTTGTGATAGGGAGTGTAGTGTCTTGTGTGAGGAATCATTCAACCCTCAAAACCAGAATCACCCTGGCCTTCTCCAGTAACCCACAGCTCTTATTTTGTTCATCTAAAAAAGTAGCCCAGTCCATTGACAACTCAGTAAAAACAATGGTTAAAAAATTAGCAGTATCCCATTGAAGATTTCTGTGTTGCTGAGAACAAGGAGCTACAAGCCGGACCAAATTCCAAAATGGAAAGAGGTGTCACCCCTAGCCAAGGTGTTATTAGCCACTGACAGCTTCTGGGAGGCTGAGAGTCAGTTTTCTTTAAAAGAGTAAGCCCTGGTAAGTTGGCCACACTCCAGTGGAAGGCCACACATACAAGAATAAATGGGCCGCACAAATTTGACTTTAAGGGCGAAGAAGTTTTAAAAGAGAACCTACAGCTGGGTGAGTAGGGGAGGGATTGGTCTGGAAAGAGTTGGGGGGGATGAATATGATCAAACGCATTGCATAGAGTTCTCAGAGATCTAAGAAAAACATTAAAAACCATATAAAGAGCTATACAGCATGTAACTTATCCATGTCAGCCCTATCCACAAGGGCTCTCTTGTTCAAAAGAATGTGCTCAACTCTTAAAAGAAAGTTTCTTTAAGATAGAAGATGGCCCATTTCAATCATGTGACAGCTGGTCTGAGGTCACAGATGTCACATGAACCCTCAGACCTTTCCCACAAACCTTGCATGTTTCATCTCATTTCTAGTGTTTCTGGCAGTGGCCAGGCCAGCCTTTTCTTCCTTAACTAGTTGGCAACAGGAAGATGGAAAAGTCTGTCATTGAGACAGACAGCCCAGATGGCTCAGGATGATGTCTTAGAGGTGTGTCAGACTTACAGCAGGAACAAATTCCACCTGTCACACCTTCAGCACTCTCCTATGCTTTCTGTGATGATTGTAGCATGGACAGGCATGATGAGGTCCTGGGCCATGTGTCTCTGTCCAGTGTGGGACTCTCACTAAAAGCAAGCCATGCTGTAGTATTCTTCCCCCGCCCTCCCCTGCTTCTGCCAGCACCAGCCTCAGGCCAAGTCCATCCATCCTTCCTTTCTTCCTTCCTTCCTTCCTCCTCCCTCCCTCCTCTCTTTTTCTTTCTCCCTCCCTCCCTCCATCCCACCCCTGACAACATCTGGTTGTGGTCTCAGCACCTTTGCCATTCACAGAATTTCCCCCTAATCTCTCATATATTATTTCTGATTGGTGTGCGTTTCTTGGAGAATCCAAATTTGCCATTACTCCAGGTCCATGTTTTATGTAACATGTTCCCTTTTTACTGGATTTCTTTCTAAACTCAATGTGCTTAGCCTCACCTTCAGCAATAATCTGCTTTCAAAAAAAGATGTGTGTGCTTGTATGTGGGTGTCCACAGAAGCCAAAGGTGTCAGGTCCTCTGGAGTTGGTGTTACAGGCAGTTGTGAGCCCCCAGTATGGGTATTGGAATGGAACCCAGGTCCTCCAAAAGAGCAATACCTGCTCTGAGTCATTTCTCTAGGGTTCAAAATTCTATACTGCTCTGGTTTAATATATGGATATACTTTGAATATATGTACAATTTTGTTTTTTTAAGATCAACTCTCTCTATTTAGTCCTGGCTATCCTGGAACTTGCTGTGTAGACCAGGCTGGCCTCAAAATCACAGAGATCCTTTTGCCTCTGCCTCCTGAGAGGTTGGATTAAAGGCATGTACTACCAAGCCTGGTTGAATATATGTATAATTGTCATATGTACTTGTATATATGGTATATAGCTATATTTATTATATATATATAATTCTCACACATATATGAATATATAATCATTTTAAAAATGTGAATATTCAAATATGGGTCACTGAAGGCATTTCCTGTGCTACCAATATGTGCATGTAGATCATTTGGAAATTGTTTCCTGCATTATACTGCTAGAAAAAGACTTCTAAATTAGTACAGATAGGCAGAAAGAGGGTTAAGACAGTATCTGTTCACATGTTCCAATGTGTTCATGAATGATTGGAATCATTATCCTGGAGAGAATTTAGAAACACAACTTTCTATACAATAAGAATGAAACCAGGAGGTGGCTTGGAGGTCCAGCTGGATTCTCCACAAGAGAGTAAAATGGACCAAACATTTTACTGGATTTGCCACTGTTTTGTGCAGCGTGTCAAGTGGAAAAAGGTTTGAGGAAGCCACTGAGTTATGTGCTTCCAGATGTGTGAATCCACCCTGGCTTCTCATTCATCTTTTAGAGAACTTTAAGCCAGGTCAGAGTTCTGAACACGCATTACAGTGGGGTTTGCTCTGCACTGATGCAAAACCCCAGCCCCCCCCCCGCCCCATTTCTGAGCATGGTGTACTTCTGCCACCTTTGCTGTAGACCACAGACCACACCCTCTGCTGTGATAGAGTAGACACCCTCATTTTCTAAAATGGTGGGATCAAGAATCCATGCAGAAAGTTGTTCTGGACAGGGAAGGATGAAGACAGAGACCATGTCCTCTCCCAGGGAGGGTGTGTGCTGAGGAAGTCCAGGTTATTCATCATTGCAGAGGGACAGTCACGACACACTGCAACCTTCTGTCACTAACCCAAGTCATTCAAAGAATGAAATTACTACTTGTTCATCTCCATTTCCCCCAACAAAGCACCTGTGTACACATGACAGGGACTTCATTTTGCCCAGGAGTACGTTAGGAGTCAACAACTCAATGACAGACTGAATCGTGGAGGAAGAAAATAATCTGAGAATCATCACCATCCACTGGCCCGGTGGAAATCATTGCCGAGTCTCCTCAGCCCCAAGGACCCTGTAAACACCTCACAAACAGACTTACCTTCTTCCAGAACAGTTTTCCCAGAGGTAGCGAGGTGGGCCCCGACTTTTCTTTGCCACCTTCTTTTGTTGTGTCACTGGCTGTTTCGGGTGGCACCTGACCTGGTGGGCTGCAGCCTTTTGAATTCTTGGCTGCCGCTTCGGTCTCCTGGGGTGTGAAGTTGGTTTTGCCTGACTTGACCATGGCTGAAGTGGTGGGTGAATTTTCAGTGTCCTATAAAGTTTTGTTTTTAAAAAGAAAAGTGAAAAATTAAAAATAATTTCATGGTTTCAAAAGTAAAAGATTCTCTGTTAAAATAATCATGGGCTAGGGTTGTGAGTAATGTTAATTTTTTTTCTTTCACATTTTCTGTTTTATGCAAATTTCCACTGTGAATGTAGCTCTATGTTAAAATGGTTCCCCCACCCCAACACATATTTTCTTTTTGAGAAGGAAAAAAGGGGAGACTTGTTAGTAACTGTATTTATGTAAGTAACTTAGGCAGGGAGGTTTGGGGAGAGATGGTGTTATTAGAAAGTGGAGTTCGGGTTGCCTTTTGGCTCAGTGAGTAAAGGAACTGTCTCCAAGCCTGATGACCCGAGTTCAATCCCTAGAACCCACATAGTGGAAGGACAGAACTGACTCCTGCAAGTTGTTCTTCGACCTGAACAAGTGTACTGTGGCTTGAGAGTTGTCTATGTACACACACACACACACACACACACACACACACACACACACACACACACCAGTCAATGTAAAAAGAAAGAAAAGAAGGAAGAAAGGAAGGAAGGAAGGAAGGAAGGAGAGAGAGAGAGAGAGAGAGAGAGAGAGAGAGAGAGAGAGAGAGAATTATTTCTAAGGTCCTTTGTCTCCAAGTAGTTGTGACCAGGCTGCCATCCATGGACATATTCTGAATACGCACACAATCAAATGTGCTGACTCATGCTTATTTTTATAGACACTATTATTTTACCAAGTCAAAGTGGAAATCAAGGAAGGGTGGAGATGATATGAGGTCCATAGGAGTTCTGAAAATTTTCTCCCACACCCCACTTTGGAAATTCAGGCCATGGAGAAGGCAGAGGGGAGGCTGAACGCTTGGAAGATCCACAGACTGCACTCCTACACTTTCAGATGCAACATCCACACCCCACATACAACCTTCTGCAAAAGGTAACCACTTGTCCCTGCTCTGCTCCCCCCATTTCCTCGTCGTTCCTACCCCACCCTTCTCACCTTTCCCCCTACAGCTATGCTGAAGTCTTGTTCCAAGGTATCTGATGCTTCTTCCCTTTTATTTTTTCCCTTTTCTGTTCTCTTTTCTTTCCCCTCTATTTTTTTTTCTTTTCTCTCCTCATTCCCAAAGGGCCTCATGTAGCCCAGGCTGGCCTAGGCTCCCCAAGCAGCCAAGAATGACCTTGAACCTTTGATTCTTCTGGTTTTACCAACACCATCAAAAGTGCTGGGAACACAGCTATGTACCAACATCCTTGCTTTAACACACCATTTTTTTCTTCATTGAATTACTGTTAATTCCTAGTCTCTGCTTCCCTGAGTCACTGGATAAAGACTCGTGAAGCCCAAGTATATCTAGGCACGAATGAATATTGAGATTCAAGTTTTAGCATCAGATTCTTCTGAGCTGACCTCATTATCGAAAGCATCTTCATTTTATGACTTTTGCTCACTGGACTTAGAGACAGGGATCCTTTAAATTCTGAAACAATTTCTGAATTAAAGAAAAATATCTGACAATAAAAATGGGATTTAGACAAATTCAAGTATCTGGATTATTTTTGGTTGTTTTGTTTTCAACAGAAGGTCTTACTATGTAGCTCTGGTTGGGCTAGGAGCTGTTATCCTCCTGCCTTGGCATCTGGATTGCCTGGATTACAGATGTTCACATGACACTGTCGACGATCAGAGTCTTAAAAACCATCTTTGCAATGCTTACATCTTCACATAAGGAAACTGGGGCCTGTGATCTGCCTGACTCTAAACTGAGAGGGTCAGAGAAAGATCGAGAGAGGAAGGGAGGACCAGGTCCTGCCATGGCCGGTTTCCATCCTTTCCTTGACTCCTGGGACAGAGACCCAGCAAATCTTCACTTGCGTTCCCTGCCAGTCCACCTTCTCCCTTTTGCCCCAAATGGTATTCTGCCACCATTAGATAATTTAGTATCCTTTCTCTGGATTCTGTAGGAGACAGCAAAGATTCCAGCCTGACTCAGAGGCAAGCTGCTGTCCAGGGTTATCAGGCTGCAATTGAAATGACAATATAGGAAAGACATTTCAGCCATTAGGACAGCACCTTGCTTTTGCAAAGGAACTAAGTTTGGCTCCCAGTATCCATATGAGGCAGCTCAAAACCACCTGTAACTCCAGCTCCAGGGGACCTGACACCCTCTCATGGACTCCTCAGGCTCCTGCACTCACATGTGTACATACCCACACAGACTTATACACATAAAAAAAGGAATGACCCATTAAACTTGAATTTCAAATCAGTAAATAATAACTTCTCTAATAATCAGCAAATCATAACTTCTCTAGCAATCAGCAAATAATAACTTCTCTAGTATAAAAATGTCCCAAATATTGTATGGAATATACTTAAATTTATACTAAGATTACTTCTTTTTTATTAATAATTTTAAGTTGCTATATAAAAAATGATTTCATGGTGACATAAAATTATTTCTTGTGTCTCTGATGTCTTAATTTCATTGTGCATGCTTTATTCTGCCTGGTGACCCTACCCTTGGGATTCTAATGGTGCTGGGAACTACCTTCTTAATAAGTCATCCCCTTGATTTTACAGGAGGGCTCAGTATAGTACAAACATCAGAACAAGAGACCAAAACAATGGTAATGTGAGAAGAATCCCATGGGCTGGCTTCTAAAAAAAGCCAAAAAACAAAAAAACCCAGGAGAGGAAGAGGGAGAAGGAGGTCACCTTGTAGTGGGATAGACCATGAGGATGGACCGTGAGCAAGTGCCCTAGAGGAGTTCACCCTGAGGACAGACAGCAACTAAGATGAGACTAAATGCAAGTAATGGGCGTGTGGCTGGAAGTAGCCAGACTAGAATAGTGGATTAGAACAGATGAATACCTACTCAGTTACTGTGCTTAAAGCCTGTTGAATAGATCTAATAGGTCTACATCTCATTATTTGTAGGCTAGAATGAGATTTATAAAGCTAACACTTTTAAAATTATCTACACATTATTTTTTTTTATTTATGTGTATATATGCTTGTGTGTATATGTATGTGCAGGTATGTGTGTGTGTGCAGGTGGGAGACGGTGCACACAGAAGCCAAAGAAGGCATCAGTTCCCCTGGAGCTGGACTTACAGGCAGTTATATATTGCCTGATGTGGGTGCTGGTAGCCAAAATCTGGTCCTTCAAAAGAGCAGCAAGTATTCTTAATTTCTGGACTTTCTCTCCAGCCCCCCTATTTTATTTTTTAACTAAGAAAATCTACTTACTTATTTGCTTTTAATAAGCTGTCATACTGTAGCCACGGCTACTTGATATGCAGCTCAGGCTGGCCTCGGGTTTGTTATTTGGCCAACAGAGATCAGGTGTTGGGGCTTGTCAGCATCCACTACCAACTTGACTTTGAATTGTTTGGATTTCCCCTTTCTGACCTAGAGGACGGGCTCTTGGTGAACCCTAGGGAATCAAAGTCTCCTACAGCTGAGACATAGAGCACTGGATAGGATTTTGGTTCAACATTTCAATGATCCTCCTCCCCCATTTTTCCACCTCTAAGGACAACAGAATAATAAAAAGAGAAGAAACAGTTCTTGACACTGAGGTAAAAGCCAGTGACCTACATGTAGCAAACTGCTGTATAAATGAGAATTGGGAACATTTGGAATTGTACTTTAATTTACATTGGCATGAAAAACACATCAAATGTCTATCAAGGCACAACTCCTGAATCTTGTGTGTCTGGGTTACAGAATCCCAGAAGAGGGTACCTTTGTGAGTGTGTGTGAAAGAGAGAAACAGAGAGGAGAGAGAGAGAGAGAGAGAGAGAGAGAGAGAGAGAGAGAGAGAGAGAGAGAGTTTCTTTGCGTATCCCTGGCTGTCCTGGAACTATCTCTGTAGACCAGGCTGGCCTTGAACTCACAGAGATTCACCTGCCTCTGCCTCCCAAGTGCTGGGTTTAAAGGCATGTGCCACCGCCATCTGGCTGACAGTTTCTTTACATTTTTAAGGGCCCAGATCTCATCCTTCTCCCACACATGCCTCACTGGCAGGATAAGAGACATTGACCTTGGGAAGCTGTAGAGATAACATGGACCTCAGGTGGGTCAGTCATGGTGGGAAGAGATACTACGGAGGTGAAGCTGTCACATGTGAAATGGGTATCATGGCGCAGGGCAGATGTGGGGTGGATGGAGTCACACACATCTACAGACATTCTCAAACATTCGCGGCCCATCCCCTCATGTAACCCTCAAGTGGGAGTTAGACCAGATTCCTTTGCATAGAGGTCTATGATGTACCTCATAAACTGCCACTAAACGGTGTCCCACATACCCAAGTGGCCACACACTTATTATTTATCTATTTATTGGTCTTTTTTTGAGATAGGGTCTTGCTGTGTCTGGCACATGATAAATAGCTGAGGTGGTTTCAAACTTGGAGTTATCCTCCTACCTTTGCTCCCTAGTTCTGGATTATAGGTATGAACTACTATATTCACCTGCCTGTGCTACTTTTTAATGATTTTTTAAAAATGTGTGTTTGTGTATGTGTGTGTGTGTGTGTGTGTGTGTGTGTGTGTGTTCAAGAACAGGTGCACACTTGAGGCCTGTGCCCTCAAAGGTAAGAAGAGGGTGTTGGATCCTCTGGAGCTGAAGCTACAGGAAGCTGTGAGCTGTGGGTGCTGGGAATTGAACTCTGGTCCTCTGAAAAGAGCAGCAAGTGCTCTTAACCCCTAGCCACCTGTACAGACCCCAAGACCACTTTATAGTGTTCCTTTCTTTCTTACTGCAGTAACTACCTTTCTCTCTTTGCAGAACAAAATAAGCCTTGATGGACACTGAAAGTGACCTCGTACCATTTGCATATGCAAATGTAGATTCTGTTTTGTTTTTTTTTTTTTAAACAGGTTCACTAAATTTGGTGGACAAAGGTTAATGTTTAAAAAATAAGTTCTAAGCATTCGGCCCCAAATCAGAGATTGGTGCCTTTGCATTGGTGGCTTTAGACGTGTACTGTGTGAAGAGTTTGTCTCCCAAGCTGAGTCCATGTCATGCAGTGCCACGTCCTCTGCCTTCATTCATGGCTTTTTCTGCTTGGCATCTGTGTGGGTTCAACTTACACTCAGCCAACAAAGGGAATGGGTGAAGCAGATGACAGAAAGGTAATATTGTTATCTTGAGGTTAGAAGAGAATTTCCCAGAGTGGGCAGCACGTCACCACTTTACAATCAGGATGCAAAGCAGAACTGAAATAGCATACTTTTCCTGTTCTAACTCTGGAGTCATTTAATAACATACTGTGGAACAGCTCAGCCTGCTGCCAGGACGGTCCTAATAGTCTTCCCTGGCCAATTCCTTCCCAGTAAAAGCCTGGAGGACACTGGATTCCAAGCTTTATGGAAATGAGCAAGAATGTTACTGTTAATTAGTCACATTAATGGTCATTTTTCTGCTAAGAAAAATCAGTCTGGGTTTCCACATATGGTGGAATATGAAGATTTATTTTAAGGCACATATAAATAGGAATAGTCAATTTCAGTATAAAAATATCAAGTGATTAATAGTATATTTAAGTAAAGTGGTGAAAGTGTATGCCAACGATTGACATTGGGGAAACACTCGGTGAGAATTTCAGAACCCTGGTCCACACTTGGAAGGAGCCAATCTGATGTTTACAGCTATGGGGACTTAAATGCCTGAAGTTCAGGCCTGAGCATCTTTGATTCCCCCTCGTTGATCAAAACCACCAGAGACTCAGGATGCCCTGCTGCGGAGCTGGTAGGTACTGGATCCTGGGCATCAGAGTGAGGAACAGGGTCCTTTTTCCTCCTCGTGTGAGGAGATACAGACCTTATGCCTAAAGAACTTCCTAAAGGTGAGTCCTAGCCTGGGGCTGTCCAGGCGTTTCTTCTTGCTCTTAGTCTGCGTCTCAGACATCTTCTGGCCAGCATGTCCATCGCAGACACTGTCTACCTTGGTTGCCTTCTGAATGACAGCAGGCACAGCTTAGATATTTGCTTTTAAACAAACCCAGGTGTCTTTTCTGTTTCAAAGTTTGTTCAGACACTGTGACAATTAATTACTGGTGAGTCCCTCACATCTCCCAACCACAAAGCACCATGGGAATACTTACCTTTCTAAAGTTCTCAGAAATGATTCACTAAACAGTACATTTCCTAGTCAATATCAGACACACATTGGTTTTTAACAAGGTTGTCCTATATAAATGATCCAAATCAACACATCTCAGAACCCCATCCCCCAATCCAACCAAAACAACTTCTCTTATTCCTATCTACTTCACACAGTAACCAGCCATTTAAGCTGTGGCTATGTGATTTGAAACATAATCAAATCCAACAAGATAACAGGACAGTGTCACTAACAGCTTTAAATATGTAAATATCACTGTCACCTGGAAAAGGAAAAAAAAGACACCCGCTGACAAGTGATGCTTTGTGTCTTGATACCGTTTTGTTTTTCTTTTTGTTTTTTTGGCTAAACGTTACCACCAAATGACTTTCATCCTCAAACCCATTTCCTTTGAATCTGCATTTGAACCTTCATGGAAATAATATCACTCACAAACATTTTGAGTGACTTCTATAAGGGGAGACTTCCCAGGCAAGGAAGTTTCTAGTGTAAACCAATTCATTGAGCCAAAATGGGAGGGGATAGGAATCAAAATAACTCAGCTACAATCATATCAACTGTTGACTCAAGTTACAAATGCTGTGAGGTTTTTCATGAAACATGTAGTACATGAGCAATCACCTAAAGGACTGGAGAGATGGCTCAACAGTTAAGAGCACTGGCTGCTCTTCCAGAGGACCCAGGTTCAGTTCCCATCACCCACATGGCAGCTCACAACCTCCTATACCTCCCATTCCAGGGGATCAGATGGCCTCTTCTGACTTCCATGGGCATTGCATGCATGTGGTGCACTTACATACATGTATACAAAACACTCATACACATAAAATACATATACAAAAATAAGGAAATAAAATTATATATAAGACTGACTCAGGACCAAGTAGGACAGAGAGGGAGACTTTTCGAAAGCATTTTGGGAACTTCAAAAGAAAAAGATGCCCCAAAGACAAATACAGGACAAGAGAGGCCAGTTCCTGGGCATCACACACAACCTGTATTCATAATCTCTTATCTAAAACCCAGGCTCCCAGTTGGGACTTCTCAGCCCTCTAGGTGGGACAATGAGATTTTTTTTTTTAACCAACAAGGCATGCCCAGTGGGGACCACATCTGCACTGGTGCATGGACCAGGTAAATAGAGTGCATCAGGTCACTTGGGAAGCCACCTCTAAACCCACATCCTCTACTGCTGACAGCCCAGTGTGCTGAGTATGGAGCTTCAAGAGTTGAAAAACCCAGAAACAAAAGAGAAACATTTTGACCCAACCATTCCCTGAATTTGACCTTAGCTGCCTCATAGCAAATGAGTAATTTTAAGGAATCTATTTTTCAATGGGAGAAGAACATTCTAGAAGAATTGATGGATCCACTATGTGGCTCTGGAAATAGGGTTGACTGCCTTTGAACAGAGCTCTATAGTTTGCAAAACATCGAGACACCTTCCCTCTTCCCTGGGAATCATTATTGGTCCAGTTGTACAGACGTGGAGACTTGGCTTTGGCTAAATTGGAATCACACTGACACCATGTCAGAGACCTGGAGCTCCAACACAAGATTCTGGGGTTAAGTAAAGGGTGCTCTCCCACCCGTGCTTAACCCCTTCAAAGCAATAAATGGGAGTTGGAGAAGCCATTTGCTGTATCCCTGTCCCAGCCAAAGCACTTCCAGAGGACACTTATCTCTCTCCTGCTTAAACTGTCTCACGTTTTCCATGAAACTTAAGCCACATGTTTCATTACAGGCCGTCAGTCCCATCACATGGAAGGAAAAGCACCCGTTAGAAGGTTATTTCAGTCCAGATTTACTTGGAGAGGAATAGCCTACACTTGTAGCTTGTAAATCTCCAGGCTCAGCAGGCTCCAGACTCCAACTGGCCTGTCAGCAGGTGTCCCATGGCAACCATGTTAGCTCAGTGTTGTTTTGCAGTAGAGAGCTACTTTTCAAATTATATGGAAATGCAAAATACATTAACACCCCCCAGATCTAGAGTTTCTGCCTTCTACTTCAGAGAAAGTCTTTTCAAAACAAACAATTGTATTTCCTTATTTTTTTTTTCTACAGTAAATTTTTTTTTCTTTTTCAAGATGGTCTCACTATGCAGCCCTGACTGTCCTGGAACTCACTCTGTAGACCAGGCTGGCCTCAAACTCACAGAGATCCACCTGGCTCTGCCTATTGAGTGCTGCTATTAAAAGTATGTGCCAATATGCATGGCTAAAACTTCTATTAAAATACCATTAACTAGGGCAGGGGACTGTAGGTAAGTGGGCAGAGGGCTTGCCTACCAGACAAGAGGCCCTGCATCTAATCCCCAGAACTGCAGAATGCAAGTAAACAGAACAACAGTCTTTTTTTTTTGTTTTTCGAGACAGGGTTTCTCTGTGTATCCTTGGCTGTCCTGGACTCACTTTGTAGACCAGGCTGGCCTCGAACTCACAGTGATCCGCCTGCCTCTGCCTCCCAAGTGCTGGGATTAAAGGCGTGCGCCACCACCGCCCGGCCAGAACAACAGTCTTATCCTAAAATGTTTTAAGGACAATCCATCAGCATTATTGAGTTTCTGAGATGATTCATATATGTGCATATATAACACATGCTATCTGTGTTATGGACATCATCCAAGACACACCCACCCACCCACACACACACAAACCAAAACCCAGTTCTTTGCATAAACCCAGACATGTATACACCTCAGGACACCTACCGTGTCTTCTAGATCCTTTTTTGTTTCAGTTTTGTTAGGTGAAACCTGAAAAGTTTGAGAAATGCAAATGTTAAAAGTCAAGGCTCTTAAGGGTGATTTTTATTTCATAGAGACGTAACTCTTTGGAGTGGGCTAGTTTATGATACCAAAAAACAGGAAGTAAAAAGCATCTTTGATTGAGTAGAGACCTGAGCATCACTAGCTAATGAACAGTGCGCAAAAATCAGTATTTTATTCTGAAATATATTAGATCTTACATAGCCACCAAGAACTTGACTGCATTCTAAGTCTCTCCCATCAGTGCTGTGTTCCTTAGTCCAAGTGCAGACCTGTCCCACATCCTGTACACTTTTTTTTTACTTTATCTTTTGAAGTCAGGCTGATGTTTGCACAAGATACAAACAAACTAAGGACCATTTGCTGATGGATTCTGATCACACCACAGCTCATATCCCACAGTTAAGCTCCCCTCACTGTTGTTACCATGGCTTCCACTCTAAACCTTTGTCGTGTATGGCCAGATGAACACAATTCCATTAGAAGGAAGTTCATTTCCATGACTCCAGTAATAATCTTGGTGCCACAACATTCAAGTTTGCTTGATTCTTAGAATTGGACACAATTAGGGACAATGATATTGAAGAAGAAAAACAGAGAACACTACTTACTAGAGTCTTGAAGAAGCTCATGATGGGGCTAGTATTCTCTGTGGTATCTGCCGCCTCCGGGTCCTCCTTTGTGGTCTCCAGAACCTCTGGATCCCCAGGAACAGAATAACTTAGAGTGTCAACTTCTTGTCCTCTGTCCTTGCTGTCAACTATGTCCTGGGAACAAAACAGAGTTTTCACAGTTGCAGCTCCTTGGATGTGGACTCTCAGAGTCATTCTTTTAGTCTACACCCCTCTCTTCCTTATCCTCTAATTCCAGCCATAGCTCTCCTGCCCACGGCCTTGCAGGACAATTGGGAGCTTATGAGAGGCTTTCTCTCTTTCCTTCCCCCTCTTCCTAACACATTCATTGCAGTTGGTAGGAGGGACATTGTTTGGGGCCAGAGGGTAACAAATGGAGCAGTGCGTATCACATCCAAAACTAAATCCTCTTTCTGTCAAGACTGTAAGGAGCTTGTCAGAGAAGCTGAGGTTTTCCATCTTTATGGTTTCTGTGACTGATGATCTATCTGTATGTTAGGCCTCAGTCAGCTCTGTGGGATTTCCCACAATCCCCACACAGTCAAATCATGTCAACAACAATAACAATAACAAGTCATTTCCCAATAACTGCTCAGCTTTGGGGTCTGAGATTTGTTAGTACCTGAGATGTGATTGGGAAGTGACTTCCTTCCTTGTCCCATTTTCACATGACCCTGAGCCAAGACACTGTCATCACCCCATGCCATGACAGCCGTGACTCTTGCTCTGTTTACTTGTGCCCTGGCAGCCTCGCTCACTACGCAGACCTATTCTTTACATCCCACCAGCCTTCAGGGCCTTCCCATGGCTTCGGAGTCAGGGCCAAACTCTGACATGGCTTCCCCAGTGTCATTCCTGGTGTGCCTCTCTCTGATTCCTCCCTCTCTCTGTTCTTTCTGGCCTATTTTCTTTGAGTTTCTCAAACAAATCACACTAAAAATTATTTCCAACTGCAAGGCTCCAGAATCTTCTGTCGCCATCTCTTACACATACCCTGACACACACTCACACATGCATGTACACACATCCATTCACACACACTCACAAGCACACACACTCACATACACATGCACACATGCCCCTTCACACACTCACACACATACTCAGATCCATGTGCACACACACAGACACACCACACATACCACAAACACACATTCACACACACACACACACACACACACACCATGTATAGTCTTTTCCTTCATCCTAAGGTTTGGGGGTTCCACTCCCAGTGCTGGCAGCTCCTTATTGTGGGGGGGATGGAAGGGAGTCCCTTTGTGGGCTCAAGAAGAATGGATGAATGAACAAATGAATGATTTGATCCAAGTAAGCCCAACATCGTCCGTTTTATTATGGAGTGTGCTAGCTAGTTTCCAAAACCACAACCTATGCATTGGGCTTCAACAAAATTAAAAGGTCTCATCTTAGTTTCTTCTCCCATAGCTGTGAGAAAATGTGCTAACAAAAGCAACTTAAGGGAGTCAGGGTTTCTTATAGCTGAAAGTTTCAGGTCATGGTCTGTCATAGCAGGGCAGTCAGGAGTCTGAAGCAGCTCATCCCATTAAATATGAAGCCAGAAGAAGAGAACAATGAATGCATACATACTGGAACTCACATGGGTCACCTGCCTAGGGAATGGTGTCACCCACACTGGGTAGGTCTTCCCACCTCAACTGACATAATCAAGGTAATTCCCATCAGACCCACCCAGAGGCTCATCTCCCAAGTGGTTCTAACTTCTGTTACGTTAACAACACTGTCTTAGTCACTGTTCTGTTGCTATGAAGAGACACCATGACCAAGGCAACTCTTATAAAAGAAAGCATTTAATTGGGGCTGGCTTACAGTTTCAGAAGTTAGGCCATTTATCATCATAGTGGGGAACATGGCAGCATATAGGCAGATATGGTGCTGGAGAAGCTGCTGAGAGTTCTACATCCTGAACCACTGGCAGGAGAAAGAGAAAGCTTGACTGGGCCTGACATGGGCTTTTGAAACCTCAAAGCCCATCTCTGGTGACACACTTCCTCCAAGAAGGCCACACCTCCTAATCCCTATAATCCTTCCAAACAGTCCCACTCTCTGGTGACCAAGATTTCAAATAAACCTATTGGGAACTTTCCTATTCAAACCATCACAAACACTATTACACTTCTGTCCTGTGAAATATCTAGACTGTATAGGAATCTATTAATCTATGGTTCATAGCACTGGCTGTTCTTCCAGAGAACCCAGATTTGGTTCCAAGCACCCACAGGTTGGCTCACAACCATCCTTAACTCCAGTTCCAGGGATCTGATGTTCTCTTCTGACCTCTGAGGCAAAACACTGATATACACAGAATAAAAATATAAGTCAACACAAACAAACAGAGATGCTTCATTGAGGAAAAGCAATTGCTGCTAAGCCCAATGGCTTAAGTTCAATCCCTGTGACCCACATTGTAGAAGAGAAATGACTCCCATAGATGTTCTCCACACATGGCACATGTGTGTGCACAGGCAAGTAAATATATGTAATTAAAAAAAAATGAGTTAGTACAATATCTCCACCAGAATGGCTAATGTAAAAAACAGGGGTGATATCAGCTGCTGACAAAGCTATAGAGAAACTAGGAGCTCATGTGTGGCTGATAGAAATGCAAAACGATACAGTCTCGAGGAAAAGCATCTCTTAGCAATTTCTTTAAGATGACAAGAAAGCGTTCAACCTCAGTGCTGCCAGCATCAACAAATCCAGCCAGCAATGCTGCTCCTCCACCAGCCTTTTCTTCCTTCTTCTCTTCCTGTCTCTCTCTCTCCCTTGCCCTCTCTCTCTTTTCTTTCTTTCTTTCTTTCTTTCTTTCTTTCTTTCTTTCTTTCTTTCTTTCTTTCTTTCTTTCTGCTTTTTTGTTTGTTTGGTTGGTTTGGTTTTTAAGACAGTGATTCTCTGTGTGTATCCCTTGCTGTCCTAGA
Source organism: Lophiomys imhausi (assembly GCA_907164525.1). Classification (NCBI taxonomy): domain Eukaryota; kingdom Metazoa; phylum Chordata; class Mammalia; order Rodentia; family Muridae; genus Lophiomys; species Lophiomys imhausi. Next base: position 6,162,147 of record CAJQZJ010032083.1, read on the forward strand.
TTCTTGTAGACCAGGCTTGCCTGCCTCCACCTCTGGAGTGATGGGATTAAAGGCATTCACCACCACACCTGGCTCTTTCTGCTTTTTAAAGAATATCTTTTATTAGGCCAGCAAGGTGGCTCAGTGGGTAAAGTCACTTGTCACCAAGCTGTCAACCTGAATTAGATCAGAGCCCACATGGTAGAAGAAAAGAACTGGCTCCCACAAGTTGTCCTCTGAGCTCCACACACAGATACGCAAATAAATGTCATTTAAAATATTATCTTTCATTTTATACATTTATATAATGTATCTTGAGCATATCTAGCCCAAGGCCCCCACTCACCCCCAATAGTGACCCCCCCAATGCACACCCCTTCCATCTTCATGTTCTCTCTTTTATTTCGTAGTCCACTGTGTTCAGCTGCTGCTGGAGTGTTCACTGTTCTTGTTGGCTTGATGTCCTGAAGGTCTTGTGCAGCTTGTGAGTTTACGAGGGCGAAGGTCACATCATGTCCAGAGCACATTCTCTCACAGCACACCCCTCCCACCGTCCAGCTCTTACATTCTCTCTGTCCTCTCTTCTTCAGTGTTCCTGGGGTGTGGGTGATGGAAATGTCTCATTTAGGTCTGATCACTTGAGAGCCATACTCATCACTTGATCAGTCGAGGGTCTGCATTGACTGCGGTGGCGCTGGCTGTACTCCTGGACATTTCTTCTCGGGAAACAAATCCCATATTCACAAAACCCCATATTTCAATGTCCATAGTATCTTTACTAATATAATAACAGCTCCAGACTGGCGGAAGATTAAATAATTAAATGATTTTTAGAAACGGTTAAACTGGTAAATCCATGGCATGCATTATTACTCAGCAATGAAAAAGGAAGAAAAAGGGAGATCTATTGACACAGGCAGTGGTCTGCATCAGTCTGTAACAAAGCCCATTAAGGGAAAATCTCTATCAAAAAATAGTCAATATGAGGCTGGAGAGATGGCTCAGTGGTTAAGAGCACTTGCTGTTCTTCCAGAGGACTGGGGTTCAATTCCCAGCACCCACATGGCAGCTCACAACTGTCTGTAACTCCAGTTCCAGGGGATCTGACACCCTCTTACACATACAGAATAACAATGTACATAAAATAAAAATAAACAAATAAAATAGTCATAGCGTATGATCCTACTCATATAAGAGTCTTGAAATGGGAAAGCAACAAGCATAGAGGACTTATTGATTAGTGGTCGCTAGGATCGAGGAATGGAGGCACAGACCAGCAATCCCATTCCATAGGAGGCTGAGGCAGGAGGTTTGTGAGTTTGAGATCAGCCTGAGTTCCACAGTGAGACATTGTTTTGGGAAGTAGGGGAGGAGGCGGGATGGATGTAGATTTGTAGGGATGGAAACACTCTCTGTGTCCACATCAGTGCCCAAACCTGGCTGTGACACTGCATGGTTCGCTTGTAAGATGCCACCCTGGGGATTTCTCTAAGCCTCCCACTGCCTGTGAAACTGCTTCAAGAGTCAGAAGAGAAAGGAACGTCATGGGATGCTGCTGGAGGAGTGACAGAGTCCCTCCACAATCCTGATGATTCCAAGAAAGTCAAATGAATTAGCATGTGGTGTTATAACACTAGAGTGCAGCCATATGATGGATATTCTATAGCCACAGATTTTACATATATATATATATATATGTGAAGAATATATAAAGAGAAGGAATGATACCCATTTTCATTCTAGTAGTAATCAAACACCCCAGTCCAGTTCTGTACCACAGTACTTCTCAAGAGGATTGAGGAAGGATGCTGTACTTATAAATCCAATTTTGCAGATGAAGAAGTTTATGTATGAAAAGAATAAACATGCCAAGTATAGTGACACACGCCTTTAATCCCAGCACTGTGAAAGTAGAGGCAGGCAGATCTCTGTGAGTTCAAGGCCAGCCTGGTATACAAAATGAGTCTAGGATAGCAAGGGCTCTGTTACACAGAGAAACCCTATCTCAAAAAACAAAGAACAAAAGAAACAAGCAGAAAAGAATAAACACTTGCCTATGATCAAAGAGTAGCATTGGGGTGGAATCCCATCCTATGTAATCATACAGTGGAAGGTTTGTAGGTACCACACTCCTTCTTCCAGGTTTGCTTAAATAATATCTTTTCAGCAATGGATCAAACTTAAGTCACTCCTTCCTACATTCTTCATGTATGTATATGTTCCCATGTTTCCAAAAGCCATGCAGTCTATTTTGCCTATAGATGTATGGGACTCAAGTCCAAGACACGGACGACACTGTAAACTCATAAAGATGAAGAACATCTTGATTAAAATGATTAAAAAAATGAAGGGACAAACAACACTCGTGTGTGTGTGTGTGTGTGTGTGTGTGTGTGTGTGTGTGTGTGTGTGTGGTGTGTGAGTGGGGTTTGACTTGGTATCATAGCTCCACACAAGCTCGGGGGAATAATCCTAATGGATAAAAACACTAGAAGAAAGCATGAGGAAAATCTTGCAATTTTGGACTTAAAGGTTTTTGTAGCTGTGACATGAAACCTAGAAGTCATGAAAAGAGAGTGGAGGTAAACTTTCCAAAGGTCTGTTAAAAAAAACAAAACAAAACAAGAAAGCTTCATCAGGCAGGTTGTGGCACCAGGTGCCCAGACATTGCTTATGAAGTATAAATTAGTTCAGTCTGGATGGAGGGCAAGTTGGTATTGCTTACTAAAAATAAACATTAAATAAAATCGGCCGGCAATTCCATTGCTAAGAGTTTACTCTAAACCTAACATCACACAGGCTAGATGACAATGGAAGGTGCTTGCTATGGGGAGGGTGACAAGAAATGTCAGGGAGATAGGCAAGGGTCATGAATAGTTCATGGCTATGTCTGTCTATTCAGTACAACATGGCATGGCGGATGAGGAAGCTCCTTATGTGCAGACAAAGAAAATATTAATTAAAGCTAATTTAAAATCGTGGAACAGACAGCATGCATACTATATTACCGTTTCTGGAAGAGAGAGGAACTAAGAATTCAGATTTTTTTCTGTCCAAAGCAATGACAGAAAGATACACTAAGATGCAAATGATCAGTGGCATGACAGACAAACGTATCGATTGTAATTTCTTGTTTTGGGCCAGGACAGGGCATTACTGTGTTGGTTGGTTTTAATTGTCAGCTTGACACAATGTAGAACCACCTGGGAGGAGAGTCCGTAAGGAGGAATGGCCTTTGGGCATGTGGGTGGGAAATTGCTGACTAACGTAGTAAGGCAGGGCTCAGTGTGGGCGTGGGCGGCACCATTCCCTAGGCTGAGCTCTGGACTGATTTAAGACTGGAGAGCTCTCTTAAATCAGTAACCAGCTGACAGAGCTCACACCCTGACTTCCTGAAAATGGTGGGCTGTAACCCAGAATTGTGAACTACAATAAACCCTTTTTCTCCTAAGTTGTTGTTTTTGTTTTTTGTCAGAATATTTTAGCACAGCAACAGAATTGTAACTAGGACAGTGTATAAAATGCAAAGGTAAATAACTTGCATGACTACTGAAAACATGAGCATTCCTAGGGTCCTAGTAAGGTTCCCAGGTCGCTCCAGAACGGTTCTTCAGGAAATACCTGGAAATTCCTTTTAAGTAAACGGGTGTGGGTAATTATTCTCTGTGCCGGAAGTCTGTGCGTCTTCTTCCCTGTGGGGCTCACAGAGCAAACAGGAAGGAGCTCTACGCTGCCCCTCTTGGTGACTGGGTTTGTGGTGATGAGGTGATGAAGGCATGTGATTCCTGACCTTCTCTCTGAGAACTGCCAGTCAGTCCCCAGCCTCGGACGAGGACCGCGGCGGCCGAAAGTTTGACTAGAGTTGACTTCATTTTGAATCTTTAGACCAAGAACCAGGGCTGAAAGCACAGGAACTTCTGAATGGAGGCGGAGGAAGGCACAGAAACGGCCCCTAGGCTCCTTTCTATTCTTCCAATCTCTTAGAAATTGGAGCCCGGTGCTGCCTGGGATCAAAGGAAAGCGAGGAATCCAGCTTTCCTCTCCCCTGGGATGCTAAAACAGCTCGAGGGTTTCATCTGCCAGGCAACCCGGTCTCTCCCTTATCTTCTCCCCAGAGTAGAGGCACCTACACGGAGCCATTAGATTTAGGAAGAAAAAGACGTTTGGTTCATTCTTGGAGATACAATTTAGACGCTAATTTGCCTAAAAAGGAAGTAAATTAGCAAGCAGGAATAAGCTACTAAAATAATTTTGTGTGGTTTCTTTAGTGGCTTGTGATTGTAACTCTCACCCACCCCCATGTATAACCACAAAGCTCAGAGTTAATCAGGAAATCAAAGATGGAATATCAATGTAGGGACATTTTGCTTTTATTTTTCCCCACGATTCGTATCCTGATTCACACCAACTAATAAAGATGCATTCTCTTGTATTAAGTCCAGGGAGGGACTGGAAAAGAACGCAATTGAAGCAACCCAGGAAATGTCAATCAGGAAAGGGCGCCATAAGCTGCCACTGTCGGGTGGTGCTGCAGACAGATTTGTTTGAAAACCATCGTTGTTTCAGAGCAAGGAATTGCCACACGAGGTCTGGATCGCTGAGTCTGGGAACTGAGGAGAGAGAAAAATCATCTCTTGTGGGCGCCACTGTGACCGGCAAGGGAGGGATCAAGATGTCCCGTGACTCGGGATAGTCCAGTCCCGTCGCGCCACCTACTGGACGAACTGGAAAAGGTTGGATTGTGGGTTTCTGTTTTGGTTTGTGTGTTTTTTTTGTGAAACAGACAAACCAGGCTTGGCAGCTCACGCCTGGAATCCCAGCACTTGAGAGGCTGGCGCAGAAGGATTACCTCCAGCTTGGGGCCAGTTTAGGCTATATTACAATATCCTTTCTCAATCCTCCTCCAAGACCCCTAAAAAATACTAAGAGAAAATATAGAGGAATAAACAAATAGGGTGGGGGTGGAGGAGGGGCACATTCTACTAAGCCATTATGGAAAAAAACTCACTACTAATAATTTCAATATTTTTCATTCCCCCTTTCACTGTGGAAGAATGGGTACATGAGGAGGTTGGTGGAGTGTTAAAACCTGGTGGGTCTTTTCCAGCTGTCAACTTTTCTCTTGCAAAGGACACTAGAATTAAAAAACAAAAACAAAAACAATCCTGTGCTGGCGATTGAGCACTCACTCACACAGCAGAGTGCTTGGTTAGCACACACAGAGCCCAAGATTCCATAAACAAAAGTGTAAATAAATAATATTGTGGATAAAATGTTGCTCAATGCTTCAATAAATATTTAATTGTAAAATGGGTCATTTGAAAGGCAAGTGTGCTTGAAAAAAAAATTTTTTTAATCTGTGTTGCAATCACCCAGGGTTGAAACAAGCTACCTAGAGATCCACGTGGTTAACTGAGAAATGATTAGATTTCAAATGGAAATAAAATAAACCTTGAAATATAAAAATCTAAGGGCTAAAGAGATGGCTGGGCAGTCAGGAACACTTGCCCCATTTACAGAGGGTGCAGCATGCGACTCACAAACACTCTAACTCCAGCTCAGGGGATCTGACGCCCTCTTCTGGCCTCTGAGGGCTCTGCATGCATGTGATACATTCAAGCAGACAGAATACTCATACAAATAAAATACAAATATATATATATTTCTACTCTCCTCTGCCATGTTTTCCAAAAGAGATTAAGAATTCCTACTTATCCACTTCCTTCCTCTTTGGAGGAAGAAAGAGGCAACAATTCTGTCACTTTTATTTGCTTCTTCTAGCCGACCTGAGTAACTGAAGCATCCATGTAGAGGCTCCATGCTGGAATTGGCCGCCTGTCTTTGCTCCTCTGCAGACAAACCTTAGTGTGTGCAAAGCTTGTCTGCGTCCCCACAGAGAGGTCTCCCCAGGGACTGGGTTCACATTACCCAATGCCATTGGCTCAATGGGGAATGCATTTCTGACATTAACAGCGCAGGTTGTTTGTGGCTGGAGGTAGAGGGTAGAAAGAACATGAGAGAATGCCGTTGGTCCCCGTTTGCTTCCCGTAGGCAAGAGTCTTCTTCCTTCCTTCCTTCTTCTCTTCCTTCCATCTCAGTGTCTCTTCTCCTTGAGCAGACTAGTTTGTCAGCTTGCATCCGTCCCATCGGCTTAGACACGTGAATACGAGATTTCTAGCTTGAAGGAATGTTCCCTTTGCTTGTGTTTTTGTCTTGAGACAAGGTCTTATGTAGCCCAGGCTGGACTCAAGCTCACTGTAGAGCTGAGAAAGGCTTTGAACTTGTGATCTCCCTCCCTTCCATCTTCTTGGTGCTGGGCTTCAAGGCTTGCGCCACCACGCAGTGCCTGGGATGGAACCCAGAGTCTCAGGCACACTAGGTAAAAGCACTCTGTCAACTGAGCCACACCCCAACTTCCGACTTTTGGCTGCATCTAGGGACCCAGGAATGAGCTCACTCTTACCCAGGCCTGGAAATGGAATGGGAGCTTTGCTGCTGGCAAGTCGTGGACACGCACGCTGACAGGGTAGAGGGCAGTGAGGGGTTACAGGAGGCACCTCTGTCACATGTGTTCCTCTAGACTGATAATTGCATCTCACAATTGTTAGAGGGGAAAACCTCAAACATTAATAACTGCCTCAAAGTACCACAGACTCATAACCCACTCTCTAGAAAGGATATGTTGTGTATTTCACAAACTTTCCCAAGAGTGAGAAGTGTTTTTAGTGCTGCTGAAATTGGGCAGCAGACTTTCTAAGACCTGGCAAAGAAAACACACACACACACACACACACACACACGAGTGCGCACACACATTTTTCTTGTCTTTTTAGATAACGCTTTCTAAATTCTCGTCTCTGCCATTTTAGTCACCCTCCTCCTCTCTATTTCTTATCCCAATTTATCCACAGCTTTTTTGTGTAGTCCAGGCTAGCCCCCTGCTCACTATGTAGCAGAGGATAACCTTGAACACTCTGTTCTCTTGCCTTCACCTCCCAAGCACTGGGATTAGAGATGCACAGCATCACATTTATTTCCTCGCTTTGGCCTTAGTCTTCTCACCGGATGATCACTTCTGAGTGCAGTGCTGGAAGGAAGGAAGGAAGGAAGGAAGGAAGGAAGGAAGGAAGGAAGGAGAGCAGGAAGCGAAAGCAGCAAGCTTGCTCTTCAGGTGTGGGCCTGAGTAACCTCAGGGTGACCCAAGGCCTCGGTGCTGGTGTCCCTTAAGAAAGGGTTGGCAAGAGGACTCAGCAAATCGGGTGCTTGCTGCCAAGTCCAATAACCATACATCGAACTCAGGGACTCACATGGTGGAAGAGAGAATCAATTCCCATAGGGTCCTTGACCTATACACATTCATGCACACATACTGAGTAAGCAAACAGACAAACAAATGAATAGCTTAGGGTGGAAAAAGGAAACACACTTGATGAAGCTAGAGCAAGGAATGCCAACCATCTTTTTCTTCTTGTACAAGGTTTGTGTTTAAATAACCAGTGTAGAACTTGAATAAATTTCTAAGTGAAAGAATCATTTTTTAGATCTTAAGGAACCATTCCTGGCAACCATCACTCGTCCTTGTGCCCGCCCTCCACCACAGAGGCACCCCTGGAAGGACCATGAGGGCAACAGAAACCCACTGTTTTCTTTTATAAGCAGTAAGGCCAGATTTCCATTATAGGATCAGTTTGTGCACGTGCGATGAAATCTATTAAATGTTTATCTTAGAACCCTGGTTCAGTTGGGGAGAAAGAGGGGGAAAAAGCCCCATCCCTGCCAACCAGTTGGTTTGTGTGAATCACAGCTCAGTCAGCTTTCAGGCCTGTAATTTATCTTTTCTTTGGCCTATGTGGTAAATGCCCCACGTGTCCATGAATTCTCGCCTTGTTTTAATTATTCTATGGTCTGAATGTTGTTTTATGAGGCACACAAATAAGATTGTCATTCTGAAAACACAGATTTGTGTGTTTCCCCCTCCCAGGATGAGATGAGGGGGGTAGATATCTCTGTCCTAATTCACTCCTTGGTTGGTTTGTGGCTGGAATTAGGAGCATGCAGTGGCAGTAGGGGTGGAGGGACAGAGCTGTGGGGGAGAGGGAGGGAGAGCTGACATGGCAAAACCCAAGGCATAATTTACCCTAAGAATTCTGAATCAATACATCCAATGGTCAACTTTGCATTGTGGCAGTACTAACTCCAAGAAAGCTATTGATCGGGAATTTTTATTCATGTTCTTTTCTATTCTTTCACTATGCTTAAAAAAACAATTGGTTTTTCTTCTAAACACAGAAGTAGGCCACAGGGGCCAGATGAGAAACCTTTACAAATTTTTTTTTTTTTTTTTTTGCTGCTCAGTGAATCCTTGCACATATTTGCTTTCAAATATCCGCATATTTGTAGGCTGAATGAGAAATGGTTATCTCCTACTACGTAAGACATGTTTTACATGCATTCATGGTACATAGTAGGCACTCAATATTTCAAGTTTCAATGATACTGCCAACCAGAAAATGGAAATTTGAAGTGTAACACAAGTAAGCATACACCTTTCCTTGGCAAGTGTAGGCAAGAAAGGTCTTTTGTCCAGGAAGAAAGACTTATTCATGATTGGGAGTGGATTTGAACTCCAAACATCCCCCCTCCCCACCCCCTGGGCTGGACTGCATTCTTTTTTTTTTTTTTTGGTTTTTCGAGACAGGGTTTCTCTGTTTAACAGCTCTGGCTGTCCTGGAATCGCTTTGTAGACCAGGCTGGCCTCGAACTCGCAAAGATCCGCCTGCCTCTGCCTCCCAAGTGCTGGGATTAAAGGCGTGCGCCACCACCGCCCGGCTGGACTGCATTCTTACTTGCTATGTTTCCAACACAGATTGAACCTTGAGGCCATTCTCACCTGGGAACCCACTACAGTTAAGTCTAGCTGCTGTCTCTGAGGGTGGCCCTCATCCTTCTCCAACAGAAGAGGCGGAGTTAACTCAGCACCACCTCAAAACTGTTCACCACCGAGTTCTCTGAGAGAAAGAGCGAGCTGAGCATGCCGGGTTTTGTGACTAAACACCTTTAAGAACTAACTGACAGATGCTGGTTTGATTTGTTTAATTAAGAAGTAAGATTTGGCTGAGCCACCAGGCAACCTTGCAAAGATGGGCAGAGCCCAGCTCTTCATGCTCTTCCTATAAAAAACTATCTAATTCAGGTGATGGACTGGATTTGGATCCCTACACCTTAAAAACCTATCACTGTTTAAAAAAAAAAAGTTACCACCTCTGAATGGCTCTAGACATCCTTGGGCAATGAGGCAAACCCAGCCAGAGCTTCTCTATTCAGGCAAAGCATGTGGACAGTTCCCTGCAATCACCATGAATATGAGTGACCAGTTCATAGTCCCTGGAAGAGCATCTTAGGGCTCCTGGCTTGTGCGTATGACAGGGTGCTTTTGGTGGTGAGGGTGACAGCCAGTGAGCCCAGACCCCTCCTCACATGCTGCCAACTGGACTGTGTGTCAAACTAGTACAGTTTGGGAGTAGACATGGGAAAGAACATTTTAAAATAAACTCTGAGTCCAAATTTGTGGGTGTAAGAAAAAGATTGATAGCAAGAAGTTTCAGTATATTAATCCTATTGTCTTTTTTCCCATTTCAACTGTCCAGAAATTTTGGCTGGAATCTAGCGGTCATAGTATACTTAACTCTTCTTTTCTTCTTCTTTTGAGACAGGGTCTTATTGTATCTCAGGCTGGCCTAAAGTAGCCAATGATGACCTCGGACTTCAATTTTTCTTGTTTCCACCTCCCAAGTGCTGGCATTGAAAGTCTGAGTATGTGAGAACTGAGGACCAAACCCAGGGCTTCAAGTACTCTGGGGCTGGTTGAGCACTCACTGTCTGCATCCCCAGCGTAGCATTTAGTCTCGGTGGAAGTCATTTTTCTTCCCTAGTGCCTTTCTTTCTGGGCTCATAAACACAGGCCTTGCACCCCAGGGTTGGATGAGGAGGCCAGGTTTATCTCTCTGTAAGTCAGTCACCTACCACCTCTTTTTCTTTACATAAAACAGAGCTTGAAAGAGATTTTGTTCTTCAGATGTTTCTGCCTACACAAACATATAGGAGAGGCTAAGCTTGCCTTGTTTAGCACCTTGGGTGACTGGTAGTGATCTCACAGGATCAGTACTCCCACCCCAAGTGCTCACTGGAGAGGAAGCAGGTAACCTTTCAGACACTTACCTCCCCTACAGGGACACCATGGGAATGTCCTGGTACAGCAAGTGCCTCTGTGGCCTGTTCTTGGTCTTCCACCCCCTTATCTCCTTCAGGCTGGTTGTCAAGCTGAGCACTTTCTCTTCCCCTGTCCAGTTTAAAGAATCTGTTCAAAAAGCTGAAATCCTTGGGTCTGGATTCGGTTTCTGCTCGAGACTCAGGTGGTGAAGGTGCCGGCGGGGTCGGGCAGGTGGCAGGGATGACCTGCTGCTTGGCCTCGGTGCGCCCTGGGGTTTTATCTGCAGCCGGCCCTGGTGCAGCTGCCATCGGAAGTGCCCCGCGCTCACTTGGGTCTTTGTTCGCAGGCACTGTGCCGGGACTGACATCAAGCCTCCCTGCTGCAGCCGATGAATCCGTGCCTTGGTCCCTGGTACATCCTGGTACAGGCCGAGAGAGTGTCAAGAAAAAACGCGATCTAGCAGCTGGTGCCTCAGGCTTGGCTTCTTTCCCAAGATTCTTTCCGCTGGCATCGGCCACAGCATGGGCTTCCATTGTTTTGGGGGAAGAAGTGGCCACATTATCCTTCGAGATGCTTATTCCCAAATCGACTGTAAACACAAACATAAACAGTGATCATTCAACACGCCAGGAAATTCGAGGGTGCATAATGGACTCCAACTTTTGATACACAATGTCCCCTCTGCAGACTGGGGAGGCCTTGTTTCCTGCTGTTAGCTCCGTAGACATCTCCTGACCCTGCCCTTCCTGGGAGAGAGACCCCACCTCCCGCCAAAGCCAATGAGGCAGAAAAGCCAATGACTGGAAAGTCACTACCTGCCAGGCACCCCCGTGAGTGACACCCAGTGTCTGCTGTCATCTTTTATCACCCTGGAACCCAGAGAAGCGTAGGGTTAAGACTTTCTAATAGGAAAAGACAGTGGGTTAGAGCCTGGACTCCCTCAACAACACTCTAGACATCTGGGCTTGAGCCATTCTCTCTCATGGCATTCTGTCCTGAATATTATGTCTAGCAGCCCCGTTGGCCCCACCCTCTTGAATGCCCCTCACATCCTAATGCTGTGGTAATCAAACATATTTTACAAATGTCCCCTAGGAGAGAAAAAAACCACTCATATCTGAGGACCACTGAGTGAGGATATCTCCAGCAGGGTGAGGTAGTGCACGCCTTTAACGCCAGCACTGTGGAGACAGAGGCAGGGGATCTCTTTGAGTTCCAGGCCAGCTGAAGCAACACAGTGAGACCTTGTCTCCAAAACCAAACAAACACATCTTTTTGAATCCAAGTGATTTAATTTTTCTCTGCTTTTACTCCCTGGTAAAAAGTGAAGAAACAGAACTTCCCTAACCATTTTCTTAGGAGCTGACACTAGTTAATATGTACGAAGTATATAGAAAAGTAGCTGAGATAAACTTAATACACGTCATGAAATTTAACTGTTGTCACCATTGATGAGGGAGACCACGGACAAGCCACCCTTCCTCCAGTTCCCAGTGAGAGGGTTAGACGAACGCCGACTCCTGAGTGCACGCTCTTTCTGTTGTAATGTAAGACATCGATTGGCATAGACTCCGGGGAGTATGGAAGACTAAACCAGCAGCAGTACTCAGAAAGCGGACACTCGGCAGCCTGGAAGAACAGGTGTTCAGGAAGCCTGGGACATACCACAGATGTGGCTAGCTCATGCATTCTGGAGTGTAACTGGCAGCTTCCACACTCCCAAACAACCACCCCTTCCTGCCTTGAACCAGTCGAATCACCTTCTTTTCAAGACGTTTTGGTAGTAGAGCAGTGGGGAAGAGTTTTGGAATCATATTTGATTCTGAAGGTCCTCTGCTAACAAGCTCTGAGAGCCTGGGGAAATCCCTAAGGAGCTTGAGTTTCCCTCATTTATAAAGTGGGAATATTGGGCTGGGGAGATGGCTCTTTCAGTAAAGCACTTGCCTCGTAAGCATTAGGACCTGAGTTCCGTCCCCCAAACCCACGTGGGGAAAATTGAGTGCTGTGGTCACACTTGTAATTCTAGCCTTGGGGAGACAGGTGGATCCTTGGGGCACACTGTCCAGCCAGCCTAGCCTAACTGGTGAGTTCCAGGCTGATGAGACAACGAGAAACCCTGCCTCATTTAAAATGTATATAGCCCCTGAAGAGCAATACTTGAAGTTATCCCCTGGCCTCCACCTCACACACCCATGTGTGCATGTGCACCTGAACCCATATGAACATCTGCATACACACAAACACACATACACACATGAAATAGAATGTTTTCCTGGGATGGCTGTTGTGGCGCTTTGCTGGAAGCTCACCCAGGGCCTGGCCTGATGCTGTCCCCCCAGCAGGTACTTAGTGACCGAAAGACACCGTGACAATGTTGAAGACTTCTCCCCATCCTTGCCAACTGTGTTTTGTTTAGTGTACATTTAGACAGACACATCTTGGTATCTGTTTGCAAGGAGCCAAAGAGCAGGAAAAAGTGGGGAGAGGATGGATTGGAGGGATCTGTCCTGTTCCCATTACTCATCAACACGGTACAATGAACACATACCCACACATTCCTCTCCAGTGGCTCTGCCAGACTCTAGTATCTTATAGTGTCTGGGGACAAGCAGATGAGGAGAGAAAGCCATCTCCTTGTGTGCCTCGGCAATCTCTTAGTAACACAGAGGGCAGAAAAGTGACACACCATGAAGCCAGTGATGGAACTAGGGAGAGGCTTCATAAGGAAGAACCAGCCAGTGCATCCACTAACATGGCTAGCTCTCCACTTTTCTCCTGTGCTCCAGGAGTTCATACCGGAGGCAAATACATCCGAGGAGGGAGGGAAAGAGAGAGAGAGAGAGAGAGAGAGAGAGAGAGAGAGAGAGAGAGAGAGGAGAGGAGAGAGGGGCAAGCAGGCAGCAAATGAGCAACGATGCCTTTGGCTTGTCAGAGTGAACAGAAGTGGACTGTGGGTCTGGTCCATGCCAGAGGGAGAGGAAACAGTTGACAAAGAGGGAGAGGCTGGGACTGAAAACAAGGAGAGGCCCTTGCAAACCCCTGAGAGTATGGACTCACTTCTCCTCTTCATGACCTGGCTGGAAACCAAAGGAGCAGAAAGTTGGTATAGAGAAAAGCAACGCAACATTTTCCATGTCCAAAAAAATAAAACACCAGTATTTTCTTTGAAAAGGCTCAATCCCAAATATGACATAACATATGAAATATATAATGATATAACATAAAGCCAGCAGCAGGAAGAAACAAGATCCCTTGTTGCTTGCAGTCAGATAAAGCCCCTCGATGACTTGTAAGAACTTGAAGCTCTGAGTGGGCTCCCTTCACGACAGCTGAAGCTGGGTGGATCATGTTGTTAGCAGTGTTGCTAGGAGCAGAGCCCAGGCTTGGGAAGCCCTGACAAGCTGGGCTTGGCAAACTATCCTCAACAGGTAGGCTGATTAAAAGACAACAAATAGTGAAAAACAGAGAACGGAGATTCAGTCAACGCAGTCACGTTGGGAAGAAGAGCAAATGAAGTGACACAGTGGTGCTCACAGCTCCCCAAGTCCATCTTCAGGGTCCCAGCTCTAATGATCATTAGTGTTTATTTTATGAAACCGGTGCACATATATTTGCAATTGTTATATCTTCTCGGTGAATTGATTTGTTTCATCATTAATGTGTAGTGGACTTTTAAACCTCGTCTATTTTTGGTTCGAAGTCAACTTTAACGGACAACAGATTATGGCAGCTTGCTTTTCTGGTTCGCATTTGCTGGATAGGTTGCTTCTCATCCTTTGCCTCTCCGTCTGCGGGGATCTTTAGTAGCACAATGTGTTTCTCAGAGACAGCACACAGTTGTCTCTACCTTTGTAGTCTACTCTGTCTCTCTATGGATGGATGGAGAACATTTACACTTACGGTTGTCATGAACCTTTTTCTCCATCTCTGGGTTTCTTCTGCTGCTTAGTGGAATCTATTGGCAATTCTTTCCACTGTGTGTGAGTAATTTTTTAAAAAAAATATCACCCATCAATTTTTTTATTTCCAACATTTCTATTTATTTATCTTTAGCCTCAATTCCTTTGCTGATGTTTCCCTATGTTTCTGACTTTTCCATTCATCCTGCTAATTTTCTCACCCATTTTTCTAACTGTCCCCCTTTGCTGCTGACCATCCTCTCCTGGGCCTGGATTAAATTCTGCTGCTTCCTTGTGCGTTCTTTCAGGTTATCAACCAAAAACTTTAAAAGAAATCTTTTGAAATCTTCCTGGCACTGGGTGGTGGTGCATGCCTTTAATCCCAGCACTTGGGAGGCAGAGGCAGGTGGATCTCTGTGAGTTCAAGGCCAGCCTGGTCCACAGAGTGAGTTCTAATACAGCCAGGGCTACACAGAGAAACCCTGTCTTGAAAAACCTAAAAAAAAGAGAAAATTTCCTGGCATTTTTCAGAGTCTATGCCTTGAGCTTAGGATTTGGGAGTGATAGCTTTTTAGAAATCCTGTTGCTTTTCTTTTCTTTTTTAAACAGGTTTTTGCATTTCTGTGTCATGATTTGTACAACTGTTAGTTTGGATTTTGCTTCTAGTTTTGGGGGGGCACTTGGGGTATTAAACCTTATACTCTCTTATTATGGGTACAGGGATAGGGGGGTGGCGCAAGTGCCCGGACATATGTATAGAGGTCAGAGGACAATGTCCAGGACTCAGTTTTCTCCTTCCACCATGTGGGCTCCAGGCATTGAACTCAGGTAATCATCTTGGTGGCAAGCACCTGCTATGCCATCTTGCTGGCCCATAAACATTATCATAGGCACACATGGACCAGAAACACCCTAGTACACCACAAGTTCAGTACTGTCAAGCATTTTAGGCAACCACTGGGGTGTCCTAGAGTAGACCCCTACATGGAAAGAGGGTATTATTGGAACTACTTGTTTTGGCCCCACTATATATGAGCCCTAAGTGAATAGAGACTTGGGATGTACAGCTCCAAATGTCTTTAAGAATGCCTGTGGTAGGGCCAAGTCAGATGACCCAGGTAAGACACAGAGGAGAGCCCCAGGGTGAAGCCTTGCAAGTTCTCCGGGGATGATCTTATGCTTACAGCAGAACAGCCACCTGTAACAAGCTGCTGGGGACAGGCTCCTCTTTTACTGAGATTTACCGTCCCAGTTCTCCCAGAAGTTTTCAAAGGGAAAGCTGAGACTTCTCATCTTTGCCCTGCCAATAAAGCATCCATTTCTGAATGCCTGTTCCATTGGTTCATGACGCTCCTTTTCTACACAAAGCACCATTTTTGCATGTGTGTGGTGTGTGTGTTATGTGGTGTATGGTTTATAGTGTGTGCGTGTTCACATGTGTGCGCGCATGTGTATGGGGGTACATGTACATGTGGGTACACATGCATTTACTCTATTTTCTTACTTTTTCAATAGGGTCTCTCACTGAACCTACAATATGCTGGTTTGGCTAGACTGTTTCACAAGTCTCAGAGGTCCTCCTGTCTCAGCATTGGATTATTATTATCAATATTATTATTTGTTATGTACGTACTGGGGGTCTAAACCCAAGTCCTCATGTTTGCATGGCAAGCCCTTTACCATATCTCCAGCCCCCCCCCCCAACATCACTTCCTGCACAACCTTGTTTTACACATTGATATCTTGACCTATCAAGATAAATCACATAGTGGATATACAATGCTCAGCAATCACAAAGGGGAGTTGTTACAAACCCTGCAGACACAATGGGAGTTTGTAGAATTATGGGAGTTAACATGGGTAAAATAGTTGGATCCGATGCATAGCTATGGCTGTATCATGATCCAAATGCAGACAAGGGGTAAAGCAGTTCATTGCAGAGAGATGGAAGGAGACATGAGTTCTTCAAAAGAGAATTCTATTTAAATATTAAAGGGCTATGGGAAGCCCTTGGGGGGGGGGGAACACAAGGAAGACCTCAGAAAGTACACAAAAATGATCCTCTGTGGGTTGGGTCGTGTTGTATGGCAAGAGTCAAATGACACTTCAAACCACTGTGGCTTTCGGTGTTGGGCAGATGTGTTTGTTGTTCTGAAGTGACAGGGTTTGTGGGGCAGTTGCCTATGGCTTGGAGAAAGATGGAAGATTTGGAAACTTTACTGAAAGATCACATTTCAGGCTTTTCATCTCAGTTCTGAAGAGCCAGGATGTCTTGGCCAGGAAATGCTAGCACAAATAACAGAGGGGGCCTTTGGACATTGGGGACGGAATCTTGATTATCAGCTCGAATTGCCTGGATATTGAGTGATGTCATGGGATCTGAACGGACTATTAACCCAGTGCTGCCCAGAACACATTTTTAAGAGGCCACAGTGGTGACCAGTTCCAGGGGGGAAGACTGAGGCAGTGACATCACACTTTCCACTCTGTCTGTCCTCGCCATATTCTTTGCAAAGGTCCAGGGTATGCAGGGTTACTTCAAGTGGAAAGCTAAGCATGCCAATTCTGTTGGTCAGTCAAAGACAACAGATGTTTGAGCTAGTCTTGGGGGTTTTGCTTGTTTGTTTTTGTTTTTCCTTCTTAAATCAGGTGATATTATACATCTGACATGTCTTTACTACCAAATCAATGACTCTCTCAGTCCTTTCCTTTCCTATCTCTGCCTTCCACCCTTTTTGCAACTAACATCTGCAACTCTGTGGTGGTGACTCACACCTTTAATCTAAGTACTTGGGAAGCAGAGGAAGGTGGATCTCTGTGAGTTCAAGGCCAGCCTGGCCTACAGAGCAAGTCCAGTACAGCCAAGGCTACAGAAAGAAACCCTGTTTCAAAAAACCTAGAGAGAAAGAGACCATTGCCTAATCCATGAATATTCTAGAAATTTCTCCATTGTTTCTTTCATCTCTCCCACAAACAATTCTGTCCTAAACTAGTGTTTTTCTTTCTTCTTTAGACTAGAAGGACAAATGTGGAGTTGCTGCCCCCAAACCAGTGAGTATGCAACTAAAAACAAAACAGAAAGTTACTGCCATATTGTTTTCCAAAAACAGTCTAGAGATTCAGAGTGGCAATGTCCCCCTCACCATGGAGAAAGTTGATCAGATACTATGCTAGGGAGGTTTTAAATGTTAAGTAGCTTGCCAAAGAAAATAGTACCTCACTCTCCTTGTGTCCACAGCTATCAGTACAACAAGGAGATGGGGTGGGGTAAGAAATGAAGTTGTGGACACACAGGAGATTGCCAAAGGCTTGCTATCATTAGCTTGGGATTCTGGGAAAAATTATCATGGAGATGGTATAAGGCAAAGGACCCAGGGGAGCAGGAGGTAGGAAAGCCATCAGATTAGGATGGCATCACTATTCCAAATGTAGGTGGTCACTGGGCACATCTAAGGATGCTCAGTGTCATTGTCACTGTGGAAATGCACTCAAAAGCACATCACGGCTTTATTTCACACCCACTGGGATGGCTGTAACAAAACAGGTAGACAGCAGCCAGTGTTGGTGAGGATGCTGAGCACTGGAATCTGTGTGCATCAATGGCAGGGATGTGAAATGGGGCAGTTTTGGAAAGCAGTTAAGGAGGTCCTCAGGTGGATATAGACCCGGCATATGACCCCACAGTTCTGTTCCTAGGTAGATATGCCCAAGAGAACTAAAATATATATCCAAGCAAAAATTAGCTCACAAATTCACAGAGATGTGATATTTATAAGCGCTGGAGTGCAAGCAACCACAATCAAAATGTTTGTTCACTTATGAATGAATCAGGAGGAATATGTCGCCTTTGTGCAATGGAATGCTTTTTAGCTTAAAGGAGAATAATGAAATGCTGGTGCATGCCACAATGAGGTCAACTCTGAAAACAGTCTGCGACATGAGTCATCTTGGCACATTGAAGAAGGATATTTGGAATGGGGTGCAAAGAGTCCATGAAATTAGACTGTCTCCCAACCCAGCCTTGACCTTGTCATGAACATTGTTCATGTTTACTGTGTCTATGATCTCCACTCACCTCATGCTACTAAAAGGTACAGATAGGGCTATGGAGACAGCTCAGCGTTTAAAGTGCTCCACTGCGAGCAAGGGGACTTGATTCAGACCTCAAGAGCCCACATAAATGCTGGCTGAGCATGGCAGCCTGCCTGTAATACAATCGCAGCCTTGGATAGTGGAGACTGGGGGTCCCCAGTGCAAGATGACTAGACATACAAGCCATACTGGTAAGGTCAGGGTTTGATTGAGAGACCCTACCTCGAAGGATAATGTGGAAGAGAAATGAAGGACGGTTCCTGACATCAACCCTGGGTCTCCACATGTGCGCGCGCGTGCCAACATACATGCAAATATGCATATACATGAAAAGAAGAAAAAGCAAAATAAATGGTCACGTAATGAAAAGAAAGAGAAAATGAAAGGAAAAGAAGGATATAGAAAAGAGGTACAGGATTCAAAGCATTTGATGATGGTGATGATTATTATGATGATGGTGTTGATGATGATGGTGAGGCTGGCTGATAAAGATGGTGATGTCAATGGTTATGGGAACAATGGTTGATGCTGCTGCTGCTGCTGCTGCTGCTAGTAATGATGATGGTGATGATGAGGATGATGGTTGTGCATTTTTCGGAAGCTGTCTTGTGAGACATTTGAAGTAGTGATGTAAACATAATGCCAGAGGTGGCCAACTCTGAGGTCTGCTGGGCAGTGTGTTTGGCCAGAACACTGATGCACATGTTTTGAGTTGGGGGGTTCTTCAGTCCCTGGGGTATCTCGAATCTCTTGTCAGCTTCCTCCCAGCAGTGGAGACAGGGGCATTCCGAGCACTTTGCAACTTCCACAGTTCTGCCACAGAGGATCAAGCTGCTCCTCAGTCTCCCAGAAGCTTGTGCCGTCCAGACCTTGAGTGATCACATTGTATGTGCTGAGCTCTGGGCATGTTATGCCAGATGATGACCAGTTCTTTGCTCTCAGAGACTTCAAAAATGTAAACGACTTAATTAATCTTATGCATGTGCATCCACGTGTATGTGAGGTGGTGTGTGTGTAGAGGTATGAACTTATGTGCAAACTAGAGAATAACCTTGGCTATCATTTCCCTGGCATTGCCTATCTTGTTTTGAGATAGGATCTCTCCCTGGCCTGAGACTTGCCAAGTAGACTAGACTGGCTGGCTAGTGAGCCCCAGATCTGATCCTCCTTACCTCCGTAGTGCTTCCATTATAAACACATAACACCATGCCAGTCTTTTTTTTTTTTAAATCGGGATTCTGAGGACCAATTGTAGTGACCCCAGTACTTTACTGACTGAGCCCCAATCCCCTATCAGACTTTCATTGAAGTCATGGAAGCATTTTTAAAATAGTAGCCTGGCACGGTGTTAAGGTCCGTAACCCCAGCTACTGTAGGATGAGACAGGAGGGTTGTGACTTCAAGGGTGAGACAGAAGGAACAGCACCAATAAAACTTCCCCCAGCATCAAGAACAAAACCCAAACAAAAGCAGACAGAGTAGTCAGAAATAGCAGCTGCTAAGAGAATATACACGTGTTGGCTTCTGCCTGGGCCCCATTTTTTCCCATCGTCAAGCAGGTATGATTTGGGGGATTGTCTCCTCAACAATCCTGAGACAATTCCTCAAGGATCAATAACTGGCAAATTCTCACTCATTCATTGTATTATCAGCAGAAACCTTTTAAAACTTGAGTAGCAGCCGGGCGGTGGTGGCGCACGCCTTTAATCCCAGCACTTGGGAGGCAGAGGCAGGTGGATCTTTGTGAGTTCGAGGCCAGCCTGGTCTACAAAGCGAGTCCAGGACAGCCAGAGATATTCAGAGAAACCCTGTCTTGAAAAAACCAAAAAAAAAAAAAAAAAAAAAAACTTGAGTAGGGAAATTTTAGTTCATTAAACTGATTCCACATATGTGCATATAGACACACACATGCATCTTAAAGATGCAGAATCAGACAGTTCCTTCTTTAAGAACAGTTGACAAGGGATGAGAAGGAAGATATTAATTCTAAGAGACTTCTTATCCGTGTGCGACAGACAGGTGTCAGCTTCTGGGAGGCCATGCACTCTGGCAGATGAATGCTGTCAACTGTGAGGATGGAGACTTTTGTCTTTTACAGAGGATAAATTCACTAGAATAGAATCAAAGAAATTGAGAAATGGGGCATTTTTAATTCTCCCCAAAGACTGAGAAGTTTTAGAAATAAAATACCCAAGAGGGAAAATCTGGCCAGGTAAGATTGACTGTCAGACGTTGGCACTGCAGTCCACTTTGTCTGTAGTTGGCCCCTCCTCCTCTGTTTCTTCAAGTCCATCCTTCACAGCCCCCTTGTGGCTGGAGAGAAAGGCGGTACTCCCATCTTACAGGCGAATCCCACCGATATACAGCTAGAGAATGGCAGAGCTGACACCGCCCCCCCAAGTCAAGGTGGTTAGATTGCAATGCCTGCATGCAGTGTGGAGCCACGTGACAACAAATTTTGGGCCTTAACACAACATAGGTATCTTAGAGCTCAGAAGGTCACACGTTCGTTAAAAGCAGGTCAGCTCCTAGAAATGTCCATGCCTGTTCCGAGGTTGCGTACTACTTAGCTTATGGTCCCCTTAACCACAGTCAAACCTACCAGTACCCATCTTCAAGCCCCTCCCTTTCTCCCTCCCTCTAACATCTGCTCTCAACATCACCTCTTCCAGCCCTGTCCCTCTTTATAGTGACCCTTTGGATGACATTAGACCTCCACCAATAGCTCAGTTCCACCTCCCCATGTCACCACTCACAAAGCCTTCTTTGATCACCCACAGGTAAGGGGACATGCTCAGGTTCCAGGGTGGCACCATCTGGGAGAAGGGAGGATACTGCTTTGCACATCACCCGTCCTCACTTGCAATGCTGTGTGGCTTCATAACTACATACCTTAAAGATACACATTGCATCCCAGTGCGTACATTCTCAGTGAGGATGTTGTTGTCCTCAAAAGTCCCCAAACTGATTCCAGGTGAGAGGATTAAAAACCCTTATTCTTTTCATATGAACCCAGACACAAGCCACACACATGTATGAGTCAACATCTCTATGATATGACAACACAGAAGACGGGATCCTTTGAGCAGTTATTGACTCACCTCCAGAGTCCCAGTAGCCACCTGTGAACCCAACACATCCTCCTACCCACCCCACCCCTTGTTGTCCCCAGTGTTCACTGCCTGCCTCCTTTGGCTTCTGCCCAAAGCTTCAAGTCTGTTTCAGTGTGAAGGTGACTCAGGTGCCTCTCTGGAGAACAGATGTGTCTTTTTAAAGCATATTTTTTTGTGATTAAGGAACAGAATATTAATTAAACGGCAGCTGCATTATCTACACTCATACAGCTTGGCTTTTTGCAAATCTGCCTTACAGTTCCTAAGGGGGCTGGGGGTACAGTGGCTTTTGCAAAACAAAAACAAACCAGAGAACAATTATCTTCCACAATGGCTAAAAACCCCTTTGACTTTCCTTCCTGGAATCTCTGGGCTCATGCAATCTTTTCCTTCTTGCTTTTAGTGACAAAGGTTAAGTTGGGCAGCTGACTTTCTCCTACCTTACCAGGTGGAAAAGAATTGCCAAATATCAGTGGGACTGTGGTATTTTTGTAACTAACAATTTATAAAGTAGAAAAGTACAATGACTCTTTAAAAAATATGTATGTGCGTGTGCCTGTGTGGGTTTATGTAAACTCCAGGCACACGGGAGCTGTGGAGGCCAGAAGACGGCATCAGGTTCTTGGAAGTGGCATCACGGATGGCTGTGAACCACCATGTGAGAGCTGGGTGAACTTATATCCTAACGAAAAACCAGCAAGTGTTCTTAACCACTGAGTCATCTATGTCGCCCTAGAGTAGCCCATCTTCTTGTAAGGATTATTGGTCAGATCTGGCCTGAAAGTATGTAGACGGGTTCATCCCCTCTGAGTCTACGATCTCTGGGAAGTCTGAGGTTTCCTTTCTTTCAGTTCTCCAAAGTCACGGGGAGGGCGAGGCTGGGTCGGTCATGAAATGTTCTTCAACTGCAGTAGATTCACACTTTTCTTGGGTCAAGTCATATAGTCAATGTGCTGCCTAGTGGGGGTTCTAAGTTAGGTATGTTACCCCAAAAGCCAGACCCTCGGGGCTTTCACTCTACTGCTTGCTCTTATCTACTGCAAAGCACCGCCCAGCTGCCACTTGTATTCACATTCACGTTGTTGTCGTGATTTGAATTGTATCTCCCCACAGATGCAGAGGTTCTAACCCCTGTGGAGGTGACCTCATTTGGAAACAATCTTTCAGATGTCCAAGATGATGTGATGAAGGTGGACCATGGTACAGTGTCACCGTTTCCTTGTGACAGCACAATTTCAGGTCTACAGATAGACCCACATAGAGGGAGATGCCCTGCAGATACGGGGAGCAGTCAGCTATCCTTGACTCAGCACCGCCTGAATTAGGTCTTCCCCAGAACTAAAAGGAGATACCTAGATTCTGGCTCTAACACCACAGGACAGGCGGTATCCAATGTGTAAGCACCCGTGTGGGCCCAGTGTCTCTACCACCCCGGGTAATAAATATATGGGCTTCCCAGGAATCCCTGTGGCTCTACCCTTACTCTGTTCACTGTAAATAGAACCAGAGACCCCCCTCACACTCATAAACTCACACGCAGAGGGGTCTTCCCACACAGCACTGACCTTCATCGTAGTGTTGAACCACATGAGAGGACACCATCACTGGGTTCCCATTCTGAACGCTCTCACTGTCTGACAGCACCTGCAACACAACAGATGGTCTCACTGGCCGAGTCTTCGGGGAAACTCACGGAATCGCCTCAAGGCCACAGGAGCATCTTCCCGAGTCAAATTTAAAACTGTGTTTCCAGCCTCGAGAGCATCCAGAGGTTCATGCTTCATCTCACCAGCCTCATACAGGGAGGCAAATACCCAAAACACAGACAGGATGCTGAGGCCCAAAAGGGGCCCTGTCTAACGAGGAACCTCGTAATAACTTAACATGGAGATTCAGTGGCTTACCAGGCTAGCTTCACCTGCACAAAGATTGGCTGCACAAACGCAACCATTAGCTAAGTCTTTTATGAACACACCTGTCAAATACAAGTAGTTTACTCTCTCTCTCTCTCTCTCTCTGTGTGTGTGTGTGTGTGTGTAGACACACATGTATGCTTGTGCATGTGTAAGTGTGTGCCCACTTGAGGAATTGAGAGAACTTCAGGTTGTTGTTCCTTTGGTTACATCCACCTGTTTTGAGACAGTGGCTTGAAGTTCACCAAGTAATCTAGATTAGCTGGCCTGCAAGTTCCATGGATATGCCTGTCTTTAGCTACTCAGAATCTGTATATACAAGTCTGGCTTTTTTTTTTAATTAAAAATTTTTTTTTTAAATGTGGGCTCTGAGAATCGAACTCAGGTCCTTATGCTTGCAAGGCAACAGCCTCTTCCTGAGCTATTTATCAAAGACATCTCCAGACATTGTCCAGTGTCCCTAGGGTGAGCGCTGAGAAGCAAAAGTCTTTTAGAAACAGCTTTGAGTGGACCTCGAAGCTGCTACTCAATTAGCTCCTTGGCAACCACCTGGGGAGGTCATTGAAGACACAGACTCCATAGACCGCCATCTCTTCAAATGACTTCAGTCTTACATGGAGTCCCAGAGTCTGCATTTTGGGGTGGATGCATACCCATACATGCCCATGTGTGTGTGCGTTGGGGGTCAGAGGTTTACATTGGGATCCTCGTGTCTGGGTGCCGCCCGCCCAACCCCGTACATGGGTGCTGGGGTTCAGAACTCAGCTTCTCACACTGGCACTGCAAGCAGTTTACCCACTGAGCACGCCAGCCTGCCCCCTCCCACACAGACCCTGCATTTTAACCAGTTCCTTGGTGGACTTCAGCTAACGCCGACCAACAGTGAGAACAGCGGCCCTCACACCCCGTCTCTCTTCAGTGAGCCCTGGGTAAGCAGAGTGGAGCCTTTCGGACTCCAGTTTCTGGCATCCAGTGTGCCAGTGACTGAGTGTGCTACCTTGTAAGTGTCTGCTTCTGGGTCCTTCTCCTGATGTTCATTTCTTAGTGGGACGCTCATTTGGTTGCCCATTGTTCCTTTGAAAGAGAAAAGAGAGAGAGAGAAAAAACACCAAACTTTAGCACCTGCATGTGAAGCCAAGATATAGACTGGCTCCTGCTCTGGCTGACCCCTGGCACCTGGCTTCAGCCTTCTCCTTCTCCACAATGAAATTCTTGGGGAAAAAAAAAAAATCCCAATTTCTTGGGTACCATTTTAATATATATATTTTAAAAAAGATTTATTAACTTTTATTTTATATGTATGGGTGTTCTGCCTGCATGGTATCTGTGTGCCATGTGCATGCAGTGTCCCTAGAGGCCAGAGGAGGGTGCTGGATTCCCCCGGAACTGGAGTTACAGTGTTGTGAACCAACATGTGGGTGCTGGGAGCCGAACCCAGTTCCTTTGGAAGAGCCAAAAGGAGGAACATAGTGTCTCCAGAACACATTCACTGTTGTCAGGACAGGTTACAACTCAGACCAGCACAGTCATGATAAACTAATAATAGGAGTAGCATTTGTTGAGGGCTTTCCCTGTGTGGACACCCTGTTCTAGGAGCTTCACTCCCAGTAAAACTCATTGACTGCTTGTAACAAATCAGCAGGACCATCAGAATAGCATCCAAGTTTGCAGGTGAAGACATGTAGGTTGACTATCTTGAATAAAGCCATTGATAAACAGGTGTGTACACATATGTTCATACATGGACACATTTATACACAGCACACACACAAGGTCTCTAATCCAAATTCAAGTTTTTACAAGTTTAAACATTGCTATTTAAAAGTTCAACAGTGGGGTCTGTAAATTTATAAGCTTGGATTGCGTAATCCAAGTTAGATCCTGTTTAGGGGCTACTCTGCGGGGCTTGTGAATGCATGTGTGCCTGTTTGTGTGCAGGTACTTGTATGCGTGTGGGCATGCACTTGTATGAGGGTGGGAATGTGTGTAGGTCAGAGGTTCACATCTGTGTGTCTTTCTCAATTGCCTCTGCCTTAGTTTTCAAGACAGAGTCCCCACTGGACTTGGAACTCCCCAGCTCAGTTGGGCCGGCTGGCTGGTGAGCCCCAGCCAGCTTCCTGGCAGGCACGACCCTCATACAGGGCTTTTATGTGGGTCCTGGGAATGTGATCTGAAATCCTCACACTTGTGTGCCAGCACTTTGTCTGCTGAACCATCTCCCCAGGTCTTTAAGGGGTGAGTACTTCCAGTACCCGTTTAAGGTTATGAAATGTCTGGGGCTGGGAGGTGTGTGGTGCCTACAGCCAGGTGACAAATTTTTCATCTCACAGAGCTGAGGTGCCCTGACCCATTCACTGCACACTCTAAATAATCTTTCTGCAAATTCAGGGCCAGGGGAGTAAACAGTGAGGAATGCAGGAGCTGTGTTTGCTGAGATCCCTTGGGATCAGACAACACTGCTTCCTCCAGCAATCAGAATGGTCCCCGCAAGCTGTCCATTAACTGTTTTAACTGCAGCACTTAAATCAAACCAACGAAAAAGGCTTACTGCCACCTACTGGCAGGTATACGTACAACAGAACTTAATTCCTTTATCCAAGTGCCTAGGCTCAAATGACAGGGAGAGTTAAGGGAGCACTTTGATAGTTGGAAATGAATATCTACTAAAAGCTGGTAGGAACGTGACAAGGATTCCAGGGCCCATCAGTGCTACGATTAACAAATCAAGAATGATAGCCATGCCTGATGCATCTGGAGAAGTCACACAAAGAACTTTAGGCCAGTAGTTCTCAACCTGTAGGTCTGCCCCCCACCCCAAACCATTGGAAAACACAGATGTTTACCTAACGATTCCTAACAGTAGCAAAATTACAGTTATGAAGTAGCAACTGAAATGATTTTATGGTCGGGGGTCACCACAACATGAGGAACTGTATTAACGGGTTGCAGCACTGGGAAGGTTGAGAACTGCTGCTTTAGGTGAATGCAGTGGAACATGGGATTGCAAAGTGGGCTCTACAGTTTACATCCAGCCCCTGCTCACACACACTGAAAAAACGTGACTCTGGACCAGTTCCCAAGCCTCACTGAGGCTCAGTCTCCTCATCCATAGGATGAGGATAACAAAGAGTTTTTAATTTGCATATGACTGATGGCTCAGACTATTGGACACTTTTTAAAAAATATGTACAAGTGTTTTGTATGTTTGTGCATTGTGTGTGTGCCTGGTGCCCAAGGAGGTCAGAAGAGGGCATTGAATCCCTGGAATTTAATTTATAGAAAGTTGTGAGCTGCCGTGTGGGAACTGGGAGCCAAACCCTGGTCCTTTAGAAGAGCAGCCCGTGCTCTTAACCACTGAGCCATCTCTCCAGCTCTGGACACTTAAAAATGTTTATTTGTGTTTATTCTTTTGAGAACTTCCTATTTCTCTTGCTAGCTCATTTACAGATTGTCAGTATTTTTATATGTGGGATTTTCTTTTTGGTGTTAAATTTGTGAAGATTTTTATATATTCTAGACATTAACCCTAGGTATAGCTGGCAAAGGTTTTTCCCTCATTCCATGCATACTCTGATGATAGTTTCCTTTGCTCTGCAGTGACTTTTAAACTTCATGTAGTCTTACTTGTTAATTCTTGGGGCTATTTCCTATGCTAATGGAGTCCAGTTCAGAATGTTCTTGCCTGTACTATAGAGGCAAAAAGGAAGCTACTGGGAGTGGAAGTGGATGAGTGGGTAACAAAATTGCGAGGGAGAAGAGAAGGTAAGAGAATCATCCACAACAAAGTGTTTGGTGATGTTGTACTGAAACCTAATACTTTTATGTTAATTTAAAAATAAATTAATTGATTAAGTAAGGACAATAGGCCTCTCTCAAGAGACAACTATGATGATTAAGCAAGTTAATATACTCAAGGTGTTCTACACAGTCCTGGCAAATGGTCGTACCACCCACATGCTAGCCACAAACAGGACCATCTTTGTTACTGTCCTTGCTGTTTCTGGTCATTTTCCCTCAAAGGTGTCTGGTGTTGAGACCCTCACTGAGGAATCTGTGTTTGGCTCCCAACCATGTGAGCTGTGAAAAGATAAGTATCTGTCATTAAGGCCCCTCGCTTCTGTCTGCGGCGCTTTTGCTTTTACGGCTCTGGAGGTAAAATGCTTGCAGTACAAATGCAAGCCTGAGCTCAGCCTCCATACTTCTGTATGAAGCCAGCTGCAGTGGTGTGCACCTCTAGTCCCAACACTGAGGAGGCAGCGAGAGGCATATGGGGCTCCTTGGTCAGCCTGTCTAGCCTACATTGTGAGCTCAGGACCAGCTCAAGACCCTGTCTCAAAAAATGCTCTTGCAGAGGGCCTTGGTTCAGTTCCCAGCACCCACATGGTGGCTCACAACCAGTCCCGGGGGATCCAACACCCTTTTCTAGCCTCATGAGGGCCCCAGGTACACATGGTATTCAGTTAAAACAAAACAAAACAAAAAACCAATGTGGACAGTATCTGAGGAGTGAAACTTGAGATTGGTCTCTGACCACACATGTGGTAGAAGTTAAGTCTTTTTAGTGAAATTAGTAGGCAGTTCAGATTAGCATCTGGCAGCACATGAGGAGGAGGCTGGTGTCCCTTTAATTTACTGATATGGGCAATAAGCCAGTTGTGGCCGGACGATGTGCCTTGTTGAAGGGGCATGGCTAAGAAACTGTGCAAGCCACACAGATGACGTCAGTTATTGTGAGACATCGCAAGAAATCTCGTGGACCCTTGAGACAGCCAAGTATCATGAGATAATTCTATACATAAGATGAGAATTCCACAAGGTCTCCTTCTTTCTCCTGCCGTCACCCACTGAGAGGTCTCACCGGAGAGGTGCACAGCAAGGTACGCCATTGACAGAATTGAGACTATTATAGCCTAAAGCAAAGGCCTGGGATAAAACTTACTGAGAGAGAGAGTTCATTAAAGACGTGGTCTTGGGCTCCAGAGCCCTGGAAAAGTGAGCGAGGCAAACAGAGTTCAGAAGCCACTTGGAGAGGCCTTTGGCTGTGAGGTTTAGTCAGGCCAAGGAAAGCGTCAGAGGCAGTTTCAGCTGATGAACAAAGCCGGCCTCAGTTTGGAGGCTGGAATAGACTGACTTTACTAACTGTCCACAATTTGGTGGTGGAAATAAACTGGCATTGTGAACTTGCAAAGTAAAGCCCAATGAACACTAAGCTTTGAAAGGGACTGCCTTCCAGGACTGCCATAAACCAAGTTATCCTGAACGGACCTACACTAAGAATATTAATATCCTTTTAAGAAAGTTAAAATAGTGTTAGTTAAGTGTTTTTAGATAGGTATTAGAGTGTTCTTAGGTATTAGAGTACTCTTAGATTATAGATTTTATGTTATAGGTTTTAGGATATAGGATTTAGGTATTTTATAGAGATTTGTTAAGTATTAATAAATGTAAGCATTGATAAATAAAAATATTCTGATACACACACACACAATTAGAAAGGCTATATGCAGGCCTTGACTCAGACGAATAAATAAACAAACAAACAAATAAATAAATAAATGTCAGTTATTGCCAATGTCATTAACACTACTAGTGCATGCTGGTTATCACAAATAATACCTATTTCCCATCATAATGCCTTGTACTCAGCCGCTCTGGGTTCTGATTCAAGCGAATGTGCCACTCCGAGTGTTGCTAAGGAACGCCTCATGATTGGCAGCAATGGCAATACTCTTGCCCCTGATTTCAACTGTGAATAAGCTGCAATCCCTGCTCCTGACATTCAAGTCTGCCATAGCAAAAAAAAAAAAAAAAAAAAAAAAAGCATTTCTGAGAACTTCCTCCAGGCAGGCAGCTAAATGACTGTGGGGGGGGGGGGGGGGGGGGGGGGGGAGAAGGTGACAGAATTAGTCACCGGGCAAACAAGAAACACTTTTGATGGCTACAGTGGAATGCAGGCAAACCACAAGCCACCAGCCACTCCACTGAGAGTGATGCCAACACAGCCAGGCTGGCACACTGGGCAGCACCAGCCTCTCTCCGAGCCCAAACCCTGCATGGGATGCCTGGAGTTCCAGGGAAGGGCTTCTGGCTGGCTGTTTAGGAGTGCTTCGTGACACATGTCCTGCTTCTGGAATATTCCATTGCTTTTACCTATATAGTGACTGGTTCTGGAATGTGGACAGCTTACTAGTTTTTTCTTTTGTTTTATTTCTCTCTCTCTCTCTCTCTCTCTCTCTCTCTCTCTTTTGTACTGGGGATTGAACCCAGAGATTCAAGAGTGTTAGACAAATGCTCTACCCCTGAGCTACATCTCACTCCCAAGTTTGGTATTAGAGAGAGAGTCTCACTAGGTTGCCTAGGTTACCCTTGAGTTTATTCTGTAACTCTGGAAAGCCTTGTACTTGAAATCCTCCTGCCTCAGCTGAGGGGACAGGCCTGCATGACCAGGCCCAGATTTGACTATTCTTGTTCTGAGGACTGATCCAAACATCTTTAAACGAATGATAGGGGTGTGACATGAAGTGGAGTGCATCCTCTGCACTGTGCGGGCCAACGCTGGCCCATCTGGATGCTTAAGCATGCAGACATCCTTCTGGGAGCCTGAGAGGCCATAACCGGAGTGATGAGGGAGGGCCTCCCTGCAGTTCACTCACCTCTGCTCCCCTCACATAGCCTGGCTCCAACACCAGGTATGTCTTTCCCTTCCAAAAGTTCTCATTCTCTGTTCCATAGAAGAAACTGAGGCTTGGTTCTGCAGTCCCTCACCATATGCACGTGATCTTCAAGAAGACCACGGCTTGTCTGCCCTTCCTGTATCCTTCCAGGCCTCACTTCCTGCTTGTTGGTTAAATGGAGAAGAAAGCTATAGAGAGGCATAGATGGGGTTTGAACCTGGGTCCACGAGGACTCGGTATGGGCCTCAGCTACTTGATGGTGCATTGCTAGGCTGAAGTATACAAGCTACTACCGCTGACAGGCACCTTGCGGGACACCAGAGGGAGCAGAGCCAGAGTCAGGGAGGTGGCCCTCCTGAGAACTGTCTGTCCCTGTCCCCTAGGTCTCTAGATACAAACCAGCCAGGGTCAGACTTGGCACACCCACTGCCTTCCTAGAATACACGCCCTCTTCCTTAAAGAGAACAACATACTCAGGCAGCCTGGCCTTGTGGTGCCAGCAGTCAGAAAGCTAAGGGGAGGGAACCAGGTGAGTTGGGAACCAGCCTGGATTTCATAGTGAGACTCTGTCAATACACTAAAACCAAACAAAACCAGATGCACACCTGAGGATCTGGGGGTTCTTTGGGGGAAAAAAGAAAAAAAAAAAGAATCATCTGTGGTTCAGAGCCGTGTTCCTGCCACCCTCCCACAGGTTGAAGCCACTGCAGTGTACAGATCTTCTCAACATCTTTTGTTGGGGAAGAGATATACTCCCCCTGCCCCAGGGTTGAGGACAGAAGAACACTGCAGGGCTGGAACCAGGTGGGGAGGCTTCAGGTGTGAGGACAGGCAATCTTCCCATGTCAGCCTCCCAAGCACTAGGCTACAGGTGTGAGGCTTCCTCGTGTTTGTTTGTTTGGTTTTCCTGTAGTGCTGAGGGTGGAACCCAGGGCTTCCTGTTTGCTTGACAAGTGTTCTGCCACTGAGTTACATCCCCAACCCCTTTAACACAACTTTTAAAATGAATCAAGATTAATGATGTCATTGATCTTATTTTCACTGAATGAGTTGAGAGATTGTGAATCAAGGATATCTTGACATTAATTTTTGCTTTGTGAATTTTGTCTTAAAATGTGATTGGTCTTTTTTACTTTTTGTATTGGTTTCAATTTTTTAATTATTTGTTTTTATTTTATGTGTATGAGTGATTGCCTGTATGCATGTATGTATGTATGTGTGTATGTATGTATGCGTGTGTATGTATAGGTGTGTATGTGTGTATGCATGTGCATGTACTGCTCACAAAGGCCAGAAGAGGGCATCATATCATAGAGATGGTTGGGAGCTGTCACATGGGTGCTATGAACACACTCAGGTCCTGTCCAGAGCCTCTCCAGCCCTTTTGTTTGCAACAAGGTCTCACTATATCCCATTGGCCTATAACTTACCATGTAGACCAGGCTGACCTTATACTTGTGGTGATCCTCCTGACTCGGCCTCCTGAGTGCCACCATTCCTGGCTTCAGTTGATCTTGATGACTAAGTCTTTTGATGTCCCTTGTGAACCCAGCTTCTCTCCTTCTGCCTGTTACTTGGACCCAACAGCACCCACTCTTACAGCTTTAGGACTGGTTCCCACCCCTCTCCACAGCCTCACTCTCTCCATTGGAAAGTAGATGTGACATCAAGTGCAAACCCACGTTAGTCTGAAGTTAAGTCACGTATGTGAGCTTTTTTGGGTATTGAGTTTGGAATTGTGATGACCCCCATTTTACAGATAAGGAAGTGGAGGCCCACAAGGCTGAAGGAACCCGACCCCAGGGTACCTGACTAGCTGGTGATAGGGAAGAGACCACCCTCTGAACATTGTGGCTCTTCCAGCCAGGAGAGTGGTTTAGAGGGTGATGCAACTACCCAGGGATTTAAATGCAGCATGTGCCTCACTGTTAGTCACAAATGCCAGATAGCCCCAGATTCACAGACCACACTTTAAGACCCCTTCTCCCTGTCTGTTCAGGTCTTAAGACAATGCCCCAAGCTGCAGACTTAAAGTCTGCTTGGCTGTGAGATTCTTGCCCTGACACTGGTCCCCACTGGCGATGCCCCTCCATGGTCCACACAAGTTGGAGTGGTTTATGCTGCTCCATCCCCAACAGCCCACATGGCCACTGACACTTCTTAGGAAGAACAATCTTTAAGTCCATTTCAGAGACAGTAGAACCAAAACTCTCACATGCCCAAGACCACACCGCAAATGAGTGAGAGATAGGGGTCAGGTTTAACCCTCAGATCTCCAGCCTCTATCCACCCCCACCACAACACAAGCAATAGACATTCCAGCTGAGCTTCAAGGCTCTGGAGGCGGGTACCTGTGAGTGTTCTGAGTCCCCCGCTGTTTCTAGCAGTTGTTTCTGCTCAGGGTTCTGCGTGTCTAGCTGCTGCTGCCCAGACTATCTGCAGAGCCTGGCCCCCTGCCCTTTGCTTCCTTGTCCGGCCTGCTGGCTGAATACACAGAGCAGGGCAAACACACGCTGGGAGGAGTCCTCCCCGCCCCTGTCAGCCCTATGGAAACGCGTCTCTTCCTGGATTCAGGTGCCTCTCCTCCTCATAAAAACAGAGCACCTGAATTCTCTTACATTCATGCCTCCTAGGCACTTGGAGCATCCTTTACCCTGTGGGGCTGTGCAGGCGGACCTGGGATGCCACTACTCTCTGTAGCAGCTGTGGGTCACAGTCAGAGCAGGGAGAAGGTGTCCTGTGAGGGCCTGCAGCTCCATCTTGCCTTTTATTTGCAGTGATTGCAGAGTGCCCTCTCCACCGTGACAGGCCACCTAGCTAGGAGACACCTTTCCCGATGCAATGCCCAGTCCCGTAAAAGCTCTGAACACTGGAAGCAGTTAGACAAAGAGTGACTTATTGCTGAGTGTTCTCTTCCTTGTTGGCAGAAGCTCAGGACTGGAATTTATTAACTTATTCCTTTTCTTGCGACAGAGTCTCATGTAGCCCAGGCTGGCCATGATCTTACTAAGCAGTTAAAGGATGTCCTTGGGTTCATCTGCCTTCACCTCCTCAGTGCTGGGATTGGAGGCATATACCTCCAAGATCAATTTACGTGATTCAAGAGATGGAACCCAGAGCTCTGTGCACACTGTGCAAGCTGCTTAATCAACAGACTCATACCCTCAAGCCAAGACAGTTGAAGTGTTTTGCAAGGATGTCTATGATACACCTGACAGCATAAAACCTAGCCAAAGAAAACACACAAAAAAAGAGGGATCAAAAAGTAAGTGTGCATGGGACGTGGTGACGCACGCCCTTAATCCCAGGACTCAGGAGGCAGAGGCAGGCGGATCCTTGAGTTCGAGGCCAGCCTGGTCTACAGAATGAGCTCCAAGACAGTCAGAGCAACACAGAGAAACCATGTCTCAAAAAAAAAAAAAAAAAAAAAAAGAAAGAAAGAAAGAAAGAAAGAAAGAAAGAAAGAAAGAAAAAGAAAGAAATTAGGTGTCCATGTTGTTTATAGACTTGCTGAGAAGTGTTCACAGACAAGAGCTCCCTCACAGCCAATGCAAAGGGAAATGTGTTTAGGGACACTCCTGAGAAAACATTCAAGAGAAGTGCAAACCAGTAATTACTGAGGCTTCAGTCAATAACGCACTGCAGGTGCCCATCAGGGCGATCAGCTGAGCATCAGGGTATACATCGGCCTGGTGGGCGGGGCCTCTCCCCACCGGGCTTATTGCACTGGGCACAGAGTCCTAACAACATAAACGGGACTCACAGAACACATGTTTTGCCGACAAAGAATAACCGTGGCAGTCGAGATCATGGAGTCAGATTGAGAATGCAGCAGAAAAGTCAAACAGGATCTAAGTAAACGCCCAGTTCCCCGTCAGGAGCTCTCAGCCCTGGACTCCGCCCCGAAAGCTGGAATGCAAGAAACCCCTTGCTGTAAGGCTGTCTCTGCACGGCGTGCAGCACAAGCCTCCACCCTGGTCCTGGCTCAGACCGCACACCAGCTGGGTGATTATGAGTGAGTCATTGGCTCCTCAAGGGTCTGGCAGCCTCCTGGCTGTGAAAGGCCCTGCGTTCATTTTGCTCCTGACTTCGTATTCCTGATTCTCCGGAAAGGGCAAATGGTGGACAAGACTCCAAGAGCAAGGTTCCATAGCTAAGAGCTGACTGGCTCTATTCACCCTCAAATTATCCTCCGCAGCTGCCCTCTCTCGGGATCTCACACTGGAGTAGGAATTTGGCCGAGGACACTCGCTGCGGTGAGGTGCTCAGGAAGCGTCAGCAGTTTGTAGAGTCCCATTGTGGACTGCATGGGTGTACTTCCAGCCTCCTACAATTTTGCTACAATGAAATGCCCGAGGAAGGTTGCTTATAGACAGAAAAGTTTCCGTTTGCATCTTGACTTAGTGGTTCCAGTCCATGATCAAATGGTCCAGGGCTTTGAGCAGCTTGTCACAGTGGGGAGAAGGGGCAGGGCACACAGGCAAACAGGCTCACCTCCTGAGGGCAGGAAGTGAAGAGCAAGAGGAAGAGACAGGGGATCCCATAATTCCCCTTGAAGATGGGCTCCCCAAAATTAAAGGCTAGTAAGGTCCCACTTCCTCAAGGTCACGCACAGCACCTCCAACAACACCAGACTGGGGAACAAGTCTGTACCTTGTGACTTTCTAGGGGACTCCAAAGCAGCTGGCAGTAGAGTTTGCAGGGCAAAGAGGAAACAATGCAGGCTTGTTCTGACAGCAGGGAGAAGCACCAAGGAATGAAAACAGGATTTTCCCTTCCTTCTACATTCTCCCACCACACTACTCATGGGTTATATCAGTTGCTCAACTCACTGCAAGTTAAAAGAGAGTTGAAAATTTAAGCCATTGGTGTGGATTTTACCTTCTTTACACTGTGCAGAGCTGGCTTGAAATGCAAGGGACTCTGGTGTGGAACCCTGGGAACTGCACAACTCTTCCCTCAGAGACGTGTGTGTGTGTGTGTGTGTGTGTGTGTGTGTGTGTGTGTGTGTACGGATAGGCTAGAGAGATGCTTCAGTGGTTAAGAGCACTTGTTGCTCTTACAGAGGACCCAGATTGAGTTCCCAGTACCCACATGGCAGCTCACAACCACCTGTAAGTCCAACTCTAGTGAATCCTATCCCCTCGTGTGGTCTCTGTGGGTACTGCACACACTTGGTGCACACATCCACACAGGCAAAAACACATACATACAAAATAAACACATCTTTAATGCTGAATAAATGCTTCATAGGACTAACAAAGGGGCTGTGTTCCCTTCATAGTGGGACACACCTTCTGGGTTTGATTTACTGATGATGAGGAAGAATGGAAAAGAAAAGAACCTTTGGGTCCCTTCCCTCTCTCTGAGCTATTGTCATCAAAAATGGCTCCACAGGCTGACAGAGCAGGCAAGATGATGAGTTTGCCTTCAAGGTGCGTGTGTGTCTGCACATGTATGCGAGTATATGTGTGTGTGCATATGCAGATACACACACACGTGTGTGTGCATGTATGTAGAGACCAGAGGTCAACCTTAGCTCCCGTTTCTCAAAAGTATTTCTCTTCTCCTTTTGAGAGAGTCTCTCACTGAACCTCAAGTTCCCTGATTAGTCTAGAGCAGGTGACTCCAGAGCCCCAGGGACAGGAATCCTCCTGTCTTCTCCTGTCTCCACCTCTACAGCACTGGGGTTACAAGTGTGTAGCACCATGCTTGGCTTTTTCACACGGATTCTGAGGATTGAATTATCTTTCCAGCTGATATTTGTGGTTCTTCAAACATGGGCCCCCTGACTTCTGTCTTTGGCATCATACTGACTTGCATTGCGAGCACAGTAAAACTCAGATCACACACACTCGGTTGTAGATGCAACATGTGCCTTTCGCCGTCAGGCTCCATCAACACCCCACATGGATGGCGGCACCCCAGGTGGTGTGTATGAAAGGGTGGTAAGAACAGCTATTGTGTGTACACTCATCGCGCACCATCAGCCTTACTTATACAACCAGTACTTTACTCTCACTTCAACAAAGGTCACAGGTCACACTATTAAGAATATCACGGGGCACCCGAAGAGATGGCTCGGTGGTTAAGCGCACTCAGGAATTCTTCCAAACGATCCAGGTTCCGTTCCCATTACCCATGTCTGGAGGGTCACTACTGCCCATAACTCCGGCTCTAGGGGATCTGACACCCTCTTCACCTTCCCGAGGCCCCTGTACTCAGGTGCACATATGCCCCCTTCCAAACACGCATATACATAGTTAAAAATAGAATAAAGAGTTTAAAAGTAAAGAATTTCAAGATGCTAAGGTGGTGGCCCAGCCAAGCAAGAGCGAGGACTGGAGTTCAGATCCCCATGGCACACATAAAAGCTGGGTGGCTGTAGTAGGTAGGCCATCTGCAGACCTAGTGTGTGGAGGCTGAGGCAAGGAGTCCCCAGAGCCAACTGGGAGTCAGACTACCTTGA
Source organism: Lophiomys imhausi (assembly GCA_907164525.1). NCBI lineage: Eukaryota > Metazoa > Chordata > Mammalia > Rodentia > Muridae > Lophiomys > Lophiomys imhausi. Next base: position 6,198,496 of record CAJQZJ010032083.1, read on the forward strand.
AACAATGAGCTTTGTGTTCAAATGAGAGACCATGCCTTAAAGTGTAAAGCAGAGAGTGAACAAGGAAGGCCCAACTAGACCTTGTCTTGAGGTTCCTACTGCTGGGATGAAACACCAGGACCAAAAGCAACTTGGGGAGGACAGGGTTGATTCAGCTTACACTTCTACGCTGTAGTCCGTCATTGAAGGAAGCCAGGGTCAGGAGCTCAAGCAGGGCAGGAACCTGGAGGCAGGAGCTGATGCAGGGGCCATGGAGGAGTGCTGCTTACTGGCTTGCTCTCCATGGCTTGCTTTCTTATAGAACCCAGGACCAACAGCCCAGGGATGGCACCACTTACAGTGAGCTGGAACCTCCCTCCTCAATCACTAATTTAAAAAAAAAAATGGCTTACATGCTCGCCTGCAGCTCAATGTTAAGAGGCATTTTCTCAGTTGAGGTTCCTTCCTCTCAAATGACTGTAGCTTGTCACAGACCACCACATCCATGTGCACCCATGCATGTGTATGCACATACGTGTGACTATTCAAATATGCAGTCATAAACACTACCTAAACATACATATGCAAAAAAAAAAAAGGAATTTCAAGATAGTGACCACAGAGCGCTAAGCAGAGCAGAACGCCTTGGGTGGAGACAGCAGTAGGCCACCAGAGAGAAGGCTTCCTGGTGAAGACTTTGCCTCCCAGTGGGGACACGCTGGATACGGAGCAGAGCCACTCTGCACACAGCCTTGAGGTGCTCATGACACACATGATTCACCCCCTAATCTCTCCCTAGGATCTCCACCCATCTTCAAATATTGACCGACCCACACAATTGTCAACTGCTGTCTCCAGGATCTGGATGGAGCTGGTTGCAGAACAGTTGTTGGAAATCTGACACATCCTAGCACCATCTCCGCCAGCCCTCAACAACCCTGCGCTCATTCCATCCTCCTTCATACAGAGCTTTGCCTCTGTTCACAGAGCCAAAGTCAGGTGTGTGTGTGTGTGTGTGTGTGTGTGTGTAGACCAGAGGACAACATTGATACAGCTTCTCAGCTGTAACTCACTGTTTGGTTTGTTTGTTTTTGAGGCAGGGTCTCTCATTAGCCTGAGTTCACTAACTACTCTAGGCTGGCTGCCAGCAATGGTGTCTACCCATTAGACAGAATCTCCCCAGTGCCGATTTTGTAAGTGCATGATATACTATGTCCCAGTTTTGTTTTTTAAAACATGATTTCTGGGGATCGAACTCAGGTAGCCACCCGCTGCAGAGTCCCTGAGAGAACTAAAAGGATAATTCACAGAAAATGCTTGACAAAGTTAGATTATCATGACCATGAAGGGATAGTGTTGAGATTTCTTGTACATACCCCATCTGTCTTCAGAAGTGCCATTTTTTAGCAACTGAAGGCCCAGCACACATACGTAAAATTATGATATGTGCACATCTAAGTAAACAGAGCCCCACAAATAGTAAAGAAGAAGAAAAGGGTAGAAAATTCGCCTTCTGAAAACCATTCGTAGCTTGCACTCTGCTCATTCTGAGCACCACTGGCCTCCCTGAGAAACGCTTTGATCCTGGGGGAGGGCAGCACAGCCATGAGGGTGTGAACTAATTCCCTGCTATTTTCCCATCTGTTTTTAAGGCATCACTTTGGAGAACATAGGGCAAAACAAGACTGTGTAAAATATTGTGACATGGTTCATACACTCTCTAGGAAGACAAGTCATAAAGCTATTTTTCCGTGCTTCTTTTTTGAGATACTCACCCTATATAGCCTAGGCTCAGGATTGAAATCATTGTCTTCCTGCTTCAGCCTCCTCAGTATCGGGATTACAGGTCTGAGCCACCACATCCAATCAGAAAACTGTTTTGATTTAGACACATCTATAAATACTTTCTTTAAGTGGAGTTAGAGATACATTACTCAGAGGTCCTAATAATTTCCCTTATCAAATGAATTCCTGGGTGATTTTTATTCTGCAAAAAATATAGACAGAAGCAGAAAATATAGACTTGGATGGAGAAATGGCTCAGTGAGTAAGGACACTTGCTATGCAAGCATAAGGAACTAAGTTCAAATCCCCAACACGCATGTAAGAGGCCAGATGATGTAGCACACGAGCAACCCCAGTGCTGGAGAGAGGAGGGTGGTTGGGGCTTTCTGCTCTCAGCCTAGCTCCAGTTCTGATGAGAGAGCCTGCCACAGGGGAATCGGGCAGAGAGTGACAGAACAGTACACCTGGTATCCACTTCTTCCTTATGTGCACACGCCAGCATGAATTCCCCACAGCTGTGCACATGTATATACTACACATGCACCACACACACATAGACACATGCAAAATGAAAAAGAACTTCCCCCAAAAGGTTCTAATCAAAACAAAATCAAATTTGTTTATTGTATTTGGAAAATTTTACGTTTTTATAACAGTATTCTTAAAAATAATTTATAACTTTTCATTTTTTCATAAATTGTTTTCAACATTTAAAAACAGTTTTATCTTATTTTTGAAATTCTTGAAGAATTAATAAAAATACTATACTAAGAAAAGAAAAAGAAATACCTACATTCAGGAAACAGTGACTATTAGAAGAATCAATAGAAAAAAAAAAAAGCAAGACAATATTGTCTTATTTCCATTTGTGTGTGTGCCTGTGTGTATGTATATGGCACATGTGTGCAAGTGCCCACAGTGGCTACACAAGGGCATGGGACCCCTGCGACTGGACTTACTGGCCATGTGACCTGCCTGACGACACCCCTGGGACTGGACTTACTG
>CAJQZJ010032083.1:6201274-6331673 GCA_907164525.1 Lophiomys imhausi
ACTGGACTTACTGGCCATGTGACCTGCCTGACACCCCTGGAACTGGACTTACTGGCCATGTGACCTGCCTGACAGCCCTGGGACTGGACTTACTGGCCATGTGACCTGCCTGACATGGGAGCTGGGAACTAAGCTGTGACCCTCCAACAAGCAGGATACACTCTTAATTGCTAGCCATCTCCCCAGACCGTTGTTTTCTTTTATAAAACAAAACAAAATAGACATGATCACTCTTCAGTTTTGCAGTCATGTTCGTAGTTATCTGAAAACAATGGTTAGAATTTGTCTCCCCGGCTGCACGCGTGTGGAACTGTTCGTACTTCACCTTAACCAAAGAGGCAGCTGCACAGGCGGGAGGAGATTCCACTCTCTTCTACCAGGTCAGACTCCCAAGAACTTGTGAAAATCTAAAATCATACTGTTGTTTTAGCCTTTTCAAAATTTTGGTGCACAACAAGTTGTTTTATTGGGAGACTATTGGAAAATATAGTTATATTTTATACTAATGTTATTTTCATTAACATTGAATGGGTTTATTATACTTTAAAATAAACTCATGAATATTTAAAACTTGTTAGTTCCGATTTCCAACATGGCAAATATCACTAGATCTCTTGTGAATAAAACAAAAATTCCTTTCAGTCCTCGATTGTTTCTGATGGTGTCAGGGTGTGGCTCTCAAGTGTCTCCCCATGTCCGTGTTCTGAATGCTTTGCCTCCAGCAGGCAGCAATGCTTTGGAGGTGGGTAGGGTCCAGTTGAAGGGGGCTGGCCCTTGAAGGTAGCACCCACTCCTGGTTTGGTCCTGTGTCCTCAGATTCCTGTAAGCCATCATGATGTGTGAAGCCCACCCCTAGCTTGTCCCACCCCTAGCCTCACTCATGCCTTCCTGCTCTGGGATGTGTTACCACTTCTGAAATGTTGAGCCCCTATCTTCCTGAATCTCTTACATTGTCTCTGTTGGGTATTTTGTCTTAATGAGAAACCCAACTAGTGCAGCTCCAGAGAACAAAATTGTTAAATTAATTTCTCCAGAATTCTAGAAGTAAAACTTTCATTATAAAGTTTTATATTATTATATTACAGGGGATGTAAATTTTCATTATAATGCTGAGGGTGTAGCTCAGTGGCAGAAAGAATTCAGCGAACTCTGGTTCTAAATGGGAAAAAAATCTGCAAAGGAATATGCAATGTGCATATATATATATCTGTCTTGCAAAGATTCTCTTTGACAATTGTCCCTTTCTGTATCAATATTATACACAGAATACTTACTCCAAAACACTGCTTTGGTTTTGTTTTGAGACAAGGTCTTGTTAAGTATGACCACTCCATTTCTGTAAATCCCCACCTTTTGTGTTAAACAATGACATCCGCTGAAACTAAAGTAATTCAGTCAGTCCCTGGAACTAAAGTTACTTGTTATTCTAGATTCTTCCCTCCCTGTTCATCGACACCCCAGGAATGGCTGGCCAGGAAAGATGGTTATAAATCACTCCGAATTCTTTAACTGGCTCATTGGTTACCCCCTGGCAATGAGCAGCCCCGTGGCCACAAAAGGAAACTTCTCATTTCCCTCCAATCTCCTTGTCTTCCCTATAACTCTCCCAGCTGTAAGCAGGCGGAAGGTTCTGGCTCTCACACCAGAGAGGGCTCATGAAGGTTTTCCTCCCAAATGAAATAAATGCATGGTATGTCGAAGTGTGGCTCCTTCTTCTGTCTGTCTTCTTCTTGTCAACCATTTATTTGGTGGCCCCTAAAGGGATTTAGGAAGTTCCTCTTCCCGATGCTGTTCCCATCTACTCCTCTCTCCTCTCTCTTCCCGCCGCCTGATTCCTTCAATCCCTTCTTGAATAACTCAGACCAGGACGATTTATTTCCATTGCTGTCACTGCGACCGCCACTGGGTGAGTCAACTTTAGGTGACTTTTGGGATTTCTCCTCGCCCTCGGAAGCTCTTCTTTCTGACGATCTGCCACACTGATTTCTTAGAGACCCAGACAGGAGGCAGAGAGCTTTCCCTTGTGAGGACTGGTGGAGATGACTCTCTTCCTCACAGTGGGCTCCTACAAAACAGAGCCACTGGTTTCAGGGGCATCCCTTCCCGTTGGCCTGATTTCTGTTGAATCTTCCTCCTCACTCTGTTGTGCAGCAATCCTCTGAAAGGGTCTCTGTATCGCAACCTGGCCAAAATACCCCCTCAGTAATCCCAGAGGTGGTCCATCTGACTTCCAGACTTATTAAAACTTTAAGGACTCTCTCCAATGGAAGATGGGCCAGGCTTCCATGCTTCCAAAGACCCTCACCACCCTTCTCTCCATTCTTCCTGTTCCACAGGCCATTTCCTTCCCAGTCAAACCCTCCCCCCCCCCCCCCCCTCCCCCCCCCCACCCACTCCCCACCCACCAGCGCCCCCCTCACCAAAGTCTCTGTTCTAATCAGGTAATCTGAGCTGTCCAGCTCCTCCTGTGACCGGTCAAATTCAGGTCTCACACGTTCAGGGCTGCCACCTCCTTCCCCTCTGAGATCTTCCCGTCAAATCCTCCCGCATCTGTCTGCTTCTCATTCCTGCCTCCAACCTGGACCAGACATTGATATTTGCCGAGAGGCTGGTCCCCTCCACGTACTGCCCAGACCTGCCTCCGCAGCTGTGGTTTCTCCCACATTGCCTGCCTCCACCTGCTTACCTCAGGCCCTCCAGCGTGGTGAGTCTACCTACCTCTACCCCTTACACCCAGCCCCCATTGGTGACTTGTAGCTAACTTAAGACTGGATTTCACTCCCGACAGCAGACTGAGACACAAAGTCCCCAATTCCTTAGAGCGCAGCCCTGCCAGAATCATACCTTGAGTTACAAGTTTTTAAAAAGCTAGTCTGTTTTTAGTCCACGGGCTTGCAAAGTGCTTCTCTAGTCTGCAAAAATCGCCCCTCATCCCACCCTTTTCCCTTACCCTCCTCATCCCGAGGAACCACACACCCAGCAGTGAGCACACCAGAAGATGTTCTTTTAAAAGGAGCAGCAGGGAGAAAGGACAGATGTAAAACTGTCCGGGCAGCAAGATGCCTCCCCCGCCCCCCCGACAAAGCAAAACAGACAAACTTATTTTAAAAGCTTCATAAGGGACATTCAGAAAGACCTCTTCCATTGCTTAAATATAACCTTGTTACCTGTGATTCAATGTATTGTGTGCCACATGTGCCCCTAAGGGTTTTATGCAATCTGTGATCTCCACATGTCTTTGTTCTATTAGCTTTAGTTGTCATCTTGACACAGGGGTAGAGTCACTTCGGAAAATGGAACCTCAACAAAGAATTGCCTGCAACAGATCTGCCTGCTGCTAATTGATACAGGAGGGCCCTGCCCACTGTGGGTGGTACCATCCCTTGAGCAGGTGGTCCTGGGTTGCATGAAAAAGCAGGCTGAACAAATCAGAAGGAGCAAGCCACTGAGCAGTGTTCCTTCATGGTTTCTGTTTTTTTGAGCTCCTGTCCTGGCTTCTCTCAACGGTGGACTACAAGTTTTAAGATGAAATAAACCTGCTTTTCCCCACATTGCTTTTGGTTTTGGTGTTTATCACAATAGCAGAAAGCAAACTGGAACAATCTCATTATGTTTAAGAAAACAAAAACAAACAAAATTAAATAAGACAGAGCCATGATATAAAGTGAGTGTGCATGGATATAATCATTCCTATCTCGTTTAAAGGTCTGGAGAGAGGGGGGAGGGGGAGAGGGAGAGAGAGTACATAAACATGTTTAAAATGTTTAAACTACATAACCTGTTTAAAGATGCAAAGTTCTCTTTCAGAATACATTTAAAGTGATTGCTTGGCTCCTCCTATGTTTATGACTGTCAGATACTTGGGATACATGTTGTTTTGTCAGCAGTTTTTAAACATAAAGCACACATGTTTTATGTGATTAAAATATTTTTTACTAAGTTTTAATTTAAGATTTAATTTCAAGATTTTACAAACAAAATTAGGAATAAAAATCATTAAGTTAATAAAGACATAAAGGAGTTATAGATATAACTAAAATAAAAACTCAGCTCTTAGGGCACTTCCTCCTCTGCCTGCTGCTCTGTCTTTAATTCTTCTATTTACCCTCTGCCTGGTCAAAGCTGGGGTCACACCCACCTGCACCTCCCCACCCCTGTTTCCTTTTATCCTCTCAACAGCCTTACACCCTGTCAGAGTTCTCGTGGCCCCTCCAGACTTTGCTTTACTGTTGGGGTTTTGACGAGCCCTTGATCCCTTTTTTTTGGCTTTTTGTTCCACTCCTTACTTTCTGGGCTCCTATCCTCACCAGGATTTCTGTCCGGTTCCATTCTCCGGGACTCTCTTATATGTGACAAAATTCCCAGTTGAGGACCCCTACTGGGTTTGGATCTGAGCCCATTCTCCTGTCCCAGCTGTGGTCACCTAGCCATTTCCAAAGGGGAAACCTGAGCTAGCAAAGCTTTTGTCTTCTCTCTCTGTCTCTCTGTCTCTCTCTCTCTCTCTCTCTCTCTCTCTCTCTCTCTCTCTCTCTCTTTCTCTGTCTTGTGTGGTCCCACCTGACTTACCCGATAAAGACTTCCTCCCCAGTGGTCACCATTCTATCTTGTCTTCCCAGTGGTCACCATTCTATCTTGTCTTCCCAAGAACGCCCTTGACTGTCCCATTCACGATCTTAAACTGACTTCTAAGATCAATTTTTTAAAAAAATTGGTTCTCTGTTGTGAACTCTTTTGACCACGAGACCTTTGATAAAGAAAAACAACAAGGCAGAGCTTCCTAGGCGACTTCTTAACTCTCCCCATTCATTCATGGGGTTCCTGCCCCACCCCCCCACCCCCATGGCAGCAGCATGTATAACCAATGGCAGGAAGCAGAGGCTGTTATATACAGATTGTGAGGATCCCTGCCGAAGCTCTTATTTCCTTGGGGACTGCGAATTTGAAAATGTTTTGTCTGGAAATTTGACTTTATGCTTTGTCAACTGGCAAAGCAACGGGCTCTTAACACCCTGTTTCCTTCATCTTCTAGCTTTCTCGCTGTTTGCGTTCCTGATGTGGCATGAAGGGAGAGTGATTGCTCAAAGAGAGGATTAATTGTCCTCAGTTAGTAAGAAGAGGAACTTACTTGAAAATTTAGAATTCTGACTTCTTGTCACAAAACAGGAGGGGCTGGCAAATGTCCTCACCAATCCCATGAGCAGAACTGAGAACTGGCTGCTTTTTAAAGGGATACCGCGTTGCAGTGTTTCTTGGTCCTGTGTCCCTGTCCATTGTCCCCCTCTCCCTGCTCCCGTCCCCGTCTTTGTCATTGTTGTGTCCCCCCCCACCAATTCCTGTCCCCATGTCATGTCCCTGCTCCTCTCGTTCCAGCCACTGCTGCGACTTAGCTTCACTTTTACACTCCTGCTTATCTTGAGGTAAATTCACAAGCATCAAAGCTATTTCTTTTGCCATGCTTCTACGAGATTTGAAAAGCAACCAGAAAACCCCAGGTCTCCATGGAAATGCAAGAGCGTTTATAGGGGAAATGCTTTGTGTATTTCACATTTCAGATAATTTAATACAATAACTGCAGTTTAGAAGCATGTATATGTATAAACGTGTGTATATATGGTTACATGAAGTAAAGATGCAAAGACTGTTAATGTTTACAGCACCAAAGCATGATTTGTTTCCATCCAATGCTCAGATACAACGTGCTGAGGTCACCAAGTCTTTTGAGCAGTCAGAGAGTCCTGTGTGGGTATTGATCACAGACCCTGTGTCACCTTCCTGATTTCTGTGTCCCAGTGAGTGCATGTCTATTGTGTGCATGTTGTGCACGTGTGTGTGGAAGCCAGAGGCCACCCTTGGGTGTCATCCTCGGGATGCTTCTCCACTTGTTTTTTGAAACAGGGTCTGTTACTGGGCTGGAGCTCATTGGGTGAGCTTAGAAGGTGAGTGAGCCCCAGGGATCCATCCATCCCTGACTCTTCTCAGTTGAAATTTAAAGTACTCCGGGGTCAAACCCAGGTCCTCAGGCTTGTCTGCAAGTATTTTACTGATGAAGCCATCTCCTGGACCTTTGTCCTTCTGACTCCTACGGTCATTTGAGCTAGCAATACATCTGCCCACCTCCCCGGTGCCCTTCGGACAGAGTTGCAGGATGAATTTTTGAGTGCTGGATCTTTCCGTTCACAAGAAGAGTTCACTTGTTTCCCATATCAGGGTTGTCTTTGTCTCCCCAGAGACATGAGAAGTCATCCCGAGGAACAATAAAGGACTGACTGCTCAGACCACTGAAGCTGGAAACCAAGGAAATTCAGGAAAGGTTTTCATAGCCGGATGCAAACGTTGAATATGCCACTACATCTGTGTTGTTTACCTCCTACTGTTGTCCCTAAACTTGAGTTATCCACAGGCAGTCTCCATCCTGTCCCTTGCCTCCTGTGTCATTAAACATTTCCTGTAAAGTGGCACAATTCATCTAGGGAATTTAAAGAAGAAATCAGGGTCATCGAGATGGCTCAGCAGGGAAAGGCTCTGTGCTGCCAAGTCTGTTGACTGGAGTTCAAGCCCCAGGTCCTACATGGTGGGAAGAGAACTGACTCCTGGAAGTTGACCTCTGACCTCCATATATGCACCATGCGTGACTTGTGCATAGGCTAGAAGTTGATGATTGCCACAAGGAGAAAACAAATATTGTCTTCTGTAGATAAAAAAAAAAAAAAATTCCAAAAGCTAAAGACACAGCAGAGGTTTGAAAGGGTTTTATGTTCTGGTTAAACTTTATTGACAAATTGATGGTTCATCTTGACTGTCAGTCTGACCGGACTGAGATCCAGCCAGGAGGGTAGTAAGAACAGCTCTGCATGTATCTGACAGCAGCTCCAGATAGGACTCACTCAGGGGTGTCCTCAGGGGTGTCCTCAGGGGTGTACTAGCTAGTATATTCATTTCCTTGACCAAATAACTAACAAAAAGCAACTGAAGGGGGAAAGAGTTAATTTAGTTCCCAGGAATGGTAATCATGTAGGGTGTTTCCTCAATGGAGGAAATAAAGACCTGTTTTCCACCCAGGAAACTGGGAGTGGATGTTGTTAACACCATGGTGACCTTTGCTATCTGTAGGGCCAGGCCTCACCCAAATACCCCAGAATGTTTATCCTAGACTCTCCCTCCCTAGACCTTTATCTTTGGCTCCCAGTTAATAGAACCCATCCTGAGGGAAGAAGCGCATGTACTTTGTAGCCTGCTGACCTCTGTGCTATCTCAGTGAGAGACCACACCAGATCCTAGGCCCTGAAGCTGTGGAACCCACCTTCATGGTAACATGTACTCTGCAAAGAGTTTCTGTTGGGGTTAGTGTTGTGCGCTCTGGGTTCAGATGCTGAGTCTGTGTATTCCAATTCTCTGCCCCAAGATCAGGTTGCAGTCTGGACATGGGCACTGGATTGACCAATGTGCTGTAAGAATGCTCCCTGATAATCTCTGGTTGGTGAATTAGGCTGGAGCTAATGACTGGGCAGAGAGGATAGGAAGGCGGGACTTTGGATGGAGTGAGGGGTCTCAGGTAGGGGGCATGAGGGAGAAGGAGGAAGAAGAAGAGAAGGAGAAGGAGGAGGTCTGCATTAGGCAGGATGGACCAGAAGCACATGACGAAGAGAAGTTCATCCTGAGGTCAGACAACTATTGCAGAAGCAGCACAGGCAGGATGAATTGGCATGTAATGGGGCATTTATGTGGGTTTTTAACAGCATGGATGGGTTGGAATAGCTCAGAACCTACCTAGCATAGTGCCTCAGCTTATTAAATAAATTGATGTCTGTGTCATTTACTTGGGACCTAAATGGGCTACAGTAGGGTAGCAACCCTTAAAAGGGGGCATAGCAAACTCCCCAGAAAATAGTTCCACATTAAGTTTCCATGCAATCACACCTTAATCTTTAATATGCACCTGGAATTGCAATGATTGTTGCCTGGAAAACTTTTTCCAAATTGTAATGTGTTTAAATATGCTTACAATAAACGACCTTGCATTAAACTCTCTAGAAGTTTGATCCAGCCTGGCTGACCAAGTTCGGCTGAATTGACTTTTTATTCTCAGCTCTTTGTAGTTCCTTTCCTTGCCAGACATGACACCTACAGGGACCCCCACAATTTAAGATGAACTTTATGTAAGATATTCTTGGTTGCTATTGGCAAGTATCTCCTGGTTTGTGGAACACTGGCCTGTTTTCAGTTGTTATTAACTGGATTGAACATGTTTTTAGTCACTATTTGATTATTATAACTACCAGCTATTATATCTATGTCTTAGTGGCTGAACAACTACTACACCATATTATTTTGTTACCCTTAATACAGTTTTTTTTGGAGTAATTATACTATTTTGAAACATTTTAAAAGATTCCTTTATGGGCTGGAGAGGTGGCTCAGGGGTTAAGAGCACTGGCCGCTCTTCCAAAGGACTGGGGTTCAAATCCCAGCACTCACATGGCAGTTCACAGCTGTCTTTAGTTGCTGAGTGTGGTGATGCACACCTGTGGTGGGGTTAGTGATAACATTTAATAGAACAGGGATCTTGAGATAGCAAAAGCCTGGACTTTAAGGTAAAAGATTTATGTCCGATGTGACATGTCCTTGGGAACCCACCAAGGATGGATGACTTTTTTGATCATAATACTTTGGCTGGGGCATGCCCTGATGTGCCCGCCAAGATCCATGTGGATCTTGGATCACCTCCTGCTCCTTGACCCTCTGCAAGAAAAGCTATGGAGGGACACATTGCCCAGGGGCATAACTTGGAAGTGCTTCTGCCGAAAATCATGATGCCAATTCATTACCACAGGTGAAGATATTTAAGTCAAGATTCCCATGGACAGAGCTCTTTCCTCCTCCTGTCTCACCTCCTCCTTGTCTGGCAGAGGAACTCGCATCACAGTCTCACTGGGAGGCTTCCCCATCTTGCACCGACCTGTTGCGGGTCTGGGGCGGATTCTCCCTGGTATTCTGGAGTATCTAGGCAGGGAGTCGTCTCCCCTCAGAGCCCAGGGGCATCAGATTGGATGGAGCACTGAAGCAAGACCCTTGCAGGCCTAAAGCATCTGAATGGTGAGCCTAAGAAACTTTTCATCTTGTTAATAATTGGACTCTAAGACCGCAAAGAAAATTCCTGCTTGATAAACTGTCTTAGGATCTGACGAATGAAATTCAGAGACTTTAAGACTGAAAGATTAGACGAAGACCAGCCATCCATAAGGATCTGGGTGTGGACACCCAGAGGAAAATATCCTTTTAAGAAACTTTAGGTTAATGTTAAATGGTTGTTTTGTAGGTATTAAGAAGTTTCAGGTGCTTGGTTTTAGAGTTAGGGTTTGGGTTTTAGGATTTAGGAACTTTATAGGCAATTGTTAAGTAATTGTTAAGTATTAATAAATATATGCTTGATAAATAAAAATTTACTGTCACACATGTCTTTAATCTCAGCACTTGGGAGGCAGTGGCAAGTGGATCTCTGAGAATTCAAGGCCATCCTAGTCTACAAATCGAGTCCAGGACTACACAGAGAAACCCTGTCTCAAACAACAGCAAACAGCAACAACAACAAAAAAAAAAAACCCAACCAACCAACCAACCAATTTATTTTATATGTTTGAATTTGCACCTGTACATATGTTTGCAATTCCCAAGGAGGCCAGAAGAGGGCAGCAGATTCCTTGGAACTGGAGCTACAAATGCTTGTGGCCCACCATATGGATTCTGGGAACCGAGCCCAGGTCCTCCAGATGAGCAGCCAGTGGTCTTAACCACTGAATAATCTGTCCAGCCTCTATATTATTATTATAAAATATTTCTACTCCTCATTTTTAATTAAAAACTTAAGACTTAGAGAAATGAAGAAACTGTATTTCCTTAACTAGTACTGGACAAAGCTAAAATTCAAACTCAGATCTGACATTACTTTCAATAGCTTGAGGTCACCCCTCCTTCAGACCAGTTACCACAGACTCTGATCTTGCCTCTAGATCTGAGTTCCTATAATGTGAAACAAATGGGACTTCTGCAGAATCTCCTCTCACGGTTCTAGTTTGGAACACTCTCTAGAAAGAGATATGAGTCAGGGTCAAGATGCTTAGACTGAACCCCAGGTGGGTCCTGCACCTGATTGTGCGCTGCAGTGAGGATATTCTTTTTTTTTTTTTTTTTTTTTTTGGTTTTTCGAGACAGGGTTTCTCTGTGTAGCCCTGGCTGTCCTGGACTCACTTTGTAGACCAGGCTGGCCTCGAACTCGCAAAGATCCGCCTGCCTCTGCCTCCCGAGTGCTGGGATTAAAGGCGTGCGCCACCACTGCCCGGCTGAGGATATTCTTTATTCTCCAGTGATGGATTTTTAGAACTGAATGGACCAACTATAGTTGGAGAAGCATGAGGTTTTTCAAATCCCAGAATAGGGAAACTCTTGTCACTCTTCATCAGCAGTCTCATAAAAACATCCATCATTACACTAGAATGCCCAATCAAGCAACCATTCATCTACCCACCTTATTATTATTTATATATATTGTAACTACCCAGATTATTCAGAAACCAGCCTGTTCATCTACTCATTCTTCTACCCACTCATCAACCCGTACACTCATGTATTGATGCCCCACCAACCTCTTCTAGCTTTTATTAAGATGTGGCAGGCACTGATGGCTTAGCTTCCAAAGGAGAGAAAGTGGCAAACAGTACAGATTCTGTCTGGTCCACAAAGGAACACTGTCTAGAGAGGCACGTGCAGAAACTGGGGATGTTCAAAAACTAGTAAGCCAAGGCGGAAACCGAGTCTGAGAGGAGATTCTGTATGGAGCCTGGGGTTGAAACAAATGCTTTATAAACTGAGGACCGAATTTCAAAAACACTGGCTGGCATTGGTCGGGTGAAACACCCAGGGAGGGAGGGATGGAGAGGGTATGTCTGGCTCACAGAGCATCTGTGCAAATGTTATTTCTACTGGTCCAGTGTTGGACAGAGGCTCTGGTGTTAGGTCCCGAGGGCACTGCCACACTCCTTGATCAATCCTCCTGGGTGTTCAGAGTCTTACTTGGCCTCTTCCTGCCCAAGAAGTTGGATTTTCATTCTGATGTTGGCTGGGTCTGCTTCAATACTGGTCAGGTTTGTCTGGCACCAGGATCAAATGTCAGAGTCTCCCCTGGAGTAATTAACCTTCAGAGTTTAGCCCACAGAGTCCTAGTGAACAAGGCCCTGGGCTTTCTTCCAGCTCATCTCTCCAGTTCCGAGTTGCAGAGTTGTTTTGTCCACAGAAGGAGTGGTGGTTTTAGCAGAAGTCTGAGGTTAGACCAAGGCAGGCAGGATTTACTTTATGAGTCTTCTTGGTGTCCCCAAGGAGGCCATTACAAACTGATGTTTTTATAGTGTGGCTGGTGGCTGAGAGCCAGTATCCTCTTACTCAGTCTTTGTAAACTCACAGCATCACAGCACAGTGACAGTCTAAATTTCTATCAGCAACAGTGTGGGCAGTTCAGTCCTGTCACCCTTAAGACTCTGTGACCCTGATATCAGTCTGAGTAAACTGGGCTTCGATTGGAAGGGCTGTGCATCCTTGGGATATTACTTAATGTCTCTGACCCTGAATATTCACTGCTTGTATCTCTGGACAATGCTAGCTATAGCAATATTGGAAATTTTTATCAAGTGTATATGATTAATATTTGAAGTGTCCAGAATAGTTGTGGGTTTTTTTTTCTGTAAAGCAAAAAGGATAGAAATGTTTGCGAAACACACACACACACACACACACACACACACACACACACACACACACCATTAGATAAGAAAATAAGGGACCACCATGGTTCACCCCTTCCAGGGTTGTTTGGAGTGGAGATGAGGCAACCTGTGCCCTGCTCCCAGTCACTGTTTTGTTCATGATTATTCTTCTTCAACTTGTGTTCCAGTGAGGTGGAGAAAATTAAAAATTATATAACCAGGGGTTGGAGAGATGGCTCACCAGTTAAGAGCACTTTTTGCTCTTGCGGAGTACCTGGATTTGGTTCCCAGCACCACGTGGGTGTTCATATCCATTATCAGACAGAAGTTTTCAGTGGATCCAATATCCTCTCTGGCCCCCATGGGCACTGTACATACACGGAGGCAAACACACCCATGAAATAAAAATAAATCTTAAAAAAATAATTCTATTTTTATTTTATGTACGTCAGTGTTTTTGCCTATGTGTATATCTGAATGAGGCTATCAGATCCCCTGGGATAGGGGTTACTAACAGTTTTGAACTGTCATGTGGGTGCTGAGAACTGAACCTGGGTCCTCTGGAAGAGGAGCCAGTGTTCTTAACCACTGAACAATCTTTCCAGCCCCTGAGTAGATTTTAACAATGTAGTATAGGATAACTATCCTAGAACCAACACACCAAAATGAACAGGAACATAGACCTTGTTACCTGCTAGTGGGACACTTTGCCCTAATAGAGTTGCCATATAGGCCCCCAGTGCAAGAGGAAGCTCTTAACACTCATGTGACTGTTGAACTGAGGGGGGTTGATATGTAGGGGCAACCCACTCTGGAGGAGTAGGATAGGTGGGAGAGGGGGGAGAGTATGGGACTGGGAGGGGCGGAGAGAGAGGACTGTGATGGAGAGATAACTTGAAGTAATAAATAAACAAAAAATAATAAAATGAGTAAATGAGCAAAAACAAAAACAACAACAAAAAAACAAAACCCAAGAATTCTATAACCAGAAGTGCAAAAGAAAAGGAAGCCCCTTCACCTTGGTAATTCCCTGCTTCCTGAAAGTTCTTGAATGTCCATTGGGTGATGGGGACACTCATGGGAAATGGCCCCTCTGTTAAAGCTGGTGGCACTCCTGTGATACAGGTAGCACTCACTTCATGTGATCAGCGTGGGACACTGTGGAGCTGAACACTCAGCCCTTTGACAGTTATGAATCTCTACACTGACTGTTCTCCACTCTCTGATCAAGTGTGAGAATATCCCAGGGCTATGGGTATAAACGCAAAAATCTAGAGGGCATTTTTGGCAGCACATTTTTTAGTAAGATAATATTAATAATAGCAAGTTCTGTCCTAGGCTTATGACCTCCCCAGCCACGGGCTTTTGGTCATGATTACAGTATCAGACATGACCATGCCTCCTGTGGAGCAGACCTCAAATCCAATCAGCAAGTGGTTAGTTATCCCTCCGTAACAGTCATACCACTATTACACCCGTGGTCACATCTGTCAGGTCAGTAATGCAGCATGTGTAGTCTAGCTGTGGGTAAGATCACTGGTGACTTTTCTCCCCTAGCAACCTGCCCTAGGAAAGCAGGCCTGCATCTAGGAAGTCTCCCAATTGGTTTGACATTGATTTCTCTATGTCAAGGGTGGTACATAGACCTCTGTGTGTGCCTGGTCCTCCCTTTCCTCATCCCCAGGCAAGCTTGGAGCCGCAGATCTGAGGCTGGATGCTAGTTCTGTCATTTGCTGGCTACCCATGGGCTGTGAGTTGTTTTAGCCGCGCTGACCACAGATTTCTTACCTGTGGAAAGGGAACCGCCATAGCCAGTCTGAGGGTCTCCCTGAAGGAAGGCTAGTGCTGCAGGGGCCTGGCCCACGGTAGGGGCTTTATTAGCCTTCTGCAGGTCTTTGCCCACTTTACTTCTTACCACTCACAGGACCCAGCACAGCACATTTTCAGCATTCCTCCACTAGGCTTCCAAAAAAAGGATTTTTTTTTTTTTTTTTTTTTGCTAAGCAGAACCCGAGGATTCTTGGCCCTGCCAGCCCTCCACAGCAACACATTTATGGCTACTGGCTTCCTGGGAACTATGTGTTTGTCTTGTCTGAGCTACAATGTACAAACTTTCTAGAAGGCTTGGCCTGTAGAAACAGCTGTTCCAGTACATATGTGCTAAGGAGTTTTCCAAATAATAGCACACCCTCACCGCCAAGTTTGTTTCCTGAAGGGTGGCTATGGGTTCCTGACACCCACCACTAAAAGGAATGCATTTCAGTAGCTGGTTTGCTCCGCCCCCTTGGTTTGTCCTAAAATTCATAACCATGAGCTAGCCAAGAGATTCATGGAACCAGCCATGGTAAGGGTTAAAGGGAAATGGGTGACAAGCTCCAATATGCAGATGATCCAAGCACGTACTGTCTCCAGAGAGACTTGTTACAGCTGTGTGTGTAGCAGAACAGGACAGCTTGAGAACCCACGGTAGTAGTGATGTCCCCAGGAGAGGGTGTAGACAGGAGCTGGTTGCTTTAAGAGCAGTTGATACCGTACTTTTTAATTATTAATCATTTATTTATTACTAACTGTATTAACTTATAGCAAATACACTTAATTACTATTCCTATAAATTCCTATAACCCCTTAGAATGCCTACAACCTTTTGGTCCTGTTTCTCTGACAGACATTGATTGTAGAGCAGGGATTATGAAGGACTTACCTACCCTGTCTTGGCAGAGCTAGGCTGTCGACTTTCCTGCTACCAAGTTTTGTCCTTTTTGGACAGCAGTCTGTCTGCAGTTGAAGCAAGGAGTTTTTACATGCCAAGAGATAGGCTTGCCACTAATTCAACCATCTCACAGTGGAGATTCTTCGATGCTTATCTTCTACTTGGAGTAGAATAGGGGCTGCTGTCAGGAGCTGATATGTCACAGTATCAAAAAAAAAATCTTAATTTAAGACCACATCTTTGAATGCCATATTCTGCAGATCTCTTGGGGTTTTTGAAGATGCCCTATCTATCTCTTGTATTTAGATAAGCAAATGTTGCTTGTCTCTTAACAACTTGATTACTGAGTAGCTTAGAGAATATCTGTGATAGACTATCATAGTAGCTAACAAGGTGACATGCATGCATGACTAGGAGTTTGTTTTTCTTAACTATCCTAAACAGTTTAAGACAGTTGGTATCAAGAGGCCAGAGCTTCACATTTCATTTTTAAGTATCTCTAGGTACGATACCATTAGGAAGCGTTACCTTTAATTTTGTATCAATATACAAAGATCTATTCAAATGTGGCTTGAAGACTGATGCTGGAATGTATGGAGAGAAAATGGGAACTGTCCAGGTAGTCACTGGTTTGTCATTTCTTAGTATTGGAAGCTGCAGGCCCTGCACTTCCTATATAATCAGATATATTTATCCTTCTCAGCTCTCTGAGGTGGTTGAAGAATAGACAGCTTGAGTCTCATAGCTAAATTTTGAGTTGTTTAGGAATCAAGAGGGCATTCTAGATCTAAGAAGACAGTTATAATAGTGATGCAAGTTAGTATGAAAGCTAAGTCAGTTATAGAACTTTAAACTCATGGAGATGGTTAGAAGGTAGAAAGTTAAAGTCGGGGGCCAAATATGTATGAACTGGACATTGGGAAGGTATACTGGGCCATTTAACTCTCATAAATGTGGCATATTTAATTTTGCTGTTTTGTATAGAATTTACTGTTATAAGAGAAAGAACCATTTGTTGGATTGAAAAGGGAAGCTGTTGGGGGGGAAGAGGTTGGAAGGGTGGGACAGGAAGGGGGAATAGGGAAGGGTTTGTGACTGAGATGTAACTTGAAGAAAAAAAAAATAAAGTACTTATATAAAAAAAATTAAAATAAAAAAAGAATGCCTACAACCCCTATAAATTCCTACAACCCCTAAGACCTAACCACTAACCTATTGATAACTATCATAACTATTTTAATAAGGATACAGTCTCTGGGGCAGGTCCTCAGTCGTCAGGAACACAGTCTCTGGGGTAGACTCTTTAATGCACTTAGTAGTCCTTTTTCTGGAATATCTCAGACGCAGGTTCGTCAGGGTAAATTGGCTATGGCAGTCTCACCTTAAATAAGGCTTGAGGCTTTCTTCTCTCTGGGAGACCTCAGCTGTTTGTAGGCCAACGTATTTCCTTCATATCAGCAACTCTGCCGCTCTGCCTCAGTCTTTAAAGCTGGCCACAGTTCCGTTCAGGCCACTGTTCGGACAGGTCAAACCCCTCTAGGCAAAAGCTGAGCCACAGGGTTTAGTCCTTGGCCTTTTGCTGTCTTGCTGAGGCTTTCTCTGCTCACCAGCTTCTTTCTGCCTCAGGGAGATCTGGCCATTGGTCTACCAGTACTTTCTCCAGCAGTACTCTTGGAGCTCTCTCGTATGGGGGCCCTTAGCACACCGCTCTCTCGGGCTCATCCACTTGTCCTTAAATAGGATCGCTCCTTGTTCCACCTGCTTCAGCTTAATTTGGGCTCTGCCCACTTAGCAGTTGAAAGCAATGCCAGGTCATAAAGTCTTTCCTTCTTTCACCTGGCTTCCACCTTGTTTTTAGTCCATAGAGACTCCCCTCATTTCACGTGACTTCATCCATAAGCTGATAAGCTAATTGCTCACAGCGAAGTTGATCTTCATGCCCCGAATTAAGAGACTGTATCAGAAACCTAGATATTCACTAAATCTAACTTATATTAATCTATCAAACCCTACAAACAGTAACTTTGCTTTTGTGTCGCGTCCCCCTTGACCAGCAAGGATGACACAACTCACAAAAGCTCTTCTCCAGCAGTTTATTCAGGTCCCTTGAAAACAGTGTTCTGAATTCCGAATTCCGAATGCCCGGGCAGACCCAACCCACAGGCTAAATACTAAATGAACAGCCAGTCAAGTAAAGCCAAGTGGTGCTATCTTAGAGGCCTACGTATGCGGAAGCAAGCCAGAACAGCGGTCTTTGCCAAATATGAACTTATTATCATAGAGAGCGCTCACCGTCGGGCTGGTGGAAGGCGGAGACCAGCGCCATCTTTAGGGCGCGGCACTTCGCAGCTCTCTACACTTTTGAAACCTGGTCACACAATGTAGCTCAGGATAGACTACTCTCATGGTGTAGCCTGGGCTTGATTTGAGATCTCAGTTCTTTAGCCTCTGGAGTTCTGGAAGCATTGGCATGAGCATCTATGCCCAACATAAGAATAGGAACTTTTTGTTGAAGAATGCTTCAACTGGCCACCCCGTCTCTCACTCCCCCATCTCTAGTTTTCTTCCCTGGTATCTATCAGCCAAAGCGACTAGAAGCCCAAGGATGCCGAAGCTCATGACTGGGTGTGGACACGGTTTGTCTGGAGTGGCCACAGGAGGCAGGAGCTGTTAGAAGGTGGAAGGAGAAGCCAGCTGGACAAACAGAGTTACTAGAGCAGGAGAGTTAAGGAGGCCCACGAGCTGTCTGGATTAGATGGCCCCGGAGGTGCTGGTCCTGCTATCAATCACGCGGTCAATCAACAGTCCTGTCCAGCCAGCAGCTCCAACTATCAGCCAGAGTTGAGCAAATCCTCAAAACTATCACGCTGCCTTGTAATCCAAGAAACAAGGTGTTTGTGAGGAAGCCAACTGCAAAGGCCAGAGACGTTATATAGATCTTGTTACACATGTTTGTTATGGAGCCACTGTGTTCACATTTCCACATAAGCTCTGTAAAGAAGCAAGTCTTTTGTTGGGGCACAGTGGCCTGTAAAACGCTGGGCTATCCTGGCAGCTGCCTGTACCCGATGTTGATGCGTCCAAGGTCTAAATTTCTTTGTTCTCCGTCTACTGAATTTTTTGTGTGTACTAGGATGAGGTTGTTTGTTCCAGGCTTGCTTCCACCTGAAGCGCTTGCCAGCAGTCATTGAAATAAATACCAAACAGCCGACTACAGTACAAGATTGAAAGGAAGTTGATACATCAATTAAATTCCCTGAGGGCAGGGACAGAAAAGAAATCAACAAAGGCCAACTATTAGAACATAATTGCAAAGGGCTGGGGATATTAGCTCACTTAGATTTCGAGTAAAGCACTTTCCACCTAAGCCTGAGAACCTGGGTCCAGATCACCAGAACTCCCTTAAGGCTGGACTGGGTAACACCCTTCGTGATGCCAGAAAGATGAGACATGAAGGCCAGAGAATCCCTGGCAGCTCAAGGGCCTGGGTGCAGCAGAGAACAAGAGAGATCTTATCTCAAAAGAGGTGGGAGGTGAGGACCAGCACCCAAAGTTGTCTTCTGAGCTCTACAGATGTGCTGTGGTATGTATGTGCCCACACTCACATGTATACACACACACACACACACACACACACACACACTGTTAAACTAGGAATGGGAACACACATCTATAACACCAGTGCTTGGGAGACTGAGGCAAAAGGACCTTGTATTCAAGACCAGCCTGAGCTACATATTGAGACCCTGTCTAAAATCAAACCAAATCACAAAAGTCGCTGTCAGACTTGCTTCAACACCAAGTGATGTAGAAAACTGTAAAGCTCTGGGAATTCTATTTAGAGTCTACAGCTGTCATTCATGTTCCCTGTGTCGCCATTTACAGTAATTGGCACCTGTAGTCCAGCTTGGAATGTCCTTGTCTGGGGCGATTATCCGGGACAGGAGAAGCTATATTTTGAGGGTGATCGTTAAAACTGAGTAGAGAACCCTGAGTTTTGCTAATCTTCTGGAAACTTCCACATCTCTTGCCTTTCATCTTAAGAGTTACTTCTCTTCTCCTTTTGTGCCTCAGGGGTACTTGGGACAAATTTCCCATTGTCCCTTTAGTTTTTCCAACAATGGGACACACCCCTGGCTTCTTGTCCTGTCTGCTCTGTGCCCAAATTCCCAGAGGCAATTGAGAGAGGGGTGGGCAAGTTTCTTTTCCTCTATATTCTCTTGGAAATTTCCTCATTTGCTCATCTGTAGTTGAGGCTGGTCTCTTCTATCATTCAGAACACATCACATGATCACATCTTTCCCAGAAGCCCTGGCTCTATTCAAAGCCAACCAATAAGGCTGGAAGTTTTTTTTTTTTTTAAACATTTATTTATTTATTATGTATACAGTATTTGCTCTACATATATGCCCGGGCACCAGATCTCAATGTAGATGGTTGTGAGCCACCATATGGTTGCTGGGAATTGAACTCAGGACCTTTGGAAGAACAGCCAGTGCTCTTAACCTCTGAGCCATCTCTCCAGCCCAAGGCTGGAAGTTTTGAAGCACATCCTGAGAGACATTCTTTTGAGCACTATCTAAACCCTTAAAATTAGAAAGAGTTGGTTTTGGGGCTTAGCTTCTTGAGGGCTTTGACGGAATAAGCAAATCATCAGAGATAGAACATGAGATGTTTTTAGAGGGGCTGGAGAGAGATTTCAGTGGTGAGGAGAGCTTGCTACCCACATTGGTGTGTCACAAAGGCCCCTAATTCCAGTGGATCTGATCCCCTCTGCTGGCCACCATGTGCAACTGCACTCACATAGACAGACAAAAATGAAAATAAATCTTTTTTTTAAACAAATTATTATTTTTTTTATTAAATACTTTATTTTTTTTCTTCAAGTTACATCTCAGTAACAAACACCTCCCTATTCCCCCTTCCTATCCCGCCCTTCCACCCTCTTCCCTCCAGAGGTTTCCCCTTTCAGTCCAACAGATGGTTCCTTCTCTTATAACAGTAAGTATTATACAAAACAATAGATATAAATATGCCACATTTATGAGAGTAAATTGGCCCAGTATACCTTCCAATGTCCAGTTTATACATATTTGGCCCCTGACTTTAACATTCTACTATCTAACCAACTCCATGAGTTTAAAGGTCTATATGTGACTCAACATTCATACTATCTTGCAACACACTTTTAAGAGTATCTTCTTAGATCTATAACACCCTCTTGATTCCTAAACAGTTCAAAATTTAACTATGAGACTCTAGCTGTCTATTCTTCAACCACCTCAGAGACCTGAGAGGGATAAATATATTTGCTTATATAGGAAGTGCAGAGCCTGCAGCTTCCAAAACTAAGAAAGAACATACCAATGACTGCCTGGACAGTTCCCATTTTCTCTCCATACATTCCAGCATCAATCTTCAGCCTTTGGGTCCTGTTTCTCTGACAGACATTTGTTGTAGAGCAGGGATTATGAAGGACTTACCTACCCTGTCTTGGCAGAGTTAGGCTGTCGACTTCCCTGCTACCAAGTTTTGTCCTTTTTGGACAGCAGTCTGTCTGCAGTTAGTGCAAGGGGTTTTTTCATGCCAAGAGAAAGGCTTGCCACTAATTCAACCATCTTACAGTGGAGGTTCTTCGATGCTTATCTTCTACTTGGAGTAGAATAGGGGGTGCTGTCAGGCGCTGATATGTCTCGATATCAAAAAAAAATCTTGATTTAAGATAACATCTTAAAATTAAGATTATAGTTGGCCACAATGGTATTGACCCTTGCATATGGACGTAATATTAAGATTATATTGGGCTACATAGGCATTGATCTTGGTATATTGATACATAATTAAGAGTATATTTAACCACAATTGAATAGATCTTTGTATATTGATACAAATTAAAGGTAATGCTTCCCAATGGTATGGTATCATACCTAGAGATACTTAAAAATAAAATGTGAAGCTCTGACCTCTTGATACCAACCGTCTAAAACGGTCTAGGATAGTTAAAACAAACTCCTAGTCATGCAAACATGTCACTTTGTTAGCTACTATGACAGTCTATCACAGATATTCTCTAAACTACCCAGTAATCAAGTTGCTAAGAGACAAGCAACATTTGCTTATCTAAATACAAGATATGGATAGGGCATCTTCAAAAACCCCTAGAGATCTGCAGAATACGGCAACAGATTATTTTTTAAGGATTTGTTTACTTATTGTTTATACTGTATTCTGACTGCATGTACACCTGAACTCCAGAAGAGGGCACCAGATCTCACTGTAGATGGCTGTGAGCCTCCATGTGGTTGCTGGGAATTGAACTTCGGAAGAACAGCCAGTGTTCTTAACCTCTGAGCCATCTATCCAGCCCGAAAATAAATCTTCACAAAAATAAATTTGTAGATCGAGATAGATGGCACCCTGAGTCTTGTTCATTTTTCTTTTTATCATTTATTTCTCCTCTTTGGCAAAGCTATGCATTTTTAGGGAATTCTTTTGGCTCCAAGTAGGAGAATGCAAGAACACCATGGTTCAAACCTAAACCTACTTATTTTTTTCCTTAAGAAGTTCACAGATTTGTAGCCCAGGGTGATGCAGTAGCTTATTCACACCATCAAGGGAAGAATATCTTTCTGTGTAATAATTTATGAGCATAGGCTTTTGCTCTCAGCACCATCATATCCCATGGTGGCCACTAGCCCAAAGGTCATACCAACACTGAAGAGGAAGTGTGGCAAAGAAGGGTCTTCCCTGCATGGCCCATCTGGCTGTGTGCAGGGAACTATTCTTAGAAACCCTAGCCAGATTTTCTTGTTGCTTGTGCCATGTGCGAGCTGACGGAGTTAACTGTTCACCTGCAAACAGCCCGCCGGCAGCTGTAATATCTGAGCGTGTCACTATATGCTAGCATTGGCTTGAAGCAAGCTCCGCCTATGGCAGGTGCATAGCTGTCTGGGAAAACAAGCAGGGCTCTGCCTGCAAAGAGGGAGAGAATCAAGTGTCTGCTGCCACCAAGTTCAATACCTCGGTGAGGACAAGTGTTGAGATGATTGGTGAATTCTGGATTAACGCTCTCTCTCAAGAAAGCTGGCAGGTTCTCTGTGTTTGGAGTCTGCACCTCCCTGGATAAGGCTTACCTCTCAAGGCCCTGAAGAAGAGTTTCTAGACACCCCAATGAGAATATGGCTGCTTTTCATGGGAGACAGAGGTGCCTTTGACTCAGTGGTTCACAATGCCTGCTGTGTGGAGCAGTGAGCTGAGCTCCTAGGCATTGAGAATCCATACCCAAGTCTGGGCAGCCATACTTCACGTTACTTAGAATCTACTGGGGCTTTTTACGTGTGTCCGAGGCTCAGACTCAATCCCTGGAAGAAAGGAGTCTTCAGTTCTTCCTTCTTCTCCTGTTGGTTCCAGGATGAGATTGCAGAGCAGGCCAGCTAATCTGCTGGGGGTAGGCATTACCCAAGATTAGATGATATGCACTGGGTGTGGTGTTAAAGCAAGCACTGGGCAAGCCTTTGTCTCCCTCCCTCAGCGGGCTCACAGGTATGTGACCCCATAGTGTAACAAGCCAGAGAGAAAAGCATGACGTGCCATTCCCAGATATGACCTGGACCCCTTATCCTTCCACCCCTCAGCCATCCTGGGAGGAGAGAACAATGCCCCCATTGAGGAGGTTTGTGGTTTGAACTTGAGCTGGCTTTAATAACTCCTGCTTTCTGTTTGTGTACAATTAGGCAAATGCCCTGGGGTCATGAGGTCTGCCTTGAATTTCAGGCTTTCCTTCTATCTGTGGCATTAAAAGCCATAAGAATGTATCCATATTGGAATCCCTTTCTTGACTAGATGGGAGAACTTGTAAATCCTAAGTAGTTTCTCTACATGAACAATGCATTCTTGGAGCCAAGTGACTGCCCTTGATGAGTGACTGAGAAGCCCGCCTGAGGAGGGATGTCCATGCCTCAGGAAGCAGCATTGTGAGGTCACCGGTCTGATTGCTCCTTGATGTGGGAGAAAATATTCGTTTCCCAGAATTCACTGCTCATTCAGGTCAAAAGTTGCTGCCTGATTTCTAGGCATAGTGCAGCATCACAGTTTGGAGCTTTGCAAAGAAATGGAACAGAAAAGTTTGTATGATAAAGCATCTCTTAGAGCTAATCTTCCTGGAAGATTGAGTTAATTAAGTAAAAAACTATGTAGTGGTTACTTTTTATAGCTGCTATTGCTTTATTTTGGTAAATTGAACAACACAGAGATTTAGAGCAGGGTCTCTGGGAAAGATTACTTGGTTGGAATCTTGTCTTCACTTCCACAGCACGAGTTGGGGAAGCAGAAGACAATTTGTGGGAGCAGTTCTCTCCCTCTACCATGTGGGGCCTGGTATCAAACTCAGGTTTGGAGGCAAGCACTTTTATCTGCTCACAGGTTCATGTCACTGGCCTAAAAACTATCCAGTAATATCCTCAGGGGACACAAGTGAATAGCCTAATAGTGTCCAACAGGGTCCTATGTTTGCCCAAGTATTTATTTATTTGCCTCAGCCATTCTTTCTTTCTTTTTTTTTCTTCAAGTTACATCTCAATCCCATTTCCCTCCCTACTTCCCCCTCTGGTCCTACCCTCTTCCCCCTCACCCCCCATCCCCTTCCTTTTTTTTTTTTAAGTTTAAGGTATATCTCCCCCCCCCAACAGCTCCCCCTTTCAGTCCAACAAATGGCTTTTTGTCTTAGACAAAAAATACAATACAAAACAACAGAAATAGGCCACAATTATGAGAATTATAAAGCTTAGCATACATTCCCAATGTCCAATCCATACGTATTTGGCACCTGACTTTAACGTTCTACTATCCAACAATCTCCATGAGTTTAAAGCTCTATAAACAGGATCTCAATGCCACATGTACTTCCTGACATTGTCAGCAGGTGGCAGAGTTGGATTACATTTTTAGAAGGGGGGGGGCTGATAAGTTCTTGAGGTTAATGAACAAATCCTTCCCATCTGGGAGCTTCGAATAAACAGTTACTATACTTACCAGTCAATTCGATTGAAACAGTTGAAGGAAACGTTCCAGCTACTGCTCTGGTTCTAAGATGTCAGCATCCTCCACCAGCCTTACTTGCTTGGAGGCACTGGAACCCCAACTTCACACTTAAGATAATAATAAATACCCCAATAGTTTAAGTTTCTAAGAGTTGAATGTTCTGTTAAACAGTTGGTTGGCAGTGTCTGTGCTGAGCAAGCCTGTGTCTTGTTATTGTTCTTAAGAAAGGCAGGACAATAGTTACCACGAGGCCTGAACTCAAAGAATTCAACTCTCCTAATGCCTTAGCTGTATCATCAAGCTCCCCTTCCTCTACACTGAGGATGTTGACTTCTGGGGGTCTACAGGCATAAATGCTGCTGGCTCCTCCCTGAGTGCTGGGGGAAGGGTGCCAGGGTGGCTAGAAGCAAGGTAGTGAGGATTATAAGATAGAACCATATCCTGTGGCAAGGAATGAACTTGTTTACAGTGCTGTGTGCCTCCCTCCCAAGTCTTCCCAGGCTTCTGAATAAACAAAGCTCATGTAGGGAGAGGAGAAATGTCTCAGTCCTTAAAGTGTCTGCATTCCCAGTGTGAGGACTTGATTTCAGATGCCCAGAACTTGTGTAGAAAGCTTTGTGTGACAGTGGGTACCTATAGTCCGAGGCTCTGAGGTAGAGAGGGGACATAAGAGTCCTGGCCAGGGTGATAAGTTTCAGGCCAATACGTAGAAGGTATCCAAGAATGAACACATGAGGTGTTAGCTAACATGGCCATGCTCACCTGGACCCCTGTGTGCGTCCCCAGATAGCCCCCCTCCCACACAAGTCAAAGAATGGACCATGAAGACCTTTCCCTCAAGCTCTGTGCAGATTGCTAGGCTCCACGGCCTTCATTTAACTTCACTTGTGATAAAGGAGAAGGAGATCAGCCCACGCGAGTTGTAGATGTGTTCTAGACCTAGACATTTGCCCAACATATGGCCTGTCACCACCCATCTACCCAACTGCTCTGAGATCAGTCTGCAGCCCCTCCCCCTGTGCCAGCATCCTCCTCTCCAGATGCCTTTCAGGTAGAACTCAGCTTCTCCCTCTCCTGGGTGGAAGCACTGAAGTCCTTGGCTTCCCTTCCTCCTTGTGGGTCCCCAATGGCCCCTTATTCATGGGGACTAGCTAGAATGGAGGTGTGGAACCTTGAACTTGCTATTAATGGAAAAAGAGAGGAGGACTTGAAATGACAGTGGACTCCCCTCACCCTACCCATCACGAGAAGGGCCCAGTCTAGTTCATATGAAAGTAGTGATGCCTACCAGGAGGTATATATCAAGTTGTATATCACTCTTCATCTCATGGAATACTCAGAGTGTCACCCCTTCCCGGCAGGAAGGACAAGGGCTGAGAGGCTGAGCCTCAGGCCCTTCAGTAAAGAAGATGTGGGCACTGGACTCTATGACCTGCCCTGGAAAGACGGTCTTGATGGGTGACATCTACCCAGAGGCTCACGTGAACCATCGCTGTGTGCAGGGCACAGCTTCCAGGCAAGGACAGCAAGGAGGTCAAGGAACTGGAGTGAGTTTGTGTGGCCAGGGCTAGGAGGAGCAAAGTGGTCTATGGAGCAGGTTGAGGAAAAGAAAATGCAGGGTGAAGGTGATGGGGTCAATGAGAGCAGGTCCCTAACCCATGGTCAGTAAGTTGTCAGGACTCTCAACTTGTTCCTGTCACTGGCACCCCCAGTGCACTGTATGGGGAAGTCACCTTGCTGAGTCAAAATGACTTTTGCATACCTGTCTGGTCCTCAGGTCACTGCAAATTCCCTTCCCTCCCCCTCCCCTCTCCTCCTCTCCCTCCCTTTCTGTCCTCTCCTCCCCCCACATCTTGTCTTTTTTTCATCTTGTATCCCAGCTTTTTATATTTCCTTCTCCCAGGAATAGGGGTGCTTGAGAGACTTAAGAAACTATCTGTGATGGTTTGAATGAGAATGACCCCCATAGGTTCATATGTCTGAATATTTGGTCCCAGTTAGTGGAACTTTTTTTGGAAGGACTAGGAGGTGTAGCCATGTTGTAATAGATGTGTCACTGGGGATGGGCTTTGAACTTTAAAAAGCCCATGCCATTCCTAGTTATCTTCCTCTCTCTCTTTCTGCCTTGTGATTCTTGACTCAAGATGTGAGCTCTCAGCTACTGCTCCAGCACGTGCGTGCCTGCCTGCTGCCATGCTCCCTGTTATGATGGCCATGGACTCACTATCTACAGCTGGAAACCCCTATTAAAATCCTTCTTCTATAAACTGCCCAGGCCATGATTTCCCTCAGTAATTGAAAAGTAACAAAGATAGGTTGCAACGGAAGAATTGTGACCATGCACTGCATCACTATGAGAGGGAAGAACCTATGGAAAAAATTTGAAGTTCAAAAACATGTTCTGAAATGACAGATGTTGTCCAATGCTGAGGGGATTCCAAAGACCAAAGCTCTCGGGACTTGCTCGCTTCCTGAACCTTCTTCAACTGTCTTCTTCTGGGATGCAATGTTTCAGTTTGGAGGAAAGGCCTACACAGTCTACACATATAACATGTACAAACACAATTGGGCCATGATTCCATGCAGTGCAGTGTGTTGGGCCCTTCACAGTGGTCACCACTCTCTCCTCTGATAAGACTTTGATCTGTGGCTAGCGGCATTTCTGGGACACATCTCCAGACCCTCATTTGTTATTCTCCATTTGTCAATTTACTGAGTTCTGTGAGCAAAATGTACACAATACTTAAACACCTGAGACCATATAAAGATCCACAAGGTTGATAAAACCCAAGCACAAAGACCCGTTGGTATTGTTACCCAGTGAAGGTTTTCAAACCTCAGTTCTTATGCTATGAAGGGAAAGAATTCAGCCCAGAAAAACAGACAGTTCAACATGAAGTTTGTTTAGCAAATCATAGCACAGAAACTAAAAGTGAGAGAGGTGGGGGAGTCTGACTCCCCTAAGAGGTATAACAGTCCACTGTAACTTCATTGCAGATTTTAAAGAAGTTTCAATGACTATTTATATGTTAAGTGTAATATTGCTAAAAAACTTAAGGGGACCATTTCACCCTCCTAAAAAAGATGATGAAGATACCCCTCCAGCATATTTCTCTTTATGATTCTTTGAAGGGGGTGATTCTGCAAGAGGAAATTCTTCAACTACAGCAACTGGGAAAGTGCCCTGCAAATTTCTTCTGATATAGTGACATCCACATAGCTGCAGCTTCAGGGAAACTTAGCTGTAAGGGTCCCATATGCCAAGGAGACACATGGACATAGGAGACACACAGAGCAGCAGCCTCCTTCATTGCCCTGTATTTAACTCATGACATGCTAGGTCTCAGTCCCACTCACAAAATATCATCCACTCTGTGCCAATTCTCTTCTAGTTGAGAGTAGCAAAGCCCATAAAAAACCTTCAGGACTCTACAACTAATGAGATGAATGGCCCCAAGGGCCCAATGTGTCCTATCCACGCCAACCTTCAACTGATGAACCTGGAGCAAGTGGGACCAGCCATGCAGGGTGGTCTCCATCTTTGGGTGCAGCCAAAAGAGCAGGGTGAGCACTTGTCATTGAAAATTCTCATGGGTGACTTCTGAAGAAGGAGACCTTGACCTTTGACCTGTAGCAGCAGTGTGTGTTTCCTGGGCAGGAGCACTGCCCAGAGTCAGCCAGAATTTATCAGTCATGGGCGTGGCTCTGTGGGGAGCAGGGAGCATCCCCAGGCAGAGTCACTGAGTTTTGGGGGCAGGTCTTTTCTCCAGGTCATTGTGATCAAGAGTGTGGAGAGGGCTCCAGGCTGTGACTAGTGTAGACAGATGCTATAGTGTTCCAAAGTCCCCTGTCAGGGCCCATTAGCTGTGGGGAATGCCAGGTGTCAGGGCACTGAGTGCAAAGCTAGGTGGAGAGTACAGGTGGCCTAGGGTCACCAGGTACACAGATGAGGAACAAATCTGCTTATTGAGGACGAAGTTTGTGAACCATAGATCGTGTCAAGAGTGTCCTTGCCAGGTGAGGAAAGCAAGTCATGGAGGTTCTGCAGTAGACCCCAGAACACATATGAGGACATAGAGATGTAAGACCAGAACTCTTTGTATTTTCTGAGAACGGGTCACAAGTACCCCATGCTGAACTCCACCTGTGTCAGGGGATGACTTTGATTTTCTGATCCCTCTGTCTGTGTCTTCCAAGACCTGAAGTTAGAAATGTAGCCATCAAGCCTGGTTTCCTGCAGCAATAGGGACCAAACCCAGGCTTTCATGCATGGTAGCCAAGTAGTTTACAAACTGAACTCCATCCCCAGTCCACACACACATTGTGGAATGAATGTGTGAATGGAATTGACTGTCAGTCTTAGGATCCTATGCTCTAAGGTCAGGGAGGGACCATGAGGAACTGGTCTTAAGAGCTAGAGAAACAGAAACAGACAAGGACAGACTTTTGAAAGACCAAATCAAGCTTCATGAAGACTCAGGAAGAAAGAGCAGCATGGAAATGACAGAAGAAGTCCAAGTTAGACAGGAGAGAGTGGAGCTGAAGATATGGGAGTTTTTGACAAAAATCCAGACACAGGGGAACTAGAACACAGAGGGAGAAAGAGGAGTTCAAAGCAAGCATGTGACCACACAGTGAGGGAAGAAAGAGCCTGTGGAAAACCTTGAAGTACAAAGATAAAAGAATATACATATTTGAGTGATTATTTTATGGATATGGGTGATCCTTCTGGATGATTTCCGTGCACCATGCATGTGCCTGGGGTGTGTGGAGGCCAGAGGAGAACACTGGATGCCCTGGAACTGGATTTTAACCAGGGAAGTTTTTCAATCCTCAGTTCTTATCTTGTGGAAGGAAAGAATTCAGCCAGGAGACATAGAGAGTTTAACAAGAAGTTTAAGTGCCCCTAGAGGCATTGCAGATGTGACTGCCGTGTCACATGTGCATCAGTAGGTGGCAGAGAGGAGAGAGGCCATGTCTACATTCAGTGTTCTGACCTTTCTGACTTATGAACATCTGAATGAATAAGTAGTCTAACATTCCTGGAAAAAAACAGGCCAGATACAAACACTAATTGGGCGCCATTGGATGCAGACAGGGAGCTAGCCTGAAATGACCACCAGTCCAGCACCAGACAAGTACCAGATAATCTCCCAGGAGAGGAAGCAAGTCAGAGACTAGAAGAACCCTACTAGGATATAGGGGTTGTGTGTGAGCTGGCCGGGAGAGAGTGAGTGTTGGAGAGCCAGCATTTCTTTTGTCTGCTTTGTGGTGTTATGAAGCCTCTGGCTTCTGTACTTTGTCAATAATGGGACCTCACTAGGACTCCTCTCAGATATCTTGTTGCTGTCCTTTCTCTACATGGAGATTCTGCATTTTGGGTCTACAACTCCCCTCTCCTCCCTTTTGCCCTCAACAACAGTGGTGGACAGTTTGTCTGGCCCCATGAGGTCACAAGAAAAGGAAAGTTGTCTCTGCCCCTTACATGCTGCAGTACTCTGAAGAGCAGGTCCTACACCTTGTGTGGTCAGCACCGTTCAGCTGGCCCTGGAGGTGGGGGTTGTGCATGACTTGGTCTCAATGGCGTCCGAGGGATACCCTCCCTTCCCTTTTGCCCTCAGCACCATTGGCAGACAGGACTTCTGGGCTCAATTGGGTCACAAGAGTAGGTGAGCTGTCCCTGTCCTCACATGCTGTAGTGCTCATGAGAGCAGGTCTTGCCCCCTGACTCAGCAGCACAGTTCAGCTGGCCCTGGATGTGGACGTTACAGGCCCAGAACCAGGGCTTTGAGTTGGTTTAACCCAACATATACTCCATGGATGACCTGCTGGAGTGCATGAATAGGCCAGTTCCACAGATCCAAAACTACAGGATCTCCATGTAATCAGAGAACAGCAACAAGATATCTGAGAGGAGTCCCACTGAGGTTCCAGTATTGACAAAGTATAGAAGCCAGAGGCCTCATACCAGACCAAAGAGTCCTATAATGAACATTTGTAAGAAAAAACTGTGTACAAAAGGGAATATTGTAGGACACACTACAGCTTCCAGAATGAGTTTTTAGGGATTTTTGTGCTTTGATTGTTTTGTTGTTGTTGTTTTTGGTTGTTTTTTTTTGTATTTTGGGAGGAGTTTCAAATAGAGGGTTGGTATGAGGGGAGGTAGTAGATAAAAGGGAACAGGGTACATAATGTGACATTCAAAAAATTAAAAAACATAATAGAAAGAAAAAAATAACAAGAAGTCTATTATATAGAAAAACAAAAGGAGAGGGAGAAAGAGAGAGACAGAGACATAGAGAGACACACTGTGAGAGACAGGAGAGTAACATTTTCATTGTAGATTTTTAAGCAATTTAAAAAAATATTAGGTGGCCAGCACAAGGTGGTATAAAGTGACCTCCCCACCACCTTGTTTCTTAATCATGGCAGATTAGATCTCACTTTCTGACTTACTCTCTCCATGATTCCTTGAAAGGCTGACAGTCAGCGCTGTGGGAAACCATAAGGCAGATGCTCTCACATGGGGAAACAACTCTTAGCTAGTTCACTGTGGCAACTGGGAAAGTGCCCAGCATCTGTCTTCTGATATAGTGGTGTCCACATTGCTGCAGCTTCAGAGAAACTTACTGGAAAGGGGACCCCATCCTGAGGAGACACACAGAGCAGCAACCTCCTTCATTGCCCTATGGTTAGCTCACTGCATGCTTGGTCTCAGTCCCACTCACCAAATACCACCCCCTCTGTGCCAATTCTCTTCTAGTTGAGAGTAGCAAATCCCATAAAAAAGCCTTCAGGACTCTGCAACTAATGAGATGAATGGCCCCAAGGGCCCAATGTGTCCTATCCACTCCAACCTTCAACTGATGAACCTGGAGCAAGTTGTGCCAGCCTTACAGGGTGGTCGTGCAGCCAAAAGAGCAGGGTGAGCATTTGTCATTGAATATTTTCATGGGTGACTTCTGAAGAAGGAGCCCTTGACCTTTGACCTGCAGCAGCAGTGTGTGTTTTCTGGGCAGGAGCACCGCCCAGAGTCAGCCAGGTTTTATCAGTCTTGGGTGTGCCTCTGTGGGGAGCAGGGAATATCCCCAGGCAGGGTCACTGAGTTTTGGGGGCAGGTCTTTTCTCCAGGTCATTGTGGTCAAAAGTGTGGTGAGTGCTCCAGCCTGTGACTAGTGTAGACAGATGCTAGAGTGTTCCAAAGTCCCCTGTCAGTGCCCATTAGCTGTGTGGAATGCCAGGTGTCAGGGCACTGAGTGCAAAGCTAGTGGAGAGTACAGGCAGCCTAGGGTCACCAGGTACACAGATGAGGAACGAATCTGCTTATTGAGGACCAAGTTTGTGAGCCATAGATCGTGTCAAGAGGGTCTTTGCCAGGTGAGGATAGCAAGTCATGGAGGGTGTGTATCAGACCCCAGAACACGCCATGAGGACATAGAGATGTAAGACCAGAACTCTTTGTATTTTCTGAGACAGGGTCTCAAGTACCCCATGCTGAATTCCACCTGTGTTAGGGGATGACTGATTTTCTGATCCCTCTGTCTGTGTCTTCCAAGACCTGAAGTTAGAAATGTAGCCATCAAGTCTGCTTTCCTGCAGCAATAGGGACCAAACCCAGGCTTTCATGCATGGTAGCCAAGTAGTATACAAACTGAACTCCATCCCCAGTCCACACACATTCATTCTACAATGTGTGAATGGAATTGACTGTCAGTCTTAGGATCCTATGCTCTAAGGTCAGGGAGGGACCATGAAGAACTGGGCTTAAGAGCCAGAGAAACAGAAACAGACAAGGACAGATTTTTTGAAAGACCAAATCAAGCTTCATGAAGACTCAGGAAGAAAGTACAGTGGGGAACTGACAGAGGAAGTCCAAGTTAGGTAGGAGAGAGTGGAGCTGAAGATTTGGGAGTTTTTGACAAATCCAGACACAGGGGAACTAGAACACTGAGGTAGAAATAGGAGTTCAAAGCAAGCATGTGACCACACAGTGAGGAAAGAAAGAGCCTGTGGAAAACCTTGAAGTACAAAGATAAATGAATATACATATTTGAGTGATCATTTTATGGACATGGGTGTTCCTCCTGGATGATTTCTGTGTGTGTGCCTGGTGTGTGTGGAGGCCAGAGGACCACACTGGATTTCCTGGAACTGGATTTCCTGGAACATTTTTAACCAAGGAAGGTTTTCAAGCCTCAGTGCTTATTTTGTGGAAGGAAAGAATTCAGCCAGGAGACATAGAGAGTTTAACAAGAAGTTTACCTTCCCCTAGAGGCATGGCAGATGTGACTGCCATGTCACATGTACATCAGTAGGTGGCAGAGAAGAGAGAAGCTATGTCTACATTCAGAGTTCTGACTTATGAACATCTGAATGAATAAGTAGTCTAACATTCCCTGAGAAAACAGGCCAGATACAAACACTAATTGGGAGCCATCAGATGCAGACAGGGAGCTAGCCTGAAATGACCACCAGTCCAGCACCAGACAAGTACCCAGATAGTCTCCTAGGAAAGGAAGCAAGTCAGAGACTAGAAGAACCCTGCCTTGCCCTGGATGTAGGGGTTGTGTGTGAGCCAGCCAGGAGGGAGTAAGTGTTGGACAGCCAGCATTTCTTTTTTCTGTTTTATGGTGGTGTTGGTGAAGGAGCGATCCCCTTCCCTCCCTTTTGTCCTCAACAACAGTGGTGGACATTTTGTCTGGGCCCAAGAGGTCTCAAGAGAAGGAAAGTTGTCCCTGCCCCCTCCATGCATTAGCACTGAGGAGAGCAGGTCCTACACCTTGCCTGGTCAGCACAGTCCAGCTGTCCCTGGAGGTGTAGATTGTGGGTCAGTTGGTCCCAATGGGGTCCAAGGTATACCCTCCACTCTCTTTTGCCCCGACCAGCATTGTCAGACAAGGAGATCTGGCCCCGATGGGGTCACAAGAGTAGGTGAGCTGTCCCTGTCCTCACATGCTGTAGCACTCAGGGGATCAGGTCTTGCCCCTTGCCTCAGCAGCACAATTAGTCTGGCCCTGGTTTACAGGCCCAGAACCAGGGCTTTGAGTTGGCCCACCCCAACATATACTCCATGGATGACCTGCTGGAGTGCAGGTCTTGTTTTTTGTTTTTGTTTTGTTTTGTTTTTGTATTTTGAGAAAGGTTTCAAGTAGAGAATATGTCTGAAGGGAGGAGGGAGATCCAAGGGAACAAGGTTCATGATATTAAATTAAAAAAATAAAAACAATATTAAGAAAAAAATAACAAGTTTATTACTTAGCAAAACAAAGGGGCAGGGAGAAAGAGAGAGGCAATCAGAGACTGAGACTGAGTGAGACAGAGACATAGAGAGACACACTGAGAGAGGCAGAATGCTAATATTTTCATTGTGGATTTATAAGGAGTTTCAATGAATAGGAAGTGGGTGGCACAAGGGAGGTATAAAGTGACCCCCTCCTAGTTTCTTAATCATAGTGGATTAGATCTCACTTACTGACTTGCTTTCTTGTAAAAAGAATTAATTATTTACTAGTACTTACATTATATTTAATTAGTCAGTGGCTGTTAATCCTTAACTTGCCATGATAAATGAGCATACAGACAACACATAGATTTTAACAAGCCTTGGCCTGAATTGTGTGATCTTAGCCCATCTAAGCTAGCTCTTAATTCTATTTTCCCCCAATATTACCCCATATATACATATGTTCCTTTGGACTGCTATTCTCCACGTTATGCTTTTGTTTCAGGTCATGTGGAATGATCTTCTTTAATCTACCCCATCGTGTGTCCTCCTTCCTGCTCCAGTTCCTGGCTTCTAATTCCCATCAACCTCTCTGCCTCAGAAGCCTGCGCACCTTAGTCCTGCCTATCTCTGTCTTTGGCCAATCTCAGGGCTCAGCATTTATTCAACTAATCAGAGACAATGTAAGTAATAGACAGCAAGCAGGACCAATTAATTAACATTTAGAATGTTTGACATCACCCCATCAATTCCCTCCTTTTGTCTAATAAAAAGGGTAAATTTTTTAACTTATATAGTAAAAACAATAAGAACAAATATTAAACAATGAAGAAAACCATATATGAAAGTTGCACACATAATGTTTAGCTTATTTGTATCAGGAAATCTTGAAGAAAAAAAACCACCTATCTGTCTTGGTATGTCTAAAGTTCTGAACTTAAATATTTTCCATATTTATAAGCCTAAAGATTTTATTTAGACTTGAAAATATCCTTTTAAATCCTAAACAACTCAAGTTCAATTGAAATTTTATAACTATTATGCCTTCAACCAAATCAAAGACATACAAAGGGATAAAGTTATTATTTAAGTGAGTAGGAAGTATAACAGAGCAGCTTCCAGAATGGAAAAATGACCCTTTGCTGCCTAGACAGACCCAAATATCTCTTGATACCATTGGAGCATCATCTTCAGCCAGCCTTCTGGCCAAGCAGTTCTCACAGACTAAATAGTGCAGCAGGAAATAAGAAGGATTTGCCCACTCTGTCTCTGCAGAATTAGGCCATTGACTTAACCTGCATTTAAGCTCTGGTCCACATTTGGACTGTATATAGTCTGTTGAGAGAGCAGGGGTATTTTTGCCCAGTAGGAATTATTTCCTGATGGAGATTTCTTTTTGATGCTCATTGTCTTATTCCAAGTCAAATGGGAGCTGTTATGAGCTGACTGCCTTAAGTCAAACAATTCTTAAAATAATAAAAAACATCTTCAAATGCCATTTTCTGTATGCCTCTTAATTTTTAAAAGACCTCTATTGATTTATTTACAAATCTATCTATCTATCTTTGAACAAAAAATTGTATGTTTTTAACCATTTACTATTTGTTTAACTTAGTAACCATATTTTGTGATAAATTAAGGCTCTTACTGACATGACCAGGACCTTGACTGGCCAGCAATCAACCTGTATTACCCAGAATCCTAAATAGATTGCAATAGCAGCCCATAAAAGGATTGGAAGTTAACCTGTACTTTTAAATGAGTTGTATAGGCACAATACCATATATAAGAGTTGAAATATACATAATAAGTGCCAAAATATAAAATTCTATACCAATGAATCAAAATTAATTTTTTTATCAATATACAAAATTCTATACCAATGTATCAAAAGATAACCTTATTTTGAGAATAACATTTAAGTTTCAGAGCAGATTTAATAATCTACCTATATCTTACCATTTCTATATTATATACATATATTCCCCCCTTTTTTTTTTCAAGTCTTTTCCCCCTATATAAGAGAGAAAGAAGGATAGAGAAAAGAAAGAGAGAAATCCCTGAGTCTAATCTCCTATACCTTGCTTAACAAGACCATTTAACAATTTGTAAGCATTCTCCCTAAACAACATCTATAATCCATCAAA
Source organism: Lophiomys imhausi (assembly GCA_907164525.1). Taxonomy (NCBI): domain Eukaryota; kingdom Metazoa; phylum Chordata; class Mammalia; order Rodentia; family Muridae; genus Lophiomys; species Lophiomys imhausi. The sequence continues at coordinate 6,236,147 of CAJQZJ010032083.1, forward strand.
TGACCAAAGAATCATCCACCCCATTTTTTGGGAATGGGACGTCACTCTCTTAAAATTGCATCCTGCTGAATTGGGACATACAAAAACCTGTTTGTGGGCCCAAATAAAATGGAAAAAATGGTTAATCAATTTAATAGTAACATTTGTTTGTCCAGTCTCTATGTGTTCAGCAATTTGAATGTCCTGAGCAGTTTGTAATCCGAAGCTGGAATTTGGGTGGGAAAGTTCAGTGCTTTATTGAAGTCCTTGTTGGAACAATCTGTGAGGCTGGACCATCTTAGCAAACTGTTTTGAAGTTGTTCTGGATGTAGAATTTGGAGAAAACAGCTACTGAGGCAGTCTGTGGGAATGGATCATGTGGTCTACTTGCCTTGTCTTCTTTGGAACTTGGTTCCTTTGTTCTGAAAATATATAATTTCTCACAAGTAACATCTCTCTCTCTCTCTCTCTCTCTCTCTCTCTCTTTTCTTTCCAGACAGGATTTCTCTGTGTATCTTTTTCCTGGATTTACTTTGTAGACCAGGCTAACCTTAAATTCAGAGATCCATCTGTTTCTGCCTGCTAAATGCTGGGATTAAAGGCATGCACCATCATGCCTGGCTCACAACATATCTCTTTTAGGAACAAAATTCTTTTGAAACTAGTTCTCCCATGGGAGCCCCATACCTAAGGAGACTGACTGGCTTGTGACCCCTTTCTCTTTATATAAATTTAAGAGTGTGTGTATTTATCCATTAGATCAGTAAGGGCATAATCATTACTAAGCAAAAATTTATATGGTACCTTCAAGGAAAAACTGAGTCATTTTGAGTTCTAGACTGTCCTTAGCAAGCAGCCTTATCTTAACAGCAGGGTTTCTGCCCTGCCTTCATTGTTTAGACTAGACTGCTCTAGAATTCAGAGATTTGCCTGTTTCTGCCCCAGTGTGATGGGATTAAGGGTGTGTACCATTACTGCTTTGCTCAAACAACCCAGATAATAGATACTCTGTAACTCAGAGAGCAACATTAAATTGCACTGACAATTCCAAATCTGCCCAAAATCTTTCAAAATCTCTCATATTTTAGCATTGCCAAACCATAAAAATATCCTTTTAACCTCCTGTCTATATAGGAAAATCAAAGACATCTAAACAAAAATCAAGCAAAGAAACAAGAACATTCCAAAAGCCTTGGTCTAACCGTGCCATCCCATGCTGTAATTAAAACCCTGTTCATTATTTCTTGGAATTTAGTTGCAACTGTAATCATGGATGGGCCAGTCCCAGAGAGACTTGAGAAGCACCTAGTAGCCAGGGAGCTCTGAGCTCCAGCTGCCATCAACTTTGTCTTATATATCAGGAAGGGCCTCCCTCTTTCCCCCGTTGTCATTATTAGTAACTTAGGATTCTATCTGTAAATTCTTTCCTTTAAGCATATCTTAGTCTGATCTTTATCATTATTAAGCAAAAATTTACACAGTACATTGATATCAAAAACAATATATAGAACCATAACTGTCAGTGTAAAAATCATCTGTATGCTAAGAGAAACAAACTCAATTAGAATTCAAGCATATTGAGACATTACGAATTCCTCCATTTTTAATCTAATCTAAATTTCATTTCTAAACTTGTCTAGGGGGTGTCAGATTTTAGTACATAAGGACAGCCTTAGCTCTCCACGTTTTCTGCAAGGCAGTAGCTTTTGTGAAGGGAACCGCACCTTTGAAATGCATTCAGGTTCAGTTCTCTGCACTTTGGCTAGGAAACCTTCTATCATGTGGGCCTTCTCAGGCTGTAAGGATAGATTCTAATTGCCCTAGTTGGACACCATTTGTAAAAAAAACAAAAACAAAAAAACCAACCAAACCAAAAAAAACTGGCTAAGTTAAATTATTATTATTATTATTATTATTATTATTATTATTTTTACATATATATACAGTGTTCTGTCTGCAGGTATGCCTGCAGGCCAGAAGAGGGCACCAGATTTCATTATGGATGGTTGTGAGCCACCATGTGGTTGTTGGGGATTGAACTCAGGACCTCTGGAAGAACAGTCAGTGCTAATAACCTCTGAGCCATCTCTCCAGCCCCCTAAATTAAATTATTTAAACAGTATTTAGATTACATTAAATTGGTTGGCGGCTGTTAATCTTTAATCAGCCATTATAAATGAAAACACAGACACCACATGGATTTTAACATCCCTTGGCCTGAATTCTGCAATCTTAGTCAAACTAAGCTAGCTCTTAACACTATTTTGCCCCAAAAGGAGCCCATATATACATATGTCCCTTTGGACTGCTATTCTCCACATTATGCCAATGTTCCAGGCCACATAGAATGATCTTCTTTAATCTACTCCATTGTGTGTCCTCCTTCCTGCTCCAGTTCCTAGCTTCTTCCCATCATCCTCTCTGCCTCAGAGCCTGTGCACCTTAGTCCTGCCTATCTTTGACTTTGGCCAGTCTGAGGCCTAAGCATTTATTTATTTAAACAATTAGAAACAATGTAAGTAAGCAAGCAGGACCAATTAAATAATATTTAGAATGCTTAACATCACGGCATCACTCTCTCCATGATTCCTTGGGAGGTGGACAGGCATCATTGTGGGAAACCATAAGGCAGATGCTCTCACATGGGGAAACACTCTTAGCTAGTTCACTATGGCAACTGGGAAAGTGCCCAGCATCTTATTGTGATCTAGTGGAGTCCACATTGCTGCAGCTTCAGGGAAACTTACTAGAAAGGGAACCCCCATCCTGGGGAGACACTCAGACCTGCAGCCTCCTTCATTCCCTATTTTAACTCACGACATGCTAGGTCTCAGTCCCACTCACTAAATATCACCCCCCCTGTGCCAATTCTCTTCTAGTTGAGAGTAGCAAAGCCCATAAAAAACCTTCAGGACTCTACAACTGATGAGATGAATGGCCCCAAGGGCCCAATGTGTCCTATCCACGCCAACCTTCAACTGATGAACCTGGAGCAAGTGGGACCAGCCACGCAGGGTGGTCTCCATCTTTGGGTGCAGCCAAAAGAGCAGGGTGAGCACTTGTCATTGAAAATTCTCATGGGTGACTTCTGAAGAAGGAGGCCTTGACCTTTGACCTGTAGCAGCAGTGTGTGTTTCCTGGGCAGGAGCACTGCCCAGAGTCAGCCAGGATTTATCAGTTATGGGTATGTCTCTGTGGGGAGCAGGGAGCATCCTCAGGCAGGGTCACTGAGTTTTGGGGGCAGGTATTTTCTCCAGGTCATTGTTGTCAAGAATGTGGAGAGGGCTCCAGTCTGTGACTAGTGTAGCCAGATGCTGTAGTGTTCCAAAGTCCCCTTTCAGTGCCCATTAGCTGTGTGGAATGCCAGGTATAGGGCACTGAGTGCAAAGCTAGGTGGAGAACACAGGCGGGCTCGGATCACCAGGTACACAGATGAGGAACGAATCTGCTTATTGAGGACCAAGTTTGTGAGCCATAGATCGTGTCAAGAGTGTCTTTGCCAGGTGAAGAAAGCAAGTCATGGAGGGTGTGCATCAGACCCCAGAACACACCATGAGGACATAGAGATGTAAGACCAGAACTCTTTGTATTTTCTGAGACAGGGTCTCAAGTACCCCATGCAACTCCACCTGTGTCAGGGGATGACTTTGATTTTCTGATCCCTCTGTCTGTGCCTTCCAAGTCCTGAAGTTAGAAATGCAGCCATCAAGCCTGGTTTCCTGCAGCAATAGGGACCAAACCCAGGCTTTCATACATGGTAGCCAAGTACTCTAAAGCTGAACTCCATCCCCAGTCCACACACACATTGATAAATGAATGTGTGAATGAAATTGACTGTCAGTCTTAGGATCCTATGTGCTAAGGTCAGGGAGGGACCATGAAGAGCTGGTCTTAAGAGCCAGAGAAATAGAATCAGACAAGGACAGACTTTTGAAAGACCAAATCAAGCTTCATGAAAACTCAGGAAGAAAGTACAGTGAGGAAATGACAGAGGAAGTCCAAGTTAGACAGGAGATAGTGGAGCTGAAGATATCGAAGTTTTGACAAAAATCCAGACACAGGGGAACCAGAACACAGAGGGAGAAAGAGGAGTTCAAAGTAAGCATGTGACCATACAGTGAGGGAAAAAAAAGCCTGTCGAAAACCTTGAAGTACAAAGATAAATGAATATATATATATATTTGAGTGATTATTTTATGGACATGGGTCTTCCTCATGGATGATTTCTGTGCACCATGCATGTGCCTGGGGTGTGTGGAGGCCAGAATCCCCTGGAACCGAATCACTGGAACAATTTTAACCAGGGAAGGTTTTCAATCCTCAGTTCTTATCTTGTGGAAGGAAAGAATCCAGCCAGGAGACATAGAGAGTTTATCAAGAAGTTTACCTGCCCCTAGAGGCATGGCAGATGTGACTGCCATGTCACATGTACATCAATAGGTGGCAGAGAGGAGAGAGGCCATGTCTATATTCAGCGTTCTGACCTTTCTGATCTATGAATATCTGAATGGATAAGTAGCCTAGCATTCCTGGAAAAAAACAGGCCAGATATGAACACTAATTGGTGACCATTGGATGCAGACAGGGAGCTAGCCTGAAATGACCACCAGTCCAGCACCAGACAAGTACCAGATAATCTCCCAGGAGAGGGAGCAAGTCAGAGGCTAGAAGAACACTCCTAGGATGTAGGGGTTGTGTGTGAGCTGGCCAGGAGGGAGTAAGTGTTGGAGAGCCAGCATTTCTTTTGTCTGCTTTGTGGTGGTGTTGGTGAAGGAGAGATCCCCAACCCTCCCTTTCGCCCTCAACAACAGTGGTTGTCTGGCCCCATGAGGTCACAAGAGAAGGAAATTTCTCTCTTCCCCTTACATGCTGCAGTACTCTTAAGAGCAGGTCCTACACCTTGCGTGGTCAGCACCGTTCAGCTGGCCCTGGAGGTGGGGGTTGTGCATGACTTGACCCCAATGGGGTCCAAGGGATACCCTCCCCTCCCTTTTGCCCTCAGCACCATTGGCAGACAGGATCTCTGGGCCCAATTGGGTCACAAGAGTAGGTGAGCTGTCCCTGTCCTCACATGCTGTAGTGCTCACCAGAGCAGGTCTTGGCCCCTGACTCAGCAGCACAGTTCAGCTGGCCCTGGATGTGGGGGTTACAGGCCCAGAACCAGGGCTTTGAGTTGGTTTAACCCAACATATACTCCATGGATGACCTGCTGGAATGCATGAATAGGCCAGTTCCACAGATCCAAAACTACAGGATCTCCATGTATCAGAGAACAGCAACAAGATATCTGAGAGGAGTCCCACTGAGGTTCCAGTATTGACAAAGTATAGAAGCCAGAGGCCTCATACCAGACCAAAGAGTCCTATAATGAACATTTGTAAGAAAAAACTGTGTACAAAAGGGAATATTGTGGGACACACCACAGCTTACAGAATGTGTTTTTAGGGGTTTTTTGTGCTTTTGTTTTTTTTTAAGGGGGATGGTTGTTTTTGGTTTCGTTTTTAAGGAATTTCAACGAATATGAGGTGGCCGGCACAAGGTGGTATAAAGTGACCTCCCACCACCTTATTTCTTATCATGGCGGATTAGATCTCACTTCCTGACTTACTCTCTCCATGATTCCTTGGAAGGTGGACAGGCAGCACTGTGGGAAACCATAAGGCAGATGCTCTCACATGGGGAAATACACTTTTAGCTAGGTCACTTTGGAAACTGGGAAAGTGCCCAGCATCTATCTTCTGATATAGTGGGGTCCATATTGCTGCAGCTTCAGGGAAACTTACTGGAAAGGGGACCCCCATCCTGAGGAGATATACAGAGCTGTGGCCTCATTCATTGCCCTGTCTCTAACTCACAACACGCTAGGTCTCAGTCCCACTCACTAAATATCACCCCCTCTGTGCCAATTCTCTTTGATTTGAGAGTAGCAAAGCCCATAAAAAACCATCAGGACTCTACAACTGATGAGATGAATGGCCCCAAGGGCCCAATGTGTCCTATCCACGCCAACCTTCAACTGATGAACCTGGAGCAAGTGGGACCAGCCATGCAGGGTGGTCTGCATCTTTGGGTGCAGCCAAAAGAGCAGGGTGAGCAATTGTCATTGAATATTTTCATGGGTGACTTCTGAAGAAGGAGGCCTTGACCTTTGACCTGTAGCAGCATTGTGTGTTTCCTTGGCAGGAGCACTGCCCATAGTCAGCCAGGATTTATCAGTCATGGGCGTGGCTCTGTGGGGAGCAGGGATCATCCCCAGGAAGGGTCACTGAGTTTTGGGGGCAGGTCTTTTCTCCAGGTCATTGTGGTCAAGAGTGTGGAGAGGGCTCCAGCCTGTGACTAGTGTAGACAGTTGCTAGAGTATTCCAAAGTCCTTGTCAGTGCCCTTTAGCTGTGGGGAATGCCAGGTGTCAGGGCACTGAGTGCAAAGCTAGTGGAGAGTACAGGCAAGCTCGGATCACCAGGTACACAGATGAGGAACGAATCTGCTTATTGAGGACCAAGTGTGTGACCCATAGATCGTGTCAAGAGTGTCTTTGAAGGTGAGGAGAGCACTCATGGAGGTTCTGCAGCAGACCCCAGAACACATATGAGGACATAGAGATATAAGACCAGAACTCTTTGTATTTTTTGAGAAAGGGTCACAAGTACCCCATGCTGACCCCACCTGTGTCACCTGGGATGACTTTGATTTTCTAATCCCTCTATCTGTGCCTTCCAAGACCTGAAGTTAGATATGTAGCCATCAAGCCTGGTTTCCTGCAGCAATAGGGACCAAACCCAGGCTTTCATGCATGGTAGCCAAGTACTCTAAAGCTGAACTCCATCCCCAGTCCACACACACATTGACAAATGAATATGTGAATGGAATTGGATGTCAGTTATAGGATCCTATGCTCTAAAGTCAGGGAGGGCCTGGAGGAACTGGTCTTAAGAGCCAGAGAAACAGAAACAGACAAGGACAGACTGCTGAAAGACCAAATCAAGCTTCATGAAGACTCAGGAAGAAAGTACAGTGGGGAAATGACAGAGGAAGTCCAAGTTAGATAGGAGAGAGTGGAGTTGAGGATTTGGGAGTTTTTGACAAAAGTCCAGATACAGGGGAACTAGAACACTGAGGGAGAAAGAGGTGTTCAAAGCAAGCATGTGACCACACAGTGAGGGAAGAAAGAGCCTGTGCAAAACCTTGAAGTATAAAGATAGATGAATATACATATTTGGGTCATCATTTTATGGACATGGGTGTTCCTCCTGGAAGATTTCTGTGTACCATGAATGTGCCTGGTGTGTGTGGAGGCCCGAGGACCACAGTGGATTTCCTGGCTCTGGATGTAGGGGTTGTGGGTGAGTGTTGGAGAGCCAGCATTTCTTTTTTTTTTTTTAAACATTTATTTATTTATTTATTATGTATACAGTATTTGCTCTCCATATATGCCCGGGCAGATCTCAATGTAGATGGCTGTGAGCCACCATGTGGTTGCTGGGAATTGAACTCAGGACCTTGGGAAGAACAGCCAGTGCTCTTAACCTCTGAGCCACCTCTCCAGCCCAAGCCAGCATTTCTTATGTCTGCTTTGTGGTGGTGTTGGTGAAGGAGAGATCTCCTCCCCTCCCTTTTGCTTTCACCAACAGTGGTGGACTGTTTGTCTGGCCCCATGGGGTCACAAGAGAAGGAAAGTTGTCCCTGCCTCTCACATTCTGCAATACTCAGAAGAGCAGGTCCTACACCTTTCCTGTTCAACACAGTACATCTGGCCTTGGAGGTGGGGGTTGTGTGTGAGTTGGGTCTGATGAAGTCCAAGGGATACCTTCCCCTCCCTTTTTCCTTCACCATATTGGCAGACAGGACATCTGGCCCGATGGTGTCACAAGAGTAGGTGAGCTGTCCCTGTGCTTACATGCTCTAGTGCTCAGGAGAGCAGGTCTTGCCCCCTGCCTCAGCAGAACAGTTCAGCTGGCCCTGGATGTGGGGGTTACAGGCCCAGAACCAGGGCTTTGAGTTGACCCACCCCAACATATACTTCATGGATGAATTGCTGGAGTGCGTGAAGAGGCCAGTTCCACAGATCCAAAACTACAGGATCTCCATGACATAAGACAGCAACAAGATATCTGAGAGGAGTCCCAGTGAGGTTCCATTATTGACTAAGTATAGAAGCCAGAGGCCTCATACCAGACCAAAGAGTCTTATAATGAACATTTGGAAGCAAAAAATTGTGGACAGAAAGGAATATTGTGGGAAAAACTGAGGCACACTACAACTTCCACAATGAGTGTTTTTTTTGTTTGTTTCTTTACTTGTTTTTATTTTTATTTTTTGTATTTTGGGAGAGGTTTCAGGTAGAGGATGGATCAGAAGGAAAGTGGGAGATAAAAGGGAACAGGATGCATGATGTGAAATTCACAAAATAAAAAACTATAACAAAAAGAAGAAACTTCTTTTTTTTTTTTAGAAAGATTTGTTTATTATGTATACAGTGTTCTGTCTGCAGGTATATCTGCAGGCCAGAAGAGGGCACCAGATTTCATTATGGATGGTTGTGAGCCACCATGTGGTTGCTGGAAATTGAACTCATGACCTCTGGAAGAGCAGCCAGTGCTCTTAACCGCTGAGCCATCTCTCCAGCCCAAGAAGAAACTTCTAATAAGAAGTTTACTGCTTAGCAAAACAAAGGGACAGGGAGAAAGAGAGAGACAAACAGACACTGAGACTGAGTGAGACAGAGACATAGAGAGACACACTGAGAGAGGCAGAATGCTAATATTTTCAAGGAGTTTCGATGAATATGAGATGAGGGGCACAAGGGAGGTATAAGGTGGTTCCGACCTTGTTTCTTAATCATGGCGGATTAGATCTCACTTTCTGACTTACTCTCTCCAAGATATCTTGGAAGGTGGACAGGCAGCATAGTGGGAAACCATAAGGAGATGCTCTCACATGGGGAAACACCCTCTTAGCTAGTTCACTATGGCAACTGGGAAAATGCCCAGGATCTTATCGTGATATAGTGGGGTACACATTGCTGCAGCTTCAGGGAAACTTACTGGAAAGGGGACTGCCATCCTGGGGAGACACACAGAGCTGCAGCTTCCTTCATTGACCTATGTTTAGCTCACTGCATGCTAGGTCTCAGTCCCACTCACTAATGTCACCCACTCTGTGCCAATTCTCTTTGAGTTGAGAGTAGCAAAGCCCATAAAAAGCCTTCAGGACTCTACAACTGATGAGATGAATGGCCCCAAGGGCCCAATGTGTCCTATCCACGCCAACCTTCAACTGATAAACCTGGAGCAAGTTGTGCCAGCCATGCAGGGTGGTCTCCATCTTTGGGTGCAGCCAAAAGAGCAGGGTGAGCACTTGTCATTGAATATTCTCATGAGTGACTTCTGAAGAAGAAGGCCTTGACCTTTGACCTGCAGCAGCAGTGTGTGTTTCCTGGGCAGGAGCACTGCCCAGAGTCAGCCAGGATTTATCAGTCATGGGCGTGGCTCTGTGGGGAGCAGGGAGCATCCCCAGTCAGGGTCACTGAGTTTTGAGGGCAGGTCTTTTCTCCAGATCATTGTGGTCAAGAGTGTGGAGAGGGCTCCAGTCTGTGACTAGTGTAGAAAGATACTATAGTGTTCCAAAGTCCCCTGTCAGTGCCCATTAGCTGTGGGGAATGCCAGGTGTCAGGGCACTGAGTGCAAAGCTAGGTGGAGAATACAGGCGGCCTAGGGTCACCAGGTACACAGATGAGGAACAAATCTGCTTATTGAGGACCAAGTGTGTGAGCCATAGATCGTGACAAGAGTGTCTTTGAAGGTGAGGAAAGCAAGTCATGGAGATTCTGCAGTAGACCCCAGAACACATATGAGGACACAGAGATGTAAGACCAGAACTCTTTGTATTTTTTGAGAACGGGTCTCAAGTACCCCATGCTGAACTCCACCTGTGTCAGGGGATGACTTTGATTTTCTGATCCCTCTGTCTGTGCCTTCCAAGTCCTGAAGTTAGAAATGTAGCCATCAAGCCTGGTTTCCTGCAGCAATAGGGACCAAACCCAGGCTTTCATGCATGGTAGCCAAGTAGTTTACAAACTGAACTCCACCCCCAAAACACACACACATTGTGGAATGAATGTGTGAATGGAATTGGATGTCAGTCTTAGGATCCTATGCTCTAAGGTCAGGGAGGGACCATGAGGAACTGGTCTTAAGAGCCAGAGAAACAGAAACAGACAAGGACAGACTACTGAAAGACCAAATCAAGCTTCATGAAGACTCAGGAAGAAAGTACAGTGGGGAAATGACAGAGGAAGTCCAAGTTAGATAGGAGAGAGTGGAGTTGAAGATTTGGGAGTTTTTGACAAAAGTCCAGATACAGGGGAACTAGAACACTGAGGGAGAAAGAGGGATTCAAAGCAAGCATGTGACCACACAGTGGGGGAAGAAAGAGCCTGTGCAAAATCTTGAAGTACAAAGAGTGATGAATATACATATTTGGGTAATCATTTTATGGATATGGGTGATCCTCCTGGATGATTTCTGTGCACCATGCATGTGCCTGGGGTGTGTGGAGGCCAGAGGAGAGCACTGGATCCCCTGAACTGGATTTTAACCAGGGAAGTTTTTCAATCCTCAGTTCTTATCTTGTGGAAGGAAAGAATTCAGCCAGGAGACAGAGAGTTTAACAAGAAGTTTAAGTGCCCCTAGAGGCATTGCAGATGTGACTGCTGTGTCACATGTGCATCAGTAGGTGGCAGAGAGGAGAGAGGCCATGTCTACATTCAGAGTTCTGACCTTTCTTACTTATGAACATCTTAATGAATAAGTAGCCTAACATTCCTGGAAAAACACAGGCCAGATACAAACACTAATTGGGCGCCATTGGATGCAGACAGGGAGCTAGCCTGAAATGACCACCAGTCCAGCACCAGACAAGTACCAGATAATCTCCTAGGAGAGGAAACAAGTCAGAGACTAGAAGAACCCTTCCTGGCCCTGGATGTAGGGGTTGTGGGTGAGCTCGCCAGGAGAGAGTGAGTGTTGGAGAGACAGCATTTCTTTGCCTGCTTTGTGGTGGTGTGAAGCCTCTGGCTTCTGTATTTTGTCAATAATGGGACCTCACTAGGACTCCTCTCAGATACCTTGTTGCTGTCCTTTGTCTACATGGAGATCCTGCATTTTAGGTGTACAACTCCCATCTCCTCCCTTTTGCTCTCACCAACAGTGGTGGACAGTTTGTCTGGCCCCATGAGGTCACAAGAGAAGGAAATTTCTCTCTTCCCCTTACATGCTGCAGTACTCTGAAGAGCTGGTCCTACACCTTGCGTGGTCAGCACAGTTCAGCTGTCCCTGGAGGTTGGGGTTGTGCATGACTTGGTCTCAATGGCGTCCAAGGGATACCTTTTCCTCCCTTTTGCCCTCAGCACCATTGGCAGACAGGATCTCTGGGCCCAATTGGGTCACAAGAGTAGGTGAGCTGTCCCTGTCCTCACATGCTGTAGTGCTCACGAGAGCAGGTCTTGCCCCCTGACTCAGCAGCACAGTTCAACTGGCCCTGGATGTGGACGTTACAGGCCCAGAACCAAGGCTTTGAGTTGGTTTAACCCAACATATACTCCATGGATGACCTGCTGGAATGCATGAAGAGGCCAGTTCCACAGATCCAAAACTACAGGATTTCCATGTAATCAGAGAACAGCAACAAGATATCTGAGAGGAGTCCCACTGAGGTTCCAGTATTGACAAAGTATAGAAGCCAGAGGCCTCATACCAGACCAAAGAGTACTATAATGAACATTTGTAAGAAAAAACTGTGTACAAAAGGGAATATTGTAGGACACAGTACAACTTCCAGAATGAGTTTTTAGGGTTTTTTGTGCTTTGATTGTTTTGTTGTTGTTGTTTTTGGTTTTTTTTTTTTTTGTATTTTGGGAGGAGTTTCAAATAGAGGATTGGTCTGAGGGAAGGTGGGAGATAAAAGAGAACAGGGTACATAATGTGACATTCAAAAAATTAAAAAAATAATAGAAAGAAAAAAATAACAAGAAGTCTATTACATAGAAAAACAAAAGGAGAGGGAGAAAGAGAGAGACAGATACATAGACACACTGTGAGAGGCAGGATAGTAACATTTTCATTGTGGATTGTTAAGCGCTTTAAAAAATATTAGGTGGCCAGCACAAGGTGGTATAAAGTGACCTCCCCACCACCTTGTTTCTTAATCATGGCGGATTAGATCTTACTTTCTGACTTACTCTCTCCATGATTCCTTGGAAGGTGGACAGGCAGCATTGTGGGAAACCATAAGGCAGATGCTCTCACATGGGGAAACAACTCTTAGCTAGTTCACTGTGGCAACTGGGAAAGTGCCCAGCATCTGTCTTCTGATATAGTGGGGTCCACATTGCTGCAGCTTCAGAGAAACTTACTGGAAAGGGGACCCCATCCTGAGGAGACACACAGAGCAGCAACCTCCTTCATTGCCCTATGGTTAGCTTACTGCATGCTAGGTCTCAGTCCCACTCACCAAATACCACCCCCTCTGTGCCAATTCTCTTCTAGTTGAGAATAGCAAATCCCATAAAAAAGCCTTCAGGACTCTGCAACCAATGAGATGAATGGCCCCAAGGGCCCAATGTGTCCTATCCACTCCAACCTTCAACTGATGAACCTGGAGCAAGTTGTGCCAGCCATAAAGGGTGGTCTCCATCTTTGGGTGCAGGCTGAGCATTTGTCATTGAATATTTTCATGGGTGACTTCTGAAGAAGGAGCCCTTGACCTTTGACCTGCAGCAGCAGTGTGTGTTTTCTGGGCAGGAGCACCGCCCAGAGTCAGCCAAGTTTTATCAGTCTTGGGTGTGCCTCTGTGGGGAGCAGGGAATATCCCCAGGCAGGGTCACTGAGTTTTGGGGGCAGGTCTTTTCTCCAGGTCATTGTGGTCAAGAGTGTGGTGAGTACTCCAGCCTGTGACTAGTGTAGACAGATGCTATAGTGTTCCAAAGTCCCCTGTCAGTGCCCATTAGCTGTGTGGAATGCCAGGTGTCAGGGCACTGAGTGCAAAGCTAGGTGGAGAGTACAGGCAGCCTAGGGTCACCAGGTACACAGATGAGGAACGAATCTGCTTATTGAGGACCAAGTTTGTGAGCCATAGATCGTGTCAAGAGGGTCTTTGCCAGGTGAGGAAAGCAAGTCATGGAGGGTGTGCATCAGACCCCAGAACACACCATGAGGACATAGAGGTGTAAGACCAGAACTCTTTGTATTTTTTGGGACAGGTTCTCATGAACCCCTGTTGATATCCAACTTCCTGGTTAATGCAGGATCACCTTGAACTTCTGATTCTTCTGTCTTTACCTCCCAGGTGCTGGGGTTGCAGGCGTGTCTCACCTGTGTCTAGTTATTTGATGCAGAGGAGGGTAGCCAGGGATGTATGCATGCTAAGAAAGGACTCTCTCAACTGTGCCACACTGGAGACACTAAGAGGGAAACTCTCAGAGTATACTGATGGGACATCAAATGCTGTGACCATGGTTGGGAGCCATCTGGTGTGCGCACAGAGGCCCTGTGTGCCTCTAACCTGTAGATCCCTAATGAGCAGAGGGCATACTCCCAGGCACACATGAGGGATATGGGTGGGAGCGTGTATGACAGGACAATTTGATGTAGAAAACACCAAAGCCACCTGGATAACTAGCAACAAGATAATGGTTAGATAAGTGCAGATAAGTTATTTAGTCCATATTATATTCAAATTAAAAACTAAGACCAACTGAATCAAAGTGGCATACCAGCAAGGTAACATTGTCAAATCAAGATGCTGAATTAAAAAACAAACTGTAGGAAGGCACGATGAATGAAGGCCACAGACAATGCCAGGAACTGGTCGTATCCCGAGCTCATTGATTCGATACAGTAGCATAAAATAGCCTCTGAAGGCTGAATTCCACAGTCTGAAATCGGGGTGGATGTGGCTTCTGGGAGGGAGGCAGGAGGAAGGCTTGCTTTTCGAACATTGCATTTTTCCTTGAAGCGTTGAAGTGTGAAAGCCCAGATAAGCCAGATAACCACTGCTTTTTTGAATGCTGGAAATGTTTCCTATTTGTAAAAAAAAAAAAAAAAATCTGTTTTATAACTGAACATAGGGTGCATGCTATTAATCTCACCCCTGGGGAGGCATAGGCAGGTGGATCTCTGTGAGTTCCATGCCAGCCTGGTCTATGAAGTGAGTTCTAGGACAGCAAAGGTTATATATATACATAGAAACCCTGTCTCAATCCCCACCCCTCCAAAAAAAAATTCAGTTTTGTAATTTCCTTTTTATCTTTTTTTGGGGGTGTGTGTGTTTGGGTTGGGTGCCCTTAAAGATGAGAAAGTAAGAATTGAATCTTTTGGAATTTAGAGGAGTTTCAAGTGTCTGTGAATGGGCTGCCATGGGGGCTGGCAACCAAACTCAGTTTTCTGGAAGAGCAGTATATGTTCTTAGCCTGTGAATAATCTCTCCACCTGTTTTTTCCTTCCTTCCTTCCTTCCTTCCTTCCTTCCTTCCTTCCTTCCTTCCTTCCTTCCCTCCTCCCCCCCTCTTTCATGTGTCCTTTAAATGATTTATATTTTATGTTGTATGTGTACATGTGGCATTAAGCAGGTGGCATAAGAGGACACCCACAACACTTATCACTGATTCCTTTGGGACAGGGTCTGAGTAATCCTCCTGTCTCTGCTGCTCTCAGACCTGAGGTTTCAGGTGTGTGAGACACCAGGCTTGTAACTGAACTCTCTTAATCTATGGGGTATGTCTCCAGACCCTTGCTTTGTTTGGATTGGTTTGGAGACAGGGTCTCTCTGTGCATCTCAGGTAGGCCCTGGACACGCAGGAATCCTCCTGCTTCTGTCTCTTGGGTGCTGGAAATAAAGGCATGCACCACACCCCCTGTGACTTTCTTTACTGTTTCAACATCTTTTGTACCTTCTTGGCGCCTTCTGGGGACAGTTCTAAACCTCTCACAAAACCTTTTGGTTTTACAGATTCCAGCTTGGAGTGCTGAGACTGAATTTCTGGGTTTAGAAGTGAGGGCTGGCAGTGGTGGCGCACGCCTTTAATCCCAGCACTTGGGAGGCAGAGGCAGGCGGATCTTTGCGAGTTCGAGGCCAGCCTGGTCTACAAAGTGAGTCCAGGACAGCCAGGGCTACACAGAGAAACCCTGTCTTGAAAAACCAAAAAAAAAAAAAAAAAAAAAAAAAAAAGAAGTGAGGGCTGCCACACGGGCTGGAGACTGGGTGGCATGGGTTATCACATCAGCTCTCATGTAGTCCCATGCGTTTGAGAGCTCCTTTGCCAGACAGCCCATACATTTAGGAGCCCATGAGAGCATCTGGGAGCAGGACTCAGAGACCTGCCCTACAGCATTCCCCGCTGCCAGTCACCTGCCACTCAGCAGCTCTCTGTAGCCTTCTTCAATGAATCAACAGCTGGTTCTATCTTAGAGGAAGTGAAGTGTGTACAGCGATTGCTGACCTACTGAGAGAGGGGTCAGGGAGGACAGGGAGGCCTGAGACTTCCCAGTTAAAGTGTGACTTTAGCAGAGGAGGACATAGGGCACTGAGTTCAGCAGAGGAGAACAAAAGGCACTGAGTGTCAACAGGAGCAAATCCCCTGTGGTGACTGGGCATGCGCATGAGTCATCCTGAGGCGGGTCGCTTTGGGCGGAGGATCCAATACACTTCAGGTTCTGCGTGTTGTGAAGGCTTTGCCTACACACGGAACTTGGCAGGCAACGACTCACTGTAGATGGACCATGTGGGTGTCCCTTACATGAGCACCACTGGAAGGAAGCCAGGAGGGATACAACGCAATTATTCCCTCTGATGGAATTGTGGTGGTTAAATTCATTCCGTTTCATTGTTTTATTAATATTTTACTGTAGTGAGAATGCTCTTGACAGATCTGCTTGTTTCTCCTAAGACAGTCTCCCTATGTAGCCCAGGCTGGCTCGGAGCTCTTCCGTCTTCTACCTTGGCCTCTGAGTGCTGAGATTTTAGATACACACCACCAACCCCACTTTTGACAGCCCTTTAAGTGAGCATCATCTTCACAGATGGGCATGCACAGAGGCACAGTGCACAGAGGGTGGAACTTATCAAGCTTCAGTGTGCCCAGAACTCCCTCTCCCTGGCAAGCCCTTTAAGATGCAGATGCCTCGTCCCATGCCTCATAAATGTACCTCGTGTGCATTTATGCTGGGGCTCATAAGTTACATTAAGACAGTTAGGTGTGTGTGTGTACATGCACACACGTATGTGCATGTTCATGCTTACACAATGCTTCAAACTCACAAAGATTTGCTTGCATCTGCTTCCCAAGAGCTGGGCTGAAAGGTTAGCAACTCTGCTGCAGCTCCTGCAGCCCACGTACACTACTGCATCTTCACATTCAACCCCAGTCTGTGAGGGAAGCTGTTTAACTTCATGGAGGGGGTCCATCTCTCAGGTAGGTCACACACACCATTGAGAGATGGCAAGGAGACACACAGCTTCTGTGTATCATGGAGGTTTTGGGGTGTTCCCCACCTTGCTTCTCTGCTGTACATCCTGCTGGCCTCAGAAGCCAGCTCTGGTAAGAACATGTGCCTCATTTATAATGCGACCCCCCAACAATGTTCCTCTCCTCCTGGCTCTGCTTCCAGGACATACCTTGAGTATAGAAATCGAATTTACGTACTTATTAATCCTGTACTTTCTTGTACTTTTCTATTATAAAAAATATTTTTTTAGAAAAATATTAAAATAGTGAGGAAAGAGAACTCTCAACCCCTTGGCTATCTTGGTACCGGTGATTCTCAGTAGTCACCTTGAAGAATGTTCTAGGGGGTGGTTCTCTCTCTCTCTCTCTCTCTCTCTCTCTCTCTCTCTCTCTCTCCTTCTGGATCCCACAAAGCTGTTTGTGTTGTTTGTTTGCCCAAGAAGGATGCAAGGCAGTGTCTTAGGTCTGTTTTTTTGCAATATGTGAACTCAGTGAATCCCGAATGAACCGAAGGTGATGTGGTTCAGCAGGCAATCATTGGCAGACCCGCCCCCTGCAGCACTCAGCTTGGGAGGTGCTGCCCCTACCTAGTTCCTGAGTCTAAAGTTCAGTCCTGGTTTCAGGCCAGAAATAAAAGATCCTAATTATCTTGGATGAATGAAGTAAAAAAAAAAAAAAAATGAATGGAGTTTCAGAGTCAAGCGGAAACTTAGGGGTCAGATTCTAGTGTTTTCTAAGACTAGAAGAGTGGGATCCACAGGCAGATGAGCCATGGGGACCTGGGGCATCTTACAGACCTGCCCCACGAGAGCTACAGCTCTGCCTCACCTATTCTTGCATCTGGTCCTTGCACACACAAGGCAAGTGCTCTGCCACTGATCTACACAGCCAGCCAGAGACCGGAATGAATTAATTGGCACTGGAAACTGAATGTAGCATTTCCAACACACTAGGCAGCGCTCTGTTGTGGAACGGCATCCACCACGGCCCTGCTTTTCCTTCTGCTTTTGAGACTGAGTTTCACTAATTGTTCAGTCTGACTTTGAACTTTAGCCCAGGCAAGGCTTGAGTTTGCAATCTACCTCCCCCACTGGTGTTAGTATCCCCACTAGTTGGGACTGCTTATTTAGAGACCAGAGAGTTCTGACCATCAAACTCTAGCACTCCAAATGCTTCAGCCCACCAATCCCCAGGTCAGCATTCTGATCTCTTTACCTTTCCAGTTGTTATGGGCAGTGTCCAGAGATGACCACTCAGACACAGTTTATGGCCAATTGAAAGTCTTTATTCCACCCAGCTGGGTCTACACTCAGATATTTGGGACTCAAGTGTAGCACTGAGTGTTTAAGGCAAGGGTTTTTTTTTTTTTTTGGTTTTTTTGAGACAGGGTTTCTCTGTGTATCCTTGGCTGTCCTGGACTCACTTTGTAGACCAGGCTGGCCTCGAACTCACAAAGATCCGCCTGCCTCTGCCTCCCAAGTGCTGGGATTAAAGGCGTGCGCCACCACCGCCCGGCGGCAAGGGGTTTTTTTTAAAGTCAAAAACCACAGCCTTTTTTTTTTTTTTTTTTTTTTTTGCTCAGCAACTGCAAGAGGAGGTTTTATACAAGCCAACAATTTAACAAGAGCTAAGATAAGTTAGCTAGGGCATCTTGACCTTGAATTCCTAGAACAGAGCTAGGTAACTAAACTTTCCATAGGATTCTCCATTAAAAAGATCAAAATCTAGTTAAACCTAAACTGGCCTCATTAAGAACACAAGATGGGCCAGGAGTAGTGGCACATGCCTTTAATCCCAGCATTCAGTAGGCAGAGGCAAGTATATCTCTGTGAGTTCAAGGCTAGTCTGGTCTACAAAGTGAGTCAAGGACAGCCAAGGATACACAGAGAAACCCTGTCTTGAAAAAAGAGAAAAAGAAAAAGAAAAGAATACAAGATGGAGGAATCACTGCACTGTTGTGCTCTGGTACAGTGGTGTCTTTTGAGATTGTGGGGAGCTTCCTTCTAGAGTGTCGGGGCTCTATGGAAGTGCAGAGATTGTTCTGAACTTCATTTTCCTTCATTTCTGAGGTAAATAAGATGGTGAGAATAGTAAAAAAAAAAAAAAAAAAAAAAAAGAACAAAAAACCCAATTTGATCATGGGCTATGCCATTTGGTGGTATCTCCAGTGTGTAGAGACACATGGCATGTATTCACTTATAACTGGATTTTAGTCATATAGTACAGGATAACTATTCTACAACCAACAGACCAAAAGGAACAGGAGCATAGACTTTGTTACCCGGTAATGGGACATTTTACCCTGCCACGTTGGAGCTCCAAAGCAAGAGGGGCCGTCATGGGAATGATAAACTGAGGGGGGGCCGATATGTGGGGACACCCTACACCGGGGGAGTAGGACACATGGAACAGGGAATAGATAGGGCAGGGTGGGGCTGGGAGGGGTGGAGGTGATTGAGATGTAGATTGAATTAATATATATATATATATATATATATAGAAATTGGAGGAGATGGACCGTGGGAGGACACGGGGATTATGAAACTGAGTGCTGTAACTAGTATCTATTCAGATGTTAATTATTCTGCCACCCCAATCTGCTTGCTGTCTTACAGTAGATTCTCACATACACAAGTGATGCTGTGTAACTTTGCTCCCTAATTTATTTCTAACTGGTTAATAAAGTTTCCTACAGCCTGGGCTGGGCAGAAGAGAGGTAGGTGGAGTTTAGATTCCTACGGCTTTTGGGGTGTCAGAAGGACCACGAGGAGAGAATGGAGAAAGAAGGAGAAGACGAAGGAGATCCGCAGGTCACCATGGATAGCGTGGACTAAAAGTACTTGGCTGAGAGCAGCTTGCTCTGAGGATCATCCCAAATGAATAAATGCAAATTTTGTGTGGGTTTTGGGGGAAACAGAAAGACAGCTTAAAGGGTTGACGATCTGCCCAGCCGCAGTGTTTAGGCTTATATTAAATCTAACAGGTCTCTGTGTCTTTTATTCAGAAAACATCTGGTTAAAGAATAACTGCCGCCATATTAATCTCCAACATTAATTATTATATACCGATTAATTAATTCCATTTACAGAGTGCGGCCTGCCAAAGGGAGCTTTTGTTACACAGCAGGGAGCAGGAAGTGGGCTCACACCCACACAGGCAAATACAGCTTCGAAGACACAATGCAAACCTCAGTGTTGAAGGTGAAATTCCTGATGTTTTTAGAACTTCTTGATGAATTTGGAAGTGTAACACACATCATGTGAAACAAGTAAAGGGTATCTGAGGTCCCAAATGTGGCTGGGAACCTCTGTCAATAACTCATGTTGAAGAATCTTATAATACCTCGCTCAATTCCAAAACAGGGTACACATACTTCCTTTCCATCCTCTCCCTCCCCTCCCTCCTCCTTCCTCTCCTTCCGGTCACGAGCTCCCTGAGCCAGTGCCCCTAGTGTGCCCACGTTCTTCACCCTGGTTCAGACCTTGAATAAAGATAATGTTCCACTTCAGTTTCCTCTCTGCCGTTCACAAGCTTGTACTTGCTCAGCCAGGAATTCAGGGGCTGTGAAGAGCCAGAGAACACTTTAAACTCTCATGCCAGCACTATTTATTTTTATTGTTATTAAAGAATTTTCTTTTTATAGTAAACTAGATGGAGGATGTTCAGAGTCCGGGTTCAGAAAGTGCAAGGGCTTTTTGCTCAGCAGAGCCCAAAAATAGATTAGAAAAAATACAGCTTGGCAAATCTTTTTTTTTTTTGGTTTTTCGAGACAGGGTTTCTCTGTGTATCCTTGGCTGTCCTGGACTCACTTTGTAGACCAGGCTGGCCTTGAACTCACAGTGATCCGCCTGCCTCTGCCTCCCAAGTGCTGGGATTAAAGGCGTGCGCCACCACCGCCCGGCTAGCTTGGCAAATCTTTAATCCCTCATCAGTATTCATTTTCTTGCTTGCTGAGGCCTCTGTAGTGTCTTCTCCCTCCATACTGGGGATACAATGCTGACTGGGAGCATTCTATGCATTTCATGTCTAGTTTATATCTTCATTTTTATTTATTTATTATTTTTTAGCATCTTTAAA
Source organism: Lophiomys imhausi (assembly GCA_907164525.1). Lineage (NCBI taxonomy): Eukaryota > Metazoa > Chordata > Mammalia > Rodentia > Muridae > Lophiomys > Lophiomys imhausi. The sequence continues at coordinate 6,256,701 of CAJQZJ010032083.1, forward strand.
ACAGAGCAAAATGCCCAACCTGACTCTAAGTCTAAGTCCCCTGGAGCTGTGGACTTGTGAACTTGTTTCAAGTGCAGAGAACTCATTTAGCAAAGATGGTTTGTTTACATGGCACCTACATCTCCCCCACCTCACCCCATTTAGTGAACACACGTGTTCACTTTACTAATTAAGTCACCCTTTCAAGGCACATTTTGCTTGTATAGAATAAGACATTATACTTTGAAGAAATAGAATTTTTGAATTTGAAGGCATTATATTTTGAAAAATTATTATACTTCAAACTGTTTAGAATGGGAAAATTCATTGTAATAAAATTAATGGGCTGGGGACGTAGGTTGGCTGGTTGTCAGAATGCTTGCCTAGCGTGCACAGGGCCCTGGTTTCATTCCCAACATGGCAGAGACTAAGTGTGATGGTGCACACCTGTCACCTCAGCACTATGGAGGTGGCAATAGTAGTAGCACATCGCCTCACACACACAAAACACAGGCCCATAATTGAGTACTGCTGATGCTACTCTGTTTATGTTATTTGTTATTGTGTGTGTGTGAGAGAGAACATGGCTTATAAGTGCCATAGCATGCGTGTAGCTATCTGAGTCAGTTCTCTGCTTCCTCCTTGCTGAAGGAGGGTCTCGGGTTGTTTCCACCCAGCTGCACTCCAAGAGAACCTGTCTGTCCATCAGCTTCCAGCCTCGTCTCCTGTCTCTGCCTCCCATCTCACACTAGGAATGCTGGGATTACAAATCCACGCCAATGCGTCCAGCTTTTTTATGTGAGTCCCAGCGATTGAACTTGGGTCTTTAGGTTTGTGTGCCTAGTGCTGTTACTGGCTGAGCCATAACACTGATATTGGACTTCTAGTATCTTGATAAAATTTTCAAGATTTGGTTTGTTATTTTTATCATGTGTGTGTGTGTTTAGGTATGTACACTTGAGTGTGGATACTTGGGGACACCAAAGGTGCCACATCCCCTGCAGCTGCAGTTGTAGGCAGTTGTGAGCTGCCCCCCATGGGGCCTGGGAACTGAATTTGGGTCCTCTGGAATAGCACTACCCACTCTTTACCACAGAGCCATCTCTCCAGTGCTCTTTGAAAAGACCTCGCTTCTAGCTATTCAGTGAGGTGGCCAGCTCATCTCTCCATCAGTGCTTACAACCAACATAAGTAACATGAAGTTCCTAACTGGAGTCTATGTCTTGCCTGGTATTGTGATTATCAGTGAACCTTGAACTCTGCCTCTCTCTTTAGCTGTTACTGAGCTTGCAAAGACCCATATTACTTGTTGGGTGTGTCCTGATGAAGGACGTGTTCTCCATGAAATGGCTTGGCATGGAGTATATATGTTTGGGATCTTCAATCTCAAAGGAAGAAACATTCCTCCCAGAACTATCCTAAAGCATATTTTGTAATCAGGCAATTACCCTTGGGTGTGGGCATAAGCCCTGTGAAGTATGGAACTGTTTTGTTTTGTGTCTCACTCGCGTGATGAACATCTGTCCAGCTCATCTAAGCATTGCTCCTTGGTTGGAGCCAGATTTCCCTTTATCATTTCTCGTTCCAACTGGGTACCACTAGATGCAGATACCTTAGTGATTTTCTCTGTTTTCTTTCTGCCAGAGAGTGTGGTATTGTGGTTAGCACAGGAATGCTTGAATTGGGGTGTCCAGGCTGGATTTCTTGGTGCTGCATTTATTGGTTGTTTAATTTGGGTTTGGTGAGATTTGGATGTCATGGTGGTATCAATTCAGGAGGGCTGAATGGATGGGTGACTTACCTTGTGTGACAGATTATAAGCCTGAGGATCCCAACCATGGGCCCTCTCTTGAAAGCACCTGCACACATGTTCGTGTTGGTGACATTTCAAGGTCACACAGCTCCTGACACACATCTCAGCATCTTGTTAGATCCTGTTGACACCAATCAGCTGTCTGGGGTCTATCTGTTGCAGATGCTGGAAACCCCAGACCTTGAAAGCCTGAGGTGTAGGGGCTGGCCGGGCAGACCAAGAACCTTACAAATCCAATCTCTGTGAGTCAGGGCCAGCACTAGAAGCCAGACAGTTATTACGGCTCTGTGTGCCTACGTTAGAGGCTTATGGCTCTGGCCTTTAGCCCCTAGCCACTCCAGTACCCTGTAGCTATTGTATACCTCATCTTCCAAAAGTAGCTTACAAGCTATTCCTGTTGGTCTGTAGTTTCAGGAGAGGCCTCAGGCGCTGGGACCCTCACCAACAGTGAAGCTCTCTGACCTTGAGGACTTTCAGACCCTGACAACATCTGTTATTATAGCTCTTGGGCTTGGAATGCTAAGGTCCCTGACCCCTATGACGTGGAAGCCTCATGGGACCTTTCCCATGACTAGGGCCCAGTTGTTCATTTCCTGCCCTTCACAGTTTTCTGTTTTTCTTCCTACTTCTTGCCCTGGCTTCTCTCACTTTCTTTCTATTCTTTATTATTCTTTGTTGTCTCATTGATGCTTCCCTGGTCACTCTTTCAAACTTCAGCTGCCTTCTTGCTGTTGCTGCTACCAAGCCACAGTGACCTTTTCATGTCACCAGCTCTGTCCACTTCGATAAAGATTTGAGAAAAGGCCACTCAAGAGAAGCCCGTTAATGAGTTGATGACTTAACAGCAATTGTAGCATGAAGGGGCAGCAGAGGGGAGTCTCCCAGCTGGCTTGAAACGTAAGCCAGATGGCCTGGTTATATAGCCAGAAAAGGAACATGGCAATTGCACGCCAATCACAACACAGTCCTTCATGTTCTGAATCAATCATAGTCCCTCTGCTGAATCATCACAGGACCTGCTCTCCCTCCAGCCTGGGTGAAAATAACTGTTTGCGATGACTAAAAGTAAGGCAAGCTTTTGAAGCAGTCATGGCTGGGTCTTTTGGAGCCAGAGCTCTGTTTCAGAGCAAGCTGCTGTGGATGTGGTGTAGCTTTTTCACATTGTTCAATGTTCAGAGCAGCTGACCTGTGAGAGCCCTCTCTTCAACGCAGTTAGAGCACCAGGGGAGAATCCAACAACTTCTACTTATGGCATCCCAACATCTTTCTTAGCCTTAAAAAAAAAAAAAAAAAACCAATTGTTGTATCTACATTTGCACCTGATATATCCAGCATCTCAGAAGATTTACATATTCACCAGGTAATCTGCATATTCATCATCTTCAGTCTCTCTCTCTCTCTTTCTCTTCCTCCTCCTAATTTTTATGGTAAGGTTAATACTCAAATCCTACTTTATCATCAAATTTCCAGTTTACCATATTGTTAGCTACAGTCCTCATGGTATACATTAGATCTCCCTCAATACTTCCCATAAAGCCACAACAATGTAGCCTTTAGGCTAATCCCCACAATTACTCACTATTCTCCTCTTGTTATATGTTCATTGTTTACATTTGTTTATTTATATTTTGTGCTCATTTGCATATAATGTTTAATTTTCTCCCAAATTGTCCCTTTTTATTAAACATAGGTTCTTTTCTAACACAATAGAATCTGAATACTGTTTCTCTTCTCTTTACTCCTCCCAGTTCCTCCCCACCTTTTCTCTCATCCAGATCCACTCCCTTTTTGTCTCTTATTAGAAAAGAACAGGATTCTAACAACAAAGCACAACAAAATATGATATGCTAAGATAAAACAAAAACCATCATATTGAAGTTGGACAAGGCAAGCCAACAGAAAAATAAAAGTCCCCAAGAGAAGGCACAAGAATCAGAGTCATTTGTGTCTACACACATCAAAGATCCCAGACACTTCTGTATCTGTTTGTCTAGTGCCGAAAACAAGGGGAACCAACATGGCATCCTCCCTCTGACTCACTTGAGTGGAGAGAGAGGGAATTGGCAGGTAAACAGGTTCACTGGGCTTGGTTTGCTCCAAACAGGCAACATTCCTCCCTGTGAAGGCGAAATCATGCTGTCTCTTGCCAAAGATGATCAGGTAACGAGATGATGTTGATTTTTGTCTCTGTCTCCTGGGGCCAGAGCAGATCCAAGATGGCTTTGAAAAGGTTGAGGGGGCTTAATCCTTAAGAAGACTGTGACTGTCATTCAACAGTGCAGGTACGCAGTAAATACCTGGGCATGAATCCAAGAGAATACACCATTCAAATAGGCCACAACTAATTAAGTTAAATTAACTCTGACAGTTAATTAAAAAATACAATTAAAAGAAATATGGAAAAGATAAATATGTAAGATAAAAGGAAAACTTTGGGTTCCTCTTTAGAACAGTAGTTCAACACATACATATCACGCTAGACTCCTCTCTGTTTCTCTTGAATTTCTTTTCTTTTTTTTAAAAAAGGCATTGTTCGTATTTTTAGTTAAGTGTATGTATGAGTGAGTGACTGTGTGGTATGTGCACATGACTGCAGTACCTTCACAGTCCATAGGAGAGTGCCAGATCCCCTGGAGCTGGAGTTATAGGCAGTTGGGAGCAGCCTGCTCAGGTGGGGGACATTAAACTATGTTTTGCAAGAGCAGCCAGGGCTGTTTATCGAGGAGCCATATCTCCAGCCCCTTGTTCAGTTCTTTTTGATGGACTATATACTCTCTAATTTCAGAGTTAAAGTGTAAGTCATTTCCACTCTTTTCTTCCTTTGTAAGTCATCCAGAAATTTGGATCAAGGAAATGGAGTATGTATATGCACATTTTTAAGAATTGCTAGTAAGAGACGTCAAACCTAGCTTCAAGTATTTGCAGTCTGCAAATACTTAGTTTGAAGAACAGTCTCCTGAGCTTTGTTTTGTAGTCCAGGCTAGTGTTAAAATCGCCATCCCCCCCCACCTCTAGTCTTATGGAGTTCTGGGGTTACAGGGGTGAACCACGATGCCTGATCACACTTTCTTCTTACAAATGTGCAAAGTGTATTTTAGTGATGTTTTTAATGGAATGGGTTTTGTAAAGTCTACTGTACAAGAAGAGAGAAGCCGGGGCTGGAGTTCCGGTTGGCACCGTCTGCTTTCTATATCTCACCAAACACTGGCAGATGTATTTCAGTCTCTACTGCTAACGGTGGTGTGTCTGAGAGAACACTCAGAGTAAGAACGAAAAAACAAAACAAAACAAAAAAAAAACGCCTTCAAGATGGCTCCTCCCGAAAAGCACGACACAGGTCCTGTTGTGAACACTGACGATGGCTGCTCTGAGCAGCCATCTACCCCTTGAGCATTATTGGTTCTTAACTGTCTCAATGTCTACGTGGAAGGATGAACTCTCTGCTGCTTCAGCGACAGTTTTCAAAACAGGAACTTAAAGTTTTCATCACGAAGAGCCCAAATTGTTTCCCCTTCAACGCCAGGGTTCATTTTCATGGCTGAGGCTAGAGATAAGCATGTGCCACTTGGCTATAGAGTTCTGATCACAAAAGAGTGTGATTCACACCCAGAGGGACACATTCACACACTGTGAAGCCAGAGCTGCCCACCCACAGATAAAGGAGCAGCTCCTAGCGGGGCAAAAAACCCGCACTATTCTTGGGTTTGATCTTTAATGCTTAAAGCACCCACCCGCGGTGTGTGGATAGCTTGTACTCCTGTCTTCAAGGTGAGGCTGTTTGGGGGGTGGTGCGTTAGTTGGCAATCATGTGATCATAGTAGATTCTGAGCACCCCCTTAGGATGGGGCACAATCTATGGAACAATCTATGACAGCAAAGCAACGCAGGATCATTCCTGTTTGAGTGGAGTTTTCTTTGAAGCTGCGGGCAGGAAAGGCTTCCCAGTCGCTGCTGTCCAGTGCGGTCAAGAAGCCACGACCTGCCGCACGGGGGCGGGTAGGGACAAGGTGCAGGGACAGAGTATAGAATTTCTTTCTGTGCGCCCTTGTATCCTTACTTGTAAATGGGGCTAAGGTGCTACTCCCATTCAGGGCTTCACTGTGTCTGGCTCCTCTCCCGGTGCTGAGTCATGAATGGCTGTTTGAAATCCTGCAGGGTGAAAGGTATCTTTGTTCCTCCCAATCGCTGCTCTCCCAGGGTGGTCAGTTACACTCCCACTGGCATTTCCTGTTGTCGGTACTCTGTCTTGCTTGTGTCAAGTGTAGCTTGTAGCGGGTTCACTTGCTGCCTTGTTTGCTCACTCGTGGAGCAGGGACATTCATGATGGTTGTATGGGGAACACGTGTGTGAGATGCTGTGGTAAGCAATGTGAATAAGTAGCATAGATATCTGTGGAAGATTCAAACTGGGATTAGCTCCTTATTGAGGAGCTGCAAAGTGTGACAGGGTCAGTGAGTGTCTATGCGTAGTGACAAGAGGGTGAAGGGAAAGGAAGTGCATACAGGAAGGTACCACAGCCTTGATGATCTGTCTGTGACTGTTGTTTAAAGTATCAATCAATCTTGTCTGCTTGCTTCTCTAATTCGCCTCAGTTCTCCCATCGATTAAATGCTATTGTCTCCATCTTCCATCAATGCCAGGGAGGTTCAAGCTCTGGTCACCTCCTTCCTGGGTTTACAATCCATCACCATTTCACAAAACACATTCTAGTGTGTTTCCCGGTCTCTATTCCTGCCCCTCTGTAGTCCGTTCTGCACACACCCAGAATGTGAGGGGGTGACAACCCTCTCACAGCTCCCCATAAAATGCAGAGACTCAGTGTGGTGGCCTCCAAAGCTCCCCCAGAGCTCACTCTCAGCCACCTATGGAGGCTCCCTCCCACTTAGCCTGTGTCTTCTTTTCTGTAGTCTTAGAGGATTCTCAGCTCCATCTTCATCCTGCCTGCCGAGTGCGCTGTCTGGCCTTTTTGTGAGCTGCTCTTGTTGATCAGGAATGTTCCTTTAGGGACCACAGCTTTGTTCCCCCTTTTCATTTAGTTTTCCGCCTTTGTCAGAGAACTCTCTTCTGCCCATTCCAGCTAAAACAGCAATCTTTGCCTCCACTGCTCCCTTTCTTCCTGTGCTTTCTTTGCATCCTGGTTATGTGCTGTGTACCCAAGGTCTCCTCATCACCACTGTGGAGTAGAAGCTTCATGAAGAATCTGCCAATCTTGGCTTAGGGTGAGGCCCATGGGAAAGGGCTGAGTCAGTATGTCATCTGACACATTCAAGGTGAGGACTGATTGGATCAGAAAATCACAGCCAATCTTCTCATGCCCTTACAATTTTAACTCAGACTTACCTGTTGTCACTATTTTAATTGTCTACTTTAGATATTCGGTGGTTTGTGTGGGGCAGATGCAAAGCCATAAACTTGTGATGTGAGCTTGTATTCTGGGGTCATAAGGAATACTGAGTTCTCGGGCTAGGTGTGTCATTTGCTATCTTTGTAACTTGTGATACATCCTTCCCTTCTGTCTTAGTTAGGGTTTCATTGCTGTGAAGAGACATCATGACCTTGGCAACTCTTATAAAGGAAAAGATTCAATCGAGGCTGGCTTAGAGTTTCAGAGGTTTAGCCCGTTATCATCATGGTGGGAAGCATGGCAGCGTGCAGGCAGATGTGGTGCTGGAGAAGCTGAGAGTTTCAGATGCAGTAAATACCTGTGCATGAATTCAAGGGAACAAATACACCATTCAAACAGACCACAACTAATTAATTTGAATTGACTCTGACAATTAACTAAAATATGTTAATTAAGAGAAATATGGAAAAGATAAATAGGCAAGATAAAAGGAAACGACACACTTCCTCTAACAAAGCCACATCTCCTAATAGTGCCACTCCCTATGGCCAAGCATGAATCTATAGGCCATACCTCTTCAAATACCACACCTATTTCCCTATCTGTAAAATAGAGAAACCCTAACTTGTAGCTCACAATAAAGGGAAGATTAAAGAGAGAATACAGGGACTAGAGAGATGGCTTATGGGTAAGGGTGCTTACCCTGCAGGCATGGAGGCCCAAGTTTGAATCCCCAGGACCCATATAAAAGCTGGCATGGTTGCTTGCCATGTAACCCAGCATGGCTGAGTTGATTTGAGTGGCTCCTGAGAGCTCACTGGCCAGCCAGACTTACAGTGAGCTCCAGGTTCAGTGAGAGTCCCCTTCTCAAGGCAGTGAGATAGGGCAGCTGAGAAAGATGCCTTCAGTTCTGTGTCGTGCCCCTCTAAACTCACTTCTGAGAAGTGAAACATGACATCATGTTTGAGGGATCCCTGCAGGTGTCAGTCAGGGAAGTGAAGAGATGAGAATGAAAACCCTGTGCAGATTGACTGTCAACCTGGATCAGATGGCATCTAGTGCCAGGTGGTCCATTGTCAGCATATTTAAAACACAGTGCAATTTGGGAAAAGGTTTCCAGGCAATAATCAGTTCAATCAGTCCAATTCCCGGTGCACAATAAAGCTCAAGGTGTGTGAGGCACAAACTCTTCTACAAAGTACATGCTGCCACCCCATGTGCACACACGGGGGACCAGCTTTAGAGAACTGGTTCGATTTACTGGGGGAAGGGGAGGTATTTATGCTCCTAGGGAGGTGGCCAGGGTCTCTGGGGCAAGGTTTGTGTAGCTGTGGCCAGGGCAGAGATGTTGATAGAGCTCCATGTGCATCCTCAGGGGCTGTAGGGCGCACGGGGGTAAACCTTATAAGCTCGAACAGGAGTGAAGCCTGAGAACTGGCAGGGTAATAAATTCTTACCAGGGTTGATGGTGGGGGAGCTGGTTGGGGTGGGGGGAGCCAACTCCTGCTGTCCTCTTATTTGAGGTATTGGGGTTGAAGCTCCCTCAACACTTCCTCCGCATTGCTGAGCCATGACAGTCCACACATGCGACCATGAGGATAGGTTCTGAGGCTAAAAGGCCTAGAATCTAACGTGGTCTCTGACCGATAGCATAGAGGTCAGCAGGTCACAAAGTACACGGGACATCTCCCCTAAGGATAGAGGATGGGAAACGATCTAGGGAGGGAAGAGTCTGGGATGATCATTCTGGGGAATTTGGGCGAGGGCTGCCTCCACAGAGAGCAGAAGGTCACCAGGTCCTTAACAACCTTCACTCAGCTTTCTGGATGGAATGGAGGTATTTAATTTTATCTCCTCCATTGAGGGGACACCCTGTGTGATTAACATTCCTGGCTCTCTCAGTGCTTCCCTGTGAGCATGAGGACCTCCATGCTCCCAACACATGTTGATTTGACCAGAGTTCACTCTTGGTAGTATTTAGTGAGGATGCTAGGTGCCAGCCTGTCATAAACATTCTTCTTCTGTTTGGTAAAATTTGGCAGGCTCAGCATTCATCCTTGCATGAGCAAGGGGCGTTCAAGTCCTGTCCTAACACAAAAATGCGATCAGTGTTCAAAGTCAAAAGATGAGCTCATGATCCCAGGATTCATGTCAGAAAGTGCTAACTAACTGGGAAGGTAGTAAAAAGTGGGGTAGTAAAAAGTTCTTCTCCTGAATCTTCTAGAAAATAAGATTGATGCCTACTGTTGGTTCACTCGTTTGCTTGAGACAAGGTCTCAGTGGCCTAGAGTGTGGGATATAGCCCAAGCTGGCTTTGTACCCATGATCTTTCCATCTCAGGTTTCTGAATGCTAGGATTTTGGGAACCACACACACAGCTGAATTAACAGACACTTTAGGTATCACCCAGTCACTTGGGAGTTTTAGCACCTACTGAAACTGAAACCTTGTTAAAAAATACATTTATTATTAAATATAAACTGTTATATTAGGCCAGTAAGGCCTTGCAGTGGGAGGCCTGTAGGCCTTGCAGACCTGGCTTGCCTTGGCTGAGGCCTGAGAGTCAGGGCGGCCAGTGGGCTTGTATAATAAATTCCCAAGACCTTTTAATGTTTCAATGCTTAGGCCTTATCTGACTCTCAACTAGCTCATATAAGTTAACCCAACCAACTAATCTCAATCTGCCATGTGGCTTGCTGCATGTACCTTCAGAGCTCACAGAGCTCACACTGAGACATCCTTCCTCTTCCAAGTCTCCTGGAAGAAAGAAGGGTTGCTCTGTATCTTCTCAGAATTCCTTAGTTTCTCCCAGGAAGTTCCGCTTTCTCATACTCTTTTGCCCAGCTAACTGGCCATCAGCGACTTTTATTATCCAATCAGAGAGTGCCTCAGAAAGGGCGGTACCCAGATCTCCAAGCCTCTGAAAACCATGTAAAAGACCTTTCTCCAACAACCTACTTACTGTACATCTACTACCTTGGAGGCACTACTATGGTGTAGTAGCATAGAAGATGATCCAGCCCCAGTTTTCATGGTTTAACAAAAGGTTATACCAACAGCTAGATTGACCACGCAGAGTGTTGGCACCTCAACGTTCTACAAATTGTCAGAACTTGCTGGAGGGGCTGGAGAGATGGCTCAGTGGTTAAGAGCACTGGCTGCTCTTCCAGAGGTCCTGAGTTCAATTCCCAGCAACCACATGGTGGCTCACAACCATCCACAACGTGATCTGATGCCCTCTTTTGGTTGCAGATGTTCATGCAGATAAAGCGCTCATACATAAAACAAATAAATCTTAAAAAAAAAAAAAAAGAACTTGCTGGAAATTTGAGGGGCATTCATCTGGCCACACAAATGCATTGCAGTCATAGTGGGAAGGGGATTGCAATCATGGTAGGTAAGGGTGGAAATCTTTTTTTTTTTCCTACAGTAGCATTATATCCCATTAACCAAATGCTCACAGTTATTTAATAAGAAATAAAATGCATTAAGTTATTGAAACAAGTATGTCTCCAAAAGCCATTGTTTGAACTGAGTTACCAACAACATCTGATTTACAAATCACTTTTCTCCATTGACTCTAAGTGCTGATGTAAGTCCCACAGAAATGGTTTGTATTAGAAGACAATACTTATTAATCAACACATCTCCCGAGGAATTTGAGCATTGGCAGGAAAAGTCTGTGCATTCCCTAAGCTTTGCCTAAGACACTGGTAAGATTCCTTCTGGATGGGGTAAAGGAAAATTGTATGTTGGGTCAGGATAAACTGAATCACCTCAACAGGTCACAGTTTGGTTAGCCTAAATTGGCCAGAATGCCAATTCTTTATTCTATTGCTAAGTCATACTGAAAAATGTAATCCTCAACAATTGGTAACTCATTCCCACATGTCTTTGAGTTTTTAGCTTCCACCATGAACATTTTAAAATTCATGGACATTAGACTCAGGGGAGATAATAAATATGTGTGGAAAGGATACATATTCCTTTGGATACTCTCATTTCCGTGAATTGAGTTTGTGTCTGACACTTGAGATTTTGTAGTATACTTCAAAGATATTTAAAGACAGAAAAATGTTAGTCACAGAGCTCTGGATCATACCTCCCAGCCAGAGTGATGTCACTTCCCAGGAGACATGTGACAATCACTGGTGACATTATTGGTTGTCATAACTGAGAGAGGGTGCCCTTAGCTTTTAATGTGCCTGATGTCAGGTGGCTCTGTAATATTCTGTCATGCAAAGGGCAGCGTCCCTCAGCAAAGAATCATCTGGCCTTAAACTCCACCAGTACTGAGGTTGATACACTCTGACCTGCAGAGAGCACATGCTGAAGGCAACCACTGGCCTAGAAAACTTATTAACAAACAAACAAAAAACCAAAAAACCCACCAAAACCCCCAAGTCCTGTGAGGGCCATGTCAGTGGCTCATTTTTTAAAGCCCTTGCTGTGCAAGCAAGAGGACCTGAGTTTGATCCCCCTCTCCACCCCCACCGATACACATAAAACACCTTCATGCAGTGGCTTGCATTTGTGATTCCAGTCCTGGGGATGTGAAGACAGGACCCCTGGGGGCTCCCTAGCCAGCCAGTCTGCCTAATTGCAGAGCTCTGTGCTCAGTGAGAGACCCTGCTTCAAAAAGTAAAGTGGAGACAAACCGAGGCAGACACCTGATGCTCATCTCTGTCCTTCATACACAAGCAATTCCATGTGCACACACATGAGCACAAACACAGAATCCTAGGAAACCAAATAATGAAATAATGTAATAGAATTTTTTATTGATCATCCATATATTTATTAATACTTAACAATCACCTATAAAGTACCTAATCCTAAAACCTAAACCTTAATTCTAAAATCTATTACCTATCTAAGAATTTCTTAATACCTAAAACACTCCAATACCTATTAAAAGCAAACACTTAACATGAACTTACGTTTCTTAAAAAGATATTAATACTCTTGGTGTAGGTCCGTATGGATGGCTGGTTTCCAACAAGTCTTTCAATCTTAAAGTCCATGAATATTATTCATCAGTTCTTAAAGCCAGTTTATAAAATTAATCTGTTCCAACCACTGATGTAGGGCCGTCTTTTAATCAGCCAAGAACCCACAGTCCTAGGGCCCAATTGTTTACAAGATTAAAAGCTTATCCAAACTGCCTCCAACTTGTTGATGCTCACCTTTCCAGCGCTCTGGAGCTCCAAGGTAGATGACTCCAAAGGACTCTGCCTTAACAAGTCTGTGGCAGGTTTTGTGTTGGATTGCAGTGATCCAACTCTCCCAATGGTGCTCTGCTCTTCACCAGCTTGGACTCCTGGCAGGTCAGTGCAAAATGGTGATGGACAGCCGCTAGTGATCTCTCAGTGTGTGTTGGCAGAGGGAACAAAAAGGAGGAGGGTGGGGGTGAAGGCCTGGTGGACTCCCAATTTAAATTCTTTTTGTCGTGATGATCTGGGCGTGAAATCCAGCATTCTCGTTGCCATAGTTTTTTGAGGGCTTTTTCAAGGTACACCCCACAACGGTGCATCCTGGGTCCCGTGATTCCATTGCCAATGATGTCATCTGCAAGGCTTCTTTCTTAGCAATGCCCTTCAATGACAAACGTCCGGCCATAATTGGTTCCGCACATATCTTTTTACCTGAGACGCCAAGCCTCTGCTAATCCTAAATCCCTATGCTGCTAGATGCTACATTAACTTCATTAACCCTACCACAAAATAATAGTGTTTAAGACCTTGGGCTTTACAATTAAAATCATAGAACAATGTCTAGTGCCCCTTGTGCAGATGGATAATTTCAGGCACGTTTTTTATGTTTACAAATGTGTTATTTGTCTCGACCCTGGGGTTGGTACCAGTACTGCTCTATTGTTATTGCATGTTTAAAGTTCAGTAATTCGTGCTGAGTGCCTTGGTGAATACTAATGCTGTTTGTTTAGCATTGCCACTGCTAACTTCTTTGTTTGGAGCACAGTTGTGCAGCCTTCAGAGGTTCTCAGTAGGTGTTACAGCCCTGGTGTGGTATCCTCCTTCCTGTGGGATCAATGCTGAAAAACTGACAAGAGTAACTTCCATATGGCATTCTTCATAGGAAATGTGGCTTTAAAAAATTATTTCACTTTAGTTTTTATTTGTGTGTATCCATCCATGAGGGTGTTCGTGTGAGCGTAGGTGCCTGAGAGTACGTGTGCTTGCATATGTGGCCAGAAGAGGGCATCAAATCTACTGGAGCTGGAGTTACAGGCAGTTGTAAGATATTAGACATGAGTGCTGGGAATGGAGCTCAGGTTCTTTGGAAGAGCAGTAAACACTCATAACCACTGAGCCATCTCTCCAACACCCTAAAAATGTAGTTTATGTCTTGCTATATTTCTTACTTCTGGTATAGGTTCTTATCTTCTTGAAGGAAAAAAAAAATTAGCCAAGAGATACAGATGACTAAGCACATGTTTATTAATCAAATCCAAACTAACCAAAGTAAAGCGTACATTGCCAAGAGAGAGGGTTTGGAGAGGGCTGGCTAGACATAAGGAAGTAGGACCTCAGTAGGTTTCTCATTGCGGATTTTAAAGTGTTCATGAATATTTATGAGGCAGGTGGCATATTTGTGGAAGTAAGGTTACAATTATGTTTTCCCCACTCAAGTCATGGATCTGCTTTTACATCATTTCTTCCTATGATCCTGTTGATGGAAAAAGGGTCAAAAACCACTGTGCAAATGTCATTGTTATGAACTCCAGTCTTTTGAGGACATAGGCATGTGTGGGTACTTGTTGAAAAAAAACTAATTAAATTGTTTAACCAGAATTTATATTATCTTTAATTGGATCAGTAGTGTAAATCCTTAACCCGCCATTATAAATGAACACACACAGACACTAGGTGGATTTTAACAAGCCTAGGCCTGGGTTGTGCAGTCCTAGCCCATCTAAGCTAGTTCATAATTCTATTACCCAAATATGACCCCATATATACATATGTCCCTTTGGACTATTATTCTCCACACTAAGCTGATGTTTCAGGCCACGTGGAAGGATCTTCTTTAATCTACCCCATGACATGGCCTCCTTGTCTGCTCCTGGCTTTTCTCTGGCAAAGAAGATGCTCTCTGTCTCCCCGAAAAAGCCCGTGCACCTTAGTCCCACCTATCTCTGTCTTTGCCCAATCTCCAGGCCTTAGCATTTATTTATCCAATCAGAATCAATTAAGTAACAGACAGCAAACAGGACCAATTAACATTTAGAATGTTTAACACCACCCCAACATTTCCCTTCTTTTGTTAATAAAAAGGCTAAAATTTTTTTAACTCATATAGTAAAAACAATAAGAACAAATATGCAACAATCAAGAAAACTGTATATAAAAGGTACACATATAATGTTTAGCCTATTTGTATCAGGCAATCTTGAAGAAGAAAAAAACCATCTATCTATCTTGGTGTGTCTAAAGTTCTTAACCTAAATAATTTCTATCATATCCTATATTTTCTTTTAAATCCTAAATAACTCAAGTTTAATTGAAATTTTATATCTATTATGTCTCCACCCCATCCAAAACTTAAGAAGGGATAAAATTATTATTTGAGTGAATAGGAAACATAGAAGAGCAGCTTCCAAAAAGAAAAAATGACAGTTTGCTGTTTAGACAGCCCCAAATATCTCTCCATACCTTTGGAGCATCATCTTCGGCCTTCTGGCCAAGCATATCTCATAGACATAATTGTGCAGCAGGAAATAAGGATTTTCCCATTCTTTCTCTGCAGAATCAGGACATCAACTTACCTGCATTTAAGCTTTGGTCCATCTTTGGACTGTATATAGTCTGTTGAGAGAGCAGGGACATTTTTGTCCAGTAGGAATTATCTCCTGATGGGAGATTTCTTTTTGATGCTCATTATTTTCTTCCAAGTCAAATGGGAGCTGTCAGGAGCTGACTGTCTTAAAGTCAAACAATTCTTAAAATTATAATATCTTTAAATGCCATTTTCTGTACATCTCTGAAGGTTTTGAACACATCTATTGATTTATAAATCTATCATCTTGAACAAGCAAATTGTAAAATTCTATCAAAATTAATCTTATTTTTATCAATATACAAAATTTTATACCAATGTATCAACAGATAGCCTTATTTTTTTTTTTTTTTGGTTTTTTGAGACAGGGTTTCTCTGTGTATCCTTGGCTGTCCTGGACTCACTTTGTAGACCAGGCTGGCCTTGAACTCACAGTGATCCGCCTGCCTCTGCCTCCCAAGTGCTGGGATTAAAGGCGTGCACCACCACCGCCCGGCTTCAGATAGCCTTATTTTAAGAATAGCAACAGTTTTAAGTTTCAGAGCAGATTCAATAATCTATCCTTATGTCTTATCATTTCTATATTATATACATATATTCCCCTTCTTTTTCTTTTCAAGTCCTTTCCCCCTGTACAAGAGAGAAAGGCTAGAAGAAAGAAAAAAATAGAAAAGTCCTGGAGTCTAACCTCCTATACCTTGTTTAATAAGACCATTTAACAATTTGTAACCAATCTCCCTAAACAACATCTATAACATATCAAATGACCAAAATATTATCCCCCCCCACCTTTTGGGAATGGGGTGTTGCTCTCTTAAAATAGCTTCCTGCTGAATTGGGATGTAGAAAACCTGTTTGGGGGCCCAAATAAAACTGTCCAGTCTCTATGTGGTCAGAAATTTGAATGTCCTGAGCAGTTTATAGTCCATTGAACTTTGGGTGGGAAAGTTCAGGGCTTCATTGAAGTCCTGGCTGGAACAGTCTGTGAGCTGGACCATCTGGGCTTGTGTTGTCTTCTTTGGTGTTTGGTCCCTTTGCTCTGAAAATGTATAATTTCTCACAATTAACATAACTCTCTTTGGCATTTCTGATACATTGGGGAAACCTCATTAAATGTCACAGTTCTCTAGGCAGAGCTCCATCTTTCTTTGGTTCCCTCCTGCCTAACTCCTTGCACAAGTAGGAAACAGAGCTGCTAAGACAAGGCTGTCATCTTCCTTGGTTGCCCTCTATGTCCCTCTTACCGCCTGGTCTCAAGTCTTGGCTCTCTCACTGGGGAAGGTTGCTGCATTGTGAGTCTCCCTACACAGCTTTTCTGCACATGAGCAAGCATTTGGATGGGTTTTCAGTGATTACTGTGTCAACCAATGTCTGGGAAGAAATAGCAGGTGAGACTATTCCCAGAGTTGACCAGAGGATCCACACTGACCTCCTCCTTGGGGCTATAGAAGACAAATATTCCTAAGTCTAAATTTGTGTTAGTTTTTTATGCAACACTGAATAACTTTTGTAACTCTCTCTCTCTCTCTCTCTCTCTCTGTATATAAATGATCTCAATCTTCCTATACTGCAGACTGGCCTTCTTGCCTCTATTCCAATGAGGCCAGGGAGAACGATGAAGGATTTTCTTGTTCTGTTCTGTGAAGAAATGAAGACTAAAAAACGAAGTATCTTGCTCTATCAATGCAATCACAAGCCAGTTGATGGGGAGAAGTGGAGCAGATCATGTCAAGAAAGACCTGGAGCTGAAACTCTTATCTGATGCTTTCTGGCCAATCAGCTTCTGCAAGTGTGGGTGGCCAGCTAAGGCCTAAGCTTTGAAATATTAAAGGGTCTTGGTGACTTTATTCTTATAGCTGTAGGGCCACCAGGGTCCTACAACAAACAGTTGTGGCTGAGATTGACATCATAGTTTCTGACATGTCCCTTTGCATCCTCAGTCTTCTCCTTCATATAATCTATTTTAAAATGTTGAAACTGTAACTATGTTTTTTATGTCATCCAGTTTTGGAAGGAAAGGGTTCAATCTTGTCTTTAATTCCAAGACTACAGAAATCAGGGGAAAAGGGGTAAACTAAAAGACACATGGAAATGAAATACCCAGATATAGAGAGATTGCTTAGTGGTCAAGAGCACCGGCCACTCTTGCAGAGGACACTGAGTTAGGTTCTCATCACCCACATTACACTGGGCAGCTCAAAGACACTTGTAACTTCAGCTCTGGGGACTCTGACATTTCTGGCTCCTGTAGGCTCCTATACTCATATGCACATGCCCACACATATGCACATAATTTAAAAACTAAAATAAATATTTAAAAAAATTAAGGCATTCATTATTGAAATGAAACACAAGCCCCAAATATTTGTCCTTTTAAAAATTAATAAGTGTATTGTATTGGGCCGCATAGGCATTGATCTTTGTATATTGATACAAAATTAAGAGTATATTTAGCCACATTTGAATAGATCTTTGTATATTGATGCAAAATTTAAGGTAACGCTTCCTAATGGTATCGTACTTAGAGATACTTAAAAATGAAATGTGAAGTTCTGGCCTCTTGATACCAACCATCTTAAACTGTTTAGGATAGTTAAGAAAAACAAACTCCTAGTCATGCATGCATGTCACCTTGTTAGCTACTAAGACAGTCTATCACAGATATTCTCTAAGCTACTCAGTAATCAAGTTGTTAAGAGACAAGCAACATTTGCTTATCTAAATACAAGAGATAGATAGGGCATCTTCAAAAACCCCAAGAGATCTGCAGAATATGGCATTCAAAGATGTGGTCTTAAATTAAGATTTTTTTTTTGATATCGTGACATATCAGCTCCTGACAGCACCCCCTATTCTACTCCAAGTAGAAGAAAAGCATCGAAGAATCTCCAATGTGAGATGGTTGAATTAGTGGCAAGCCTATCTCTTGGCATGTAAAAACTCCTTGCTTCAACTGCAGACAGACTGCTGTCCAAAAAGGACAAAACTTGGTAGCAGGGAAGTCGACAGCCTAGCTCTGCCAAGACAGGGTAGGTTAGTCCTTCACAATCCCTGCTCTACAATAAATGTCTGTCAGAGAAACAGGACCAAAAGGCTGAAGACTGATGCTGGAATGTGTGGAGAGAAAATGGGAACTGTCCAGGTAGTCACTGGTTTGTCATTTCTTAGTATTGGAAGCTGCAGGCCCTGCACTTCCTATACAATCAGATATATTTATCCTTCTCAGCTCTCTGAGGTGGTTGAAGAATAGACAGGTTGAGTCTCATAGCTAAATTTTGAGTTGTTTAGGAATCAAGAGGGCATTCTAGATCTAAGAAGATGATTATAATAGTGATGCAAGTTAGTATGAAAACTAAGTCAGTTATAGAACTTTAAACTCATGGAGATGGTTAGAAGGTAGAAGGTTAAAGTCAGGGGCCAAATATGTATGAACTGGACATTGGGAAGGTATACCGGGCCATTTAACTCTCATAAATGTGGCATATTTAATTCTGCTGTTTTGTATAGAATTTACTGTTATAAGAGAAAGAACCATTTGTTGGATTGAAAAGGGAAGCTGTTGGGGGGAAAGAGGGTGGAAGGGTGGGACAGGAAGGGGGAATAGGGAAGGGTTTGTGACTGAGATGTAACTTGAAGAAAAAATAAAGTACTTATTTAAAAAAATTAATAAGTGTAATCTGTTCTTGGGAGACAGGGAAAGCAATGAAAGCAATTCTAGGAATAGAGTCCCTCACAATGATAAGGCGTTTTAGAAACCATGAGAAGATACACTAAACAACTCTGTACATGTTTGTAAATCTGAGGCTGACGATTTTCTATAAAATAAAGCAACTCATTTAAACTGACCCCAAAAGAAAAAGGAAATCTTAACCAAAGAGCAGCCATGAGAGAATAGAAGTAATGGCCAAGCATTCACAGGGCCTGGACCACGGGCTGGCTAGTGGGCACATGTGCTTCCAGGGCTCTATTTTGGATTAACTTCTTAGTTGCTATCATACTGAAAATTTTAATTAAAAATTTTTTGAATCTCCTATTTATTTTGTTCCTGGCACTACAAGTGATATACTGAATCCCATCCATACCTGCGTAGTTTACAGGTGAGGTTCAAGTTGTGTTTTTAAGGTACAGATGACGTAAAGCCTTACAAAAAGAAAAAAAGGCTATTCAATTTGTTTTTTGACAAGATCAGTATTTTTTGCATACTTCCAAGGTCTTTTGGTAAAAGTCATCTAGAAATTTGTGGGTAAAATGTGATTTCGTTAGAATCTCCAGGGTAGCAATAAGTACTGGAGTCATTCATTACCTAAGGAGTTTTATATTGACCTACACAATGGAATTGTCCCCTCTTCCAGGGATGTTTTCTGATTTTCTTTCTCTGGTCCCAACAAGGAACATGCTGGACAAGCTTTCTGTAGTTCATTCCAGGTTAGTTGATGAGTTAACTATTTTAAGCTTTTCCGGCACTTGGAGACTTTTAAAGTCTTAATAGGAATTTTTTTCCAGGTCACTTGCTAGTGAACCTTGGAAAGCTTTGGCATGTTGACATGATGCTGCCCAATGGAAGATTCAGCAGGATTTTTCCGGAAACATTAAGAAGACAAAGTAGATTGAATAGTAACATTAGGAATCTCACCAAGCGCTGTTTTTATAGCTGTGGTCTAGCCAGAGCTGTTCCTCATAGCTGATTGTGTGCCATCATATTTAAGATTTTAGTTGTTCATTTGAATTAATAACCTGCTTCTGCTACTGAATAAAAACCCACATCACCATGACCTCAAAACACTCATGTCTCTCCTTTTATCCATTCTTGTACTTCCTCCTTGCTTTCAGCTTTTCCATTTCAGTGAGAAATGAAAGGATTCATAGACGGGATTTTCTTTTTGTTGTTCTTGTTTTGTCTTTTTTGTTGTATTCTGTTTTCTTGAGACAGAGTCTCACTATGTAGCTGTAGCTGGCCTGAAGTTCACTGTGTTTGGGGGCCAAGGGTCGTGCTACAAATTAGCACTTGAAAGGTAAGGTAAGAATCAAATTCGAGGCCAGCCTGAGCCACATGGAGAGAACTTGATAAAGGTAAGCTCCAGCTTTGAGGTCAAGAATACTTAATGTTCCGGGTGAACAAATAGAAATGCCAGCTGACTTCTACTTCTGGTACTGTTGGCAAACATTGCCCACCATTGTCCTGCCTTCTCATCTCAATTTCAGAGTCTTCTCGGGGCTGTTTCAGGGAGCTGTCACCAAGCAATTGGTGTTGGTATGTCTTGGTGACTTTTCTCAACGCTGCGATAAAATACTGAACAAAACAACTTGAGGAAAGAAGGGTTTGTTCTGACTCACGGTTTGAGGCTGTAGTCCTCCATGGCAGGGAAGGAATGGTGGTGAGTGAGTATGATGGGGCTGCTCACCCTGTATCCACAGTGGGGAAGCAGAGAGAGACGAATGCCCCGCTCAGTTTGTCCCTGCTTTACTCAGTCCAGGACTCAGCCCATGTGACATTGCCACCCGCATTCCCTACTCAGTCAAACCTACCTGAAAACACCCTGACAGATACAGCCAAGTGTGTTTCTGTGGTCGTCCTAAGTCCCCTCAAGAGGACAATGAAGATCCACCATCACCTGGTACATGGCAGAAGATGTCTGCAGCCCCCAGTAGCCCCCAGTAGTAGCACCTGGGGTGAGAGATCCCAGCAAATAACTGAAGAAGCATTAGCAAATAAATGAACTAAGAAGTAAATTCTGTTTATTAAAAGGTAAACAAATGCATGGAGAATATTCACAATGAAAGTGGTAAAAGAGATAAAAA
This sequence comes from Lophiomys imhausi, assembly GCA_907164525.1. Classification (NCBI taxonomy): domain Eukaryota; kingdom Metazoa; phylum Chordata; class Mammalia; order Rodentia; family Muridae; genus Lophiomys; species Lophiomys imhausi. The sequence continues at coordinate 6,277,433 of CAJQZJ010032083.1, forward strand.
GAGAAAAGGGGCGACAGAGGATGCATAGGAAAAAAAAAAACACGTATTTTCCGAGTATGTAGAGACAGATCTTGGCTCCATATTAACTTTTATGTCCTGGCCTCTTAGCTCCCACGGTCTAGGGCAACCTTGACACCTCACCATTTTATCCTAGGTTTGCTAAGAACCTGGTTTGCTAAGAACATCACATGTTGTTTTTACAGAGAAAAAAAAAAAATTATGGCAGGAAAAAGATTCTGCTGGGCAAATCTAAGTCATTTGACAGCACTGGTACCCGGCATGGATGCTATTAGAAGGTCAGGGGCTGAGACATCAGGGGGACTGAGAGAGGTCTAGAAGCATCGCTGTCACCGGTGAAGGAGGTCTGTCGACCAGAACCAACGTGATGGTGATAAGTGGTTCTGCCCCTGAGGTCAAGAGACAAGTCAACACATTGGCCTAAGTCAGAAGTGGAGTCAGCTTATTCTGGATATGTGCTCATAGGCTCATTGACTCAGTTAGGTACTTCAAGTGCCATGGAGGTGGGAAAATGAAGAAGTACTGTGGAGCACGGGTGTGAGCCCCAGGTTCCTGCTTACTGCAGTTCTCTGAGCTGTAGCGAGCGCGATGCTTAGCTTCTCCAAGCTGTTAACACAATAAGCAGACTTCCAATTTCTTGGAGAGGCTCCCTGGAGATTAGTTGAGAAAAGGTGCAGAAAGCTTCTAGGATGTTTAGAAAATGCTTAAGCAGTTTCCTTAACCAGACGTTTTTGTTTCTTTTACCACTGCTGTAATAAAATACGCTGACAAAAATAATTTAAGGGGGAAAAGCAGTTTATTCTGGCTTGTCGTTCAACGTACAGTCTGCCATGGTGGGAAGTGAAGGCTCCAGGAGCTCGAAGCATCTGGTCACAGCCTATCTACAGGCATAAGACCGCAATGCATGCACGCTGCCTCTGCTTCCCTTTCTCCATTTTTACAGCCCGGGATCCCATCTAGGGAATGGTGCCATCCAAAGTGGGTCTTCTCAATTAGTGTAATTAAGGTATTCCCCTATGGCTTACCTGGAGGCCCATCTCTCAGGTGATTCAAGAGTCTGTCAAGTTTATAACACCAATCATCAAACTGGATATTGGTACATTTTAGTTTGTTGGTGAAATACATGGAGAATGGAAACATCATAGGAAAAAATCATCATGGCCTGCGGGCTTTTCCGTTTGTGTTTTTGAGACAGAGTCTCATGTAGCCAGGCTGGCCTTGAACTCCCTATGTAGTTGAGGATAACCTTGAACTCTTGATCCTCCTGCTGCTACCTCCTGAGGGCCGGGATTACAGGCACGCACTGTCACCAGTGGTTTGCCTCTGGGCTTTTGAGTCATACAGATTAGATGTGTTTTCCACAAAAGCCAGAACTATGAAAGGGTTCATCCTGTCTTTCACATGTTAAATTTCTTTTGTTTATTTATTTATTTATTTTAGGTTTTTCGAGACAGGGTTTCTTTGTGTAACAGCTCTGGCTATCCTGGACTCACTCTGTAGACCAGGCTGGCCTTGAGCTCACAGAGATCTGCCTGCCTCTGCCTCTTGAGTGCTGGGATTAAAGGCGTGCGCCGCCCTGCCTGGCCTGTTAAATTTTGACGCACAAACAAACCAGCTAACAGATAAGCACAGAGTAGACAGATTGACATTTTCTGGCCCTTGGAAGAGGAAGGAAGCCTTTAAGGTTTTAGACATGTTGTTTCTTGTTTTTTCTCTCAATGATGCTGTCAAGTCCATCGTGACATCTGTGAAAGTGAGAAAACTCAAACCCAGAGAGATCTAAACTACCTGCCCAGCACTCCGCAGCGAAGAACCCAGGTTTCAGAGCAAAGCTGCTTGCTTCTGCACTCAGCCTCCGGCCTCCTAACGGAACCACTGATTTGTTCCTCACTGTATATGAGATTATATTATATTGACACAATTTCAGAAAAGCTGCAAGAACAAAAGAAAGAATTCACAAATACCATTCACCCAGATTTTTTGAGTGTCTGTATTTCTTCTTCTCATGTCTGTTTGTCCCTTCTTCCCCACCTCCCTCCCTCCATACATGACTTCCTAAGCCACGATCAAAGGGACACAGAGTATATTAGCTTCCACTTAATAATGGGCATCTGACATCACATAGCCAAGAAACAGCTTCTCTGTGGTAGAAACCCAGGTGAGGGTGTTTCTATAGAGCAAAGGGGCATTGGGGATTTGGGTTTGGAAATCATCAAGCAGAGATGCAGTTTCTAAGGCTCATGAGAGCCCTCACTGTTCCTCTTCAGCAGCGTTAGAAGAGGCCTCTGCTGCTTTGAAAACAACATGGTGCAATTGGGTCTGGTGGAGGGTCCATGTGTGTTAGGCACACAACACACACCTACATCTTACAACCCCACAGCAGAGCAAGGTCCTCCCGCCTTGAGGTTTGCACTGGAAATGAGGCTGGAGCAGAGGGAGCAGAGTCTGTCTGTAGTCTACCGCTGTGCCTACGCTGGCATTGCTGGATCCATGTGAACTTCATTCTCCCAGTGAGCCCTGTGCTCCAAGTAGGAATGACTGATCAGCAGTGGTTAAAGCTGGCTGAATGGCTAAGGAGCCTACCTTACTGTGTCTGTCCCCTCTTGGAAGCTCCTCTAACCAATGACTCTCTTCTACCCAGGGGAGTGGTTCATAAGCACCAGTTATTTCTATGGTTCTAAACAGCGAGGCCAGAGTCAATGCTAGGTAACCTTCTCATGAACAGGCAAGGGGCAGCAGACTCTGTCCTTGCTCCAACTTGACCCTCTGCTGCTGGCTTCCTATCTGTGGGCCTTCTCTGGTCTCTCTGTGCTTCCCTGGTCTCTCCGTGCTTGGTTTCTAGTGGCTGGCAGCGGTGGTCCTCCTTAAAGACAATCCTTGAGGTGGCTTTGCAAATGTTCTTGAGTACAGTTGGGAGCTAGACACACCTAGGAATGCATTCCCATGACATAGCCTGTATTCCAGGAATCTCCCCACTCCTAGGTCACTGTCTCTAGGACTCCCCAGGAATCTCCCCCTTAGTGAGTCCTGGTCCCAGGGTCTGAGTCTCTGGACAGAATCTGGATCACCTGGAGGAAGGTAGAGCTGAGCTCTGCATGGTACATGGGAGGGAAGAGGCAGAGAGTTGCCAGAAAGGAGACAGGAGAAGCACTATATAGGTGTGCATGATCCAGAGAGGGCAGTGTTAAAGGAATAGAAGAGAGAGGCAGAAGGCTGTGTGGTCAGAGACTTGAGGCACTGGGAAAGCTGATGTGGGCTGAGCTATCCAGTTGGTGGATCTATACTTCTTGGGGAAGGAAAGGCTAGTTTGTAGAATTGGACCCTTATGTTAGAGGAGTGGATGGCCGGCTACGAAGTAAGAATGAGACAGAGTCAAGATTGGTATTTGATGCCTCTAGAGGCATTGCAGATGTGGCTGCTGTGCCACATGCACCTCAGTAGGTGGCCGAGAGGAGAGAGGCTATTCTACATTCAGTGTTCTGACCTATAAACATCTGAGTGATTGATTAGCAGCCTAATATTCCTGGAAAAAGCAAGCCTGAGACCACCACCAGTTTGGTGCCAGGGGACCTGAACAGGAAGCTAGCCTGTGACAACCACCAGTCCAGCAACAGGCAAGGCCAGATGGGCTTCCAGGACAGGAAGCAAGCCAGAGAGTAGAGGAACGTTGCCTGGCACTACAGACTCCAGGCAGATGGCCACTCAGGAGACCTGGGCAAGGAATGAATCCAAGAAGATCACTGGGCTGGTACCATGGGTCCTGGGCAGGAAGCAAGCCTCAGATGAACACCAGTTTGGTGCCACACAGGCCTGGGGGTCAGACCATGCTGGAGATGACTCCTGCCAGGTGCCATAATGCACAATACACAAGTGGGGCATAGCACTCCTGAGATCACTCCTGAGACAAGCCCAGACACTCAGAGACCACAGGTACCACTGAGAGGAGCAAGTAAGTGGTGGATAAATGGAAGAGAAGGAGAAACAGAAGGTTGTGGGCACAATGAAGAGAAGCAGAACTGGAGACTTGAGGGTAGTGAGGAACAAGCCTGATGAGAGTAGCCAGTGATGCCACCTGGGACCATGATGGGTCCTGGCCTCTGCTGCCACCAGGGCCATATCTGGGTCAATGGCCTTGCAGTAGCAGGGGTCCTTTACCACTAAAAGCCAGGTGGATATCCCTGGTCTGGGCTACCACGCAGCAACATGTTGATGTCTAAGGGTTGTGCAGAACTGGCCCACCCCTCACCTGGGCATCATGGGAGAGCTGGTCCTAGAGACTGAGAGCAGGAGAGCTGTCCCTGCCCCTAACCAGCTGCAGTACTCAAGAGAGCAGGCCCTGCACATTTCAGGAGTTGGGAGTGAGCTGGCCGCAAGGATGTGAGTTGGGGAGATCTGGCCCTACCACTCATCTCCCTGTGGTGGTATGGATGAGGGAGAGATACCCTCCTCTCCCTCACCCCTCATCACCTGTAGCAGTTGGGAGACCTGGCCCTGGGGTCATGAAAACATGAGAGCTGGTCTTGTCCTTCACCAACTGAAGTACTCAGGAGAGCAGGCCCTGCACCTTGCCTGGACAGCATAGTACTGTAGAATTGGACCCTTATGTTAGAGGAGTGGATGGCCGGCTACAAAGTAAGAATGAGACAGAGTCAAGATTGGCATTTGATGGCCCTGGATGTGGGGTTGTGGGTGATGCCCTGAGTGTGTGAGTGTGGGAGAGCCAGCCCTGACTTTTGTTTGCTTTGTGGTGTTGTTGGCGAGGGAGAGATCCCTTCCCCTCCCTTTTGCCCTCACCATCAGTTGTGGACAGGAGATCTGGTCACAAGAGCTGGAGAGCTGTCCCTGCCCCTCACATGCTGCAGCACTCAGGAGAGCAGGCCCTGCACCTTTCCTGGGTGCACAGTACAGCTGGCCCTGGATGTGGGGATTACAGGCACAGAAACAGGGCTTTGAATTGGCCCACCCCAACATCTACCCCATGGATGAACTGCTGGAGCACACGAATAGGCCAATTCTACAGACCCCAAACTAAAGCTCCATGACACAGGGCAAGAACAGGATATCTAGGAGGAGTCCCAGTGAGATTCCAGTATTCACAAAGTAGCAGAAGCCAGAGGCCTCGTACCAGACCAAGGAGTAATTAACATTTGCAAGCAAAAAAGTGTGGACAAAAGGAATATTGTGACACATTGTGACACACTAAAGCTTCCACACTGAGGGTTGTGTGTGTGTGTGTGTGTGTGTGTGTGTGAGAGAGAGAGAGAGAGAGAGAGGTTGCAAGAGTTGAGGGTGGGTCTGAGGGGGAGGTGGGAGATGAGTAGAATCAGGGTTCATGATGTGAAACACACACACACACAATCAATAAAAAGCAAAAGAAAAAAAAGACTGGCATTTGAAAAGAGTTGGGCATGGTGGCACATGACTGTAATCCCAGCACTCAGGAGCTGGAGGCAGGATTAAAAGTTCAAGATCAAACTTGACTTCATAGCAAATTTGAAGCCAGCCTGCAATACCCAACAGCAGAGCAGAGACAGAGGGAGAGCGAGAGAGAGATACAGAGACAGAGAGAGAGAGAGAGAGAGAGAGAGAGAGAGAGAGAGAGAGAGAGAGACAGAACAGACAGAACACAGAAGAATTGATGATGAGTTGCTGGAGTTACTGCCCTGATCCAGGGGAGAAATGGTAGAGGCTACACCCATCATGACAGTAGTGGTGGTTACAATGGTTTGAATGTAAAACATCCTCCAGGGGTTCATGTGTTTGGACACATGGTCCCCAGCTGGTGACGATGTTTTGGGAGGCTGGGGACCGTTAGTGAGGTAAGATCTACCTGGAGGAACTCTAAGGGGGTGGTAAACTGGCCCACTTCCATCTCAATTTCTTTCTGGTCTGCAGAGATGAGAGCCAGCAGCCTCAGGCTCCTCCTGCCCCAGCAGGCACAGCCACAGCCCTGCCCCATACCTTCCCCACCAGGTAGACCATATCCTCACGCTGTGAGCCAGAATAAACCCATCCCCCTTACACTGGTTCTTGTGAGGTGGTTGGTCACAGGGATCACAGAAACACTGATACTGTGGTGGGGATATGGGCAAGTGACTTGGAAAGCTGGTAATAAGGAAACCTGGAAGCTTATTTTGTTATTAAGGGATCCGCTTTCAGCAAAGGGGCTGTCAAAATGCAAGCTTTCATTAAGGGCAATTTGAGGGCCTGTAAAATGGCCACACAGCATTTTCTGCTAATCAAACAAAGTTCAAGTTTAAAAAAAGAAAAGGTTGTATGAAGCACAGCAAAGAGGGAAAAAAAACTCTAAAGCATTTAAATTAAAAAAAATCATTCTTACTTGCAAAGAATTCAAAGATATAAAATACAAGGGCTGACAGGTGAGCTCAGCGGTTAAAGTTACTTGCCACTAAGCCCAACAATGACACTGAGCTGCTGCACAGGGAAGGAGAGACCTGATTCTCTGAGTGGTCTTCTGACCTCCACAGGTGTGATGTGACAGGTGTGTCCCCCCAACAGTAAATGCAATTTCTTTCTAAGAAATAAGATTTCTTAGAAGGACCAATATATAAAAATGGAATCTGACAATACAAGTGATAATTATTTATTTTATTTTTTATTTCTTGGCAGTACTGGTGTTTGAACCCAGGGCCCCACGTACACTAGGCAAACACTCTTAGCAAGGGATTACATCTTTAGTCTCTGGATTTATAATTCTGAAAATAATCTCATAAGAAGAGAAAGCATGTGTCAGCCATCCAAACATATTCATTCAAATATACTTATGAATGCATATTTCAGAAATATTCTAAAACCATAACCTAAAAGGGAAATTTTCATCAAACATACAGAAATAAACAGTAAACTTCTATAGAAAAAAAAGTGCCGGTTAGAAAATGTACAAGTCAAGCCCGGCGGTGGTGGCGCACGCCTTTAATCCCAGCACTTGGGAGGCAGAGGCAGGCGGATCTTTGTGAGTTCGAGGCCAGCCTGGTCTACAAAGCGAGTCCAGGACAGCAAGAAAAAATCCGGAAAACCCCTGTCTCGAAAAACAAAAAAAAAAAAAAAAAAAGAAAAGAAAATGTACAAGTCAAGGTGACATGCATGCATGACTAGGAGTTTGTTTTTCTTAACTATCCTAAACAGTTTAAGACGGTTGGTATCAAGAGGCCAGAGCTTCACATTTCATTTTTAAGTATCTCTAGGTACGATACCATTACGAAGCGTTACCTTTAATTTTGTATCAATATACAAAGATCTATTCAAATGTGGCTAAATATACTCTTAATTTTGTATCAATATACAAAGATCAATGCCTATGCGTCCCAATACAATCTTAATATTGCGTCCATATACAAGGGTCAATACCATTGTGGCCAACTATAATCTTAATTTTGTATCAATATACAAATATCAATACCGACGTAGACCAATACAATCTTATTTTTGCACAATAAACAATGGTCAATACCACTTTAGCCAAATATACTACTAATTTTGTATCAATATACAAAGGTATAAGGGCATATTCAATAATCTGACCCTTCTTCTTGGTCCTTCCTGTGCTATGTCTATGTCTCAATTTTTCTCACTATGACAGTCTATCACAGATATTCTCTAAGCTACTCAGTAATCAAGTTGTTAAGAGACAAGCAACATTTGCTTATCTAAATACAAGAGATAGATAGGGCATCTTCAAAAACCCCAAGAGATCTGCAGAATATGGCATTCAAAGATGTGGTCTTAAATTAAGATTTTTTTTTATATCATGACATATCAGCTCCTGACAGCACCCCCTATTCTACTCCAAGTAGAAGAAAAGCATCGAAGAATCTCCAGTGTGAGATGGTTGAATTAGTGGCAAGCCTATCTCTTGGCATGTAAAAACTCCTTGCTTCAACTGTAGACAGACTGCTGTCCAAAAAGGACAAAACTTGGTAGCAGGGAAGTCGACAGCCTAGCTCTGCCAAGACAGAGTAGGTTAGTCCTTCATAATCCCTGCTCTACAATAAATGTCTGTCATAGAAACAGTATCAAAAGGCTGAAGACTGATGCTGGAATGTATGGAGAGAAAATGGGAACTGTCCAGGTAGTCACTGGTTTGTCATTTCTTAGTATTGGAAGCTGCAGGCCCTGCACTTCCTATATAATCAGATATATTTATCCTTCTCAGCTCTCTGAGGTGGTTGAAGAATAGACAGCTTGAGTCTCATAGCTAAATTTTGAGTTTTTTAGGAATCAAGAGGGCGTTCTAGATCTAAGAAGATGGTTATAATAGTGATGCAAGTTAGTATGAAAGCTAAGTCAGTTATAGAACGTTAAACTCATGGAGATGGTTAGAAGGTAGAAGGTTAAAGTCAGGGGCCAAATATGTATGAACTGGACATTGGGAAGGTATACTGGGCCATTTAACTCTCATAAATGTGGCATATTTAATTCTGCTGTTTTGTATAGAATTTACTGTTATAAGAGAAAGAACCATTTGTTGGATTGAAAAGGGAAGCTCTTGGGGGGGAAGAGGGTGGAAGGGTGGGACAGGAAGGGGGAATAGGGAAGGGTTTGTGACTGAGATGTAACTTGAAGAAAAAAAATAAAGTACTTATATAAAAAAAAGAAAATGCACAAGTCATATGTAAACCATTTTTAAATTTCATGAGTAGTGCATAATGCCATGTTTTGGGTTTATGAAACTGAGCTTTCACAGGGGGTTCAAGTCACACAACACGTGTTGCATAGGTAGTCTCTAAGTACATGTATGTTACCATCATCACTTTGAATAGACAAAAAAAATTAAGGCACAGAAGTCCTATTCTTAAGTTGCGATGTGTACCTTTAGGCTGTGGTTAAATTTCAAGATATAGTCCTGTGTTCCAGACCCTAAATTTGTTATCCTAAATGTTTATGTAAGCCATGACTGAAGGAAAGCACCCTTAGAGCCCACAGGCACATACACATGCACATTTGCACACACATGACAACACATGCACAGCTTAGAAAACGTTAATTTGTCCATCCACACACCAATGCCACAGATAAAAGTCACCAATGAAATAAAAATTACAGAGTCCTCTGCACGAAGGAGACATTTTAAAGCAAGGAGCTGGCTTCAGTATAGAACTTGTTAAAATAGACAGTCTCTAATTTCCAACAATGTTTCCCTTTGTATGTAGGAAAAGCAGCTTTATGAGAGCCTTTACCTAATGTTTAGCTCTGTTTACAGCTGGCATGTCCTCAAATGTTGAATGAAATAGATTTTTAATAAATGGTTTGTCAGCTCGGGTCAGATCCTTAGGCAACTAAGCCATAGGTCTTTCTTCATGAAGTGTAAGTGGGAAATAAAGTTGCTTCTTTGGGTTTGGCATCTGAAACTCTTAGTAACCTTTACTAGAAGGCTGAGAGCAACACCAGGCTCCTAAGCAGGGGCACCAGAGCAAGGAGGGCTCTGATTGGCCCATGTAAACAAGTGGAGAAGTCTAGAGGGTGGTTGCCTGGCATTCCCACACACCATGTAATCCCTGAGTGATGATCTTAGTAAACATCATTGTCTCGATGATAGCTTTTAGAACAGTTCTGCAGAAGGCTACGTGTGCGATGCTTTGCAGGTTGTCTCATGTTGTGGTCCTTGAGGTTTGCGGTCTAGGAATACGGAAGCCATAAGCACCATTCTTGCAGAAAGGGAAAGATTGCTGGTCTTGATTTTGGTGGGAAAAAAAATCTGGAAAATCAAGTAGACATCCATCAAGTGTCACAAAAGGTATTTCGGCCATTAGAAAGCAAAAAGCTAAAATTAAAATGATCATGGGCATCTGCCAAAAGTGTAGCTCACTGAGAAAAGTGGACACACTGGCCTTGTGGGGGTTTGCAATTGACAACAATTCTTACACCATCTTATATCATGTGGCCTTTCAGAATTTGACATGTTTTCTGTTTCTACAGACACTATGGAATGATGTCTGTATTTCTTGGGGCCTCACTCAGAAACTTCATCAGTAACTGTGCATTCCTCTAAACAACCCACCCACCTCAGTGGCTCCTTCTTTACACCTTAATCAAACTGTTGGAAAGATAGAGTGGGAGAGCTAGCTGTAAGAACAAACATGTGACTGCCAAGCCACAGGTTGGGCATGTCACCTTCCACATCAGACAATACAGTCTCTCCATCTCACTCTTTGGTCATATCAGTGGTTTGGAGTTCGTTGCAATGTGCATTAGGAGAAACCAATCAGACTTATAGAGTTAATGATTTACTACAGAAGACATGTTTTAGCACAGGGCTTCAGGGACATACGTGGGCTCAAGTTAAAAGAAAAAAAATCAGTAATTTTTAAAAAGAGAGAGAAATTAGGAGGGATTATCGAGATGGCTCCATGGTTAAGAGCACTTGCTGCTCTTGCCGAGGACCTGAGTTTGGTTCCCAGCACCCATGTCATTTGGGCAGCTAACAGTTGCCTGTGATTCTGGATCCAGGGGATCTGATGCCCTCTTCTAACTTCTGTGGGTACCCACACTCTTGTGGAACACATATACACACATTCAAGATAGAAATTTAAAAAGGAAGGAAGGGAGGAAGGAAGGAAGGAAGGAAGGAAGGAAGGAAGGAAGGAAGAAAGGAAGAAGGGGCAGGATAGGAGAGATAGTGAGAGGAAGGTAGGTAGGAAGAAAGGAAGGAAGGTGAGAAGAAAATAAAGAAAGTTGAGTCTAGACACTCCCAAAGTTGGCTCAGTCCTGGTCAGGTAAGGCACCCGAGGGCACCAGGGATCCAGACCCTCACCTCAGCATCCTACCGTGGACAGAATGCAATGGGCAGCTCCCGGCTAGGTACCAGGATGCCAAGATGCAGCATCTCCACCGGTTCATTGTCTGTAGCCACGATCTTATATTTTTTGATTATCTGTAACACACATTGAGAGAAAAACAGAATTAACCTACTTGGCTCCTGCTTTGTGGAATAGTCTAGAATGTGATTGTAGAAACCCAGAGAAGACTTTTACCCAGCAAAGGGCCAAGTGGAGCTGCAACTCAGCCAGCCGTCGCCCGATGCACATCCTCTTCCCGACACCAAATGGGAGGTGGGCAAAGGGATTGATCTTTTTCTCCCTTTGGAGCCAGCGTTCGGGTCTAAATGTATCGGAATCTTCAAAATTGTCCTCACTGGAACCCAGCACCTGGGTATTTAGTGTCAATACTGTCTAAGAACGCACAGAAAGAGATGACATTTTTAAAAACCAGAAGCAAAAATAACTCACAGAAATACAATAACGATGGTTGTATTGCTTGACATATGCTAGGGAAAGTATGATACATGTGTGTATCTGAGGGGTAGTACATGTAACCCATGTGCACATACAAAGGCAAGAGAGGGGCATGTGGAGTTCTCTATTGCTCTCTGCCTTATTGCCTTGAGACAGGCTCTCTCCCTGAACCTGGACTTAAGTTGGCAGCCAACAAAGACCACTGATTCTCCTCTATCTGCTCTCTCCCATGATGGCCCCAAACAGCCACATCCAGTTTTTTACATGGCTGTTGGGACTTCAATCTCAGATCCTCATACTTGTGCCGCAAGTGCTCTGACCCACTGGAACCCCTCTCTGGCTCCAGAACTCTACTTTTTTTGTGTGTTTCATTTTCATGACCACTTTTTCTCTCCCCATTTTCAGGTTAAGAAGACGAAGCTCACAGATTCCCTGTAACTCAAGACCACTCACAGTGAGTCCATGTTTTCATGTCAAGAGCCACCCTTCCTAATTCTGTACTTAGCAGCAGGCAACTATACTCTGGCTTTTATGGATTCCCAGAATGAACGCTCTCCCAGGAAAAAGTTTCAGGAAGATGTGACAGACACTTGGGAAGTGTAAACTTTTCAAGTTTTGCTAATGAACAGACATGCACATTCTACTTACTCCTTTGGGTAGAGTGTATTCACCCAGGACCGTTGGTTTGTCAAGGGTCCGAGTTGTAAACGGCACACTTGGGGTAAGCCTGAAAAGTCAAAATCAGAGTTGTAAAGGTGGGCATGACCGCACTCTGTCTGATGGAATGAGGAATGGAAGTCCTGTCAAAGTCCACAGTCAGGACAAGAAAGATACCCCATCTCCTTCCATGAAGGGCTATTAGCAACTGACAGCTTCTGGGAGAGGGAAAGCCAGGTTTTCTTAGGGGTCTAGCCCCCATAGACCAACTTCCCTCCCTCCACACTCAAGAATATATATGGGCAACACAAATTAGACTTGATGTTAAAAAAAAAGGCAGACATAGAATTGGGAGACTGAGAAGGGGGATGGATCTAGGTAGAGTTGGGAGAGGGGGGTGAATATGATCAAAATATGCTGTATGAAATCCTCAAAGAGCTAAGTTTCATTTTGTTTTTAAGAAATCCCATCTTCTCAATATGCATGCCTCTTGTTTCTTATTTTAGTTAAATCCCTTATATAAAGCTGGCTAGTGGCTCATCACATTGATTTTCTTGTAAGACTAATTGTGGCTTACTGATTATTCTGTTTCATGCTGTCTGTGTTCTCCTCATGCTTTGCCTGAGGCCTGTCTGCTCTCCACAAAGGTAGTGTTCTTCCCTTCTAACTTAAAGATGGGGGTGGAGGGCGTTTACTTTCCAGGAGGGTGCTATTGCTTTAAAGAGGAAGAAATTTCCTTATAAGATTTAATAAGATGGGCCCACGAGGTTTAGAAAGTGAGTGATAAAATCATCATACACCCAAGGCCGTTCTCTCTAGTTTGATAGATTTGTATAATAAACCAGGGGGACCACGTTGAGGTATCATTGTTATGTCGCTAAGAGACTCCTTTTCTGGGACATAATGTGTACTGGCTCAGAGGTACGTCCTTACCTCATGGATTCTTTCAGACAGGCTTTTAAATAAGGCAAGTTCCTCACATCTTCCGCCCGTGGCGTCTGGTTATGTGGTAACACGTTCTGGATTTCCTGAAGGAGTCTCTGTTGCACTTGGGGATTCCGGGATAGATTGTAGAGAACCCACATCAAGCTGTTTGCTGTCTGAAAGGCAACCGGCCACACAAATGAGCCTCTGCCGGTGACCGGCCTCAAACCACCATCAGGCAAACAAAAGTCTAAACTATAGTTGGACGTAACTCTGAGTTACAAACAAATGAGTATACAACAGGCAGGGAGGGGGTAAATCTGGGGACTACTGGGGTTCATTTCTGAGCAGTGGTAGAGTTTACTGCTACGTGAGATGCGACCACTAGGGGGAAGTGGGTGCAAGATACAAAGATGCCCTCTCTGTTTTCTACCCTCAGAACTAAATGTGAATCTATCCAGGCCTCAAAATAAAAACTGAACAAAAACTTGTATAATGGGCAAAACTTGATGTAAAGAGAGGATGGAAAAGCTCTAATGATGCCAGTAAGAAGATTTCTAAAGACAGTTTCCCAATGCAATTAAATGTGTAAGGCATTGCCTTTCTGGAGTTTTAATACAAGTTCTTTTGGCTACACCCTAAATTAACCATGAACATGAAAAGGCGTTATCAGGGGGTTAGCCACATGTAAAATGCCTTCATAAGAGAATGCAGTGCCTTGCCAAAAAAGAATGGGATTGGAAATTCTAACAACAAATTGAATATGCCAGAAAGCCAGCAGTGGGTTTTGACAAAGGCTGGTGGCATTTTAAGGGTATCTTTGGTGTCTTTTCTGAAGGTAATTAGGAGCAGCCACCATTTCATCACTGAGAGTCAAATGCACATGGATGCTGTTAAGTTAATTTAAGTCGAATAGTCTTGGAAAGGCGGTGGTCACAGCCTCTGCTTGCAGACACCAAGGCACTGTGACTAAGTGCCATGGGTCACTCACACTAATGAGCAGAGTGCAGGATGGGTCAGACCCAACTCGTATTTATTATCTTTGGAAGAACATGTCTCCCAGGCAGGCTTCTTCATGTCAGACAGCCTGTGGCCTCAGCTCAAATGAACCATGGATGCCATTTTTACAGAACAGGAAGAGGGCTTGGCCTCCATATCAAAGACAGTCAAATCTCTCTGGTCCACCCAATGTGGACTTTCAGAATAAATAGGACTGAAAAAAAGAGGGATCAGGAGTATAACCATATCAGGTAGCGTTTCACCACAAGGGCAAGACTGTGCTCCACAGGACTGGGTAACTACAGCTTTCACCACATCCAGGGTACTCTGTCTGGGCCCCTCAGGAAAACTGCAGGGCTTAATTCCAGGGGAAGTAGGCTAGGAAACCTCAAGAGCTCAGGATGTCCTGCCATGACCTCAGTTGAGTGGGAGGGTGAGGAGCAATCATCTCCTTAACTGGCCTCTCCATGCCACATTTTCTCTCCTAAGCTCATTCTCCACCCACCAGCCATATTCCACTTGTCAAAGCATGAATTGGCCAGCTTCCTCCCTTGCCTAAAACGTTCCTTCATGGTATATACCACCATCTGAAATAGCGATATGTGTGTGTGTGTGTATGTATGCTGTATTCTTCTCCCAAGTGGCATTTAAGTTCTAGGAGGAGCAAGACTTTGTCCCGCCTTCCTAAGAGCCAGGAACATAGTAGGTCATCTAGAGTTCTGAACCTCTTTCATTCACTCAGTTACCAGTTTTTAACCACCTTATCTATGCCACGTGCTCTTCTGGGCTCTTGGAATGAAGCAGTAGACAAAATAGGAAGCCACAGCTTTCACAGAACTCATACTTCATTTAAGAAACCAGAGGAAAGATGGCTGACGTATTGTGTTTGTTGCTCTGTGCAAAGCCTTGCCATTCAATTGGAAAGTGAGATCAGATCAACTAGATTTTGCCAGTCTCCTGGAGTGAGAGAGAGGAAGAAAGGGGGGCTTTCCCCTGATACAAAAACCCTACCTTTTCTCCTGAAAGATGCATGATGATACAGGAAAATGGAAAGAACCAGCCGATCAACTGGAAGGGTTTCCCTGTGGAAACTTTAAGGTGTATGAAAAGTCGGACTTTGAGGAGTGCGTGCCATGCCACTGCCGGCTTAAGACAATACTGGAAGGCAACAGACAGCCTCACCGGACCTGGGTGTGTGGGTGTCCGAGCCTAGAGTAAGACTGTGGAGGATCTACTGAGAGCATCAGCTGGTGTATAGCACACTAGTTGTTGCATTTAAATTAAAATCAAGCTATATCAAGTGCACCGTGTTTGTACTTTTAAGCAGTAGATGTACTTATTATTGGTCTGGAGGATTGCATTTCAATTTTTATTTAGTCTTATTTTAAATATAAATAAGATGAAATGTCAGTCACAGGTAGTTGCTTTGGGGATAGTCTGAGTAATGACTAAAAAAAATCAGTGTATGTGTGCATGTATGTGTGTGTGTGCGTGTGTATTCATATGTCAGGGGATGCATATGGATGTGCATGTGTAAGAAAGAGGTTGATGCCAGGCATCTTCCTTAACTACTTTCTACCTTATTTTCTGAGGCAGAATCTCTCACTGGAACAGTTAGTCTGGCTGGTCTCCACATCTCCAGCCCTGGGATTACACATACGGGTCACCACACCTGGCATTTTAAATTTGAGTTCTAGGGGTCAAACTCAGCTCCTCATGGCTGCAGAGATAGTATTTTACCAACTGAGCTCTCTCTCTCTCTCTCTCTCTCTCTCTCTCTCTCTCTCTCTCTCTCCAGCCCTTAAGCTTGAAAAACTTACCCTGTCTTGCCAGAGCCTGGGTACCTGTTTCCAAATTTCTGTATCAGCGCTGGTATCTGCAGTGGTGCTGACCACAGCCTATGCCGTAGTTTATCACTGGAGCATATGTTACCACAGTAAGTCTCTACCACACCCATAAGCACAAAGAGACCATGCTTTGCATTTCCCGTGGTGCTCACTATGGAATGCTTACTATAGATTTTGTGAGGCTGTTGCTGCTGCTCAGGTAATTATGGTAGAATGATTCCAGCGGCTACCTAAAAACTCACCGTGGACAGCAAGCTGCCCAATTGACTATTTAGCCAACTGAGTCCCCAGCCCACCCTCACCGTCTCCACTGCGGCGAGCTGGAGTTCTGTGACAGCAGCGTACAGTTCTTTCTTGGAAAGATGATCATGCTGATAAATATCACAAAGGAAATCTTCTCCGGGTTGCTGGGAATATTTCTCCAGGCGGTTGTTGATGCAAGGCTTGACTGAGACAGAGGAAAGAAAGGAGAGAGAGAGCCTGAAAGTTCAGATGAGAAAATAATCCAAGAAAATCTTGCAACACCAAGTCATTACAGGGACATTGACAATTTTCCAGATAAACAAGTGTCTAGTTAATATTCTCACTGCACTGGCAAGGATTGGTCAAGACCACCATGGATAGACCTACTGAGCATCTTCTAAAAGTGTTGAATCAGGGTTAGGGAGCTTGAAGTCTCTCTCTCTCTCTCTCATTCTCTCTCTTCCCTGGGACACACTTTGTACTTGGTCTGGAACTTGCTATGCAGATCAAGCTGGCCTAAAGCTCACAGATAAATACCTGCTCTGCCTCTAGAGTGCTGGTACTAAAGGCATGCACCACCATGTATGGCCCTGAAGCCTTTATTTCTATCAAGCTACTGGGGGCAGATGCTGGTGGTCTGTAGTTATGTTTTGAAGAACAAAAGCCCAGAGCTCAGAAGGAATCAGCATGAGAAGGGATGAGAACTGGGTTTATGTGCATGTTCCAAACTTGCATGAAGATATTACTAAACACACATGCAAGCACAAGGCCTGCAAACACTGTTAACACTTAGCATGTAGTGTTTAGAAAACTCATTCAGACAACTGTCTCTCTCGCTTCATTTCTTTGTTCAGGCAGACACCAAACAGATAGAGTGGGCAGGGTGATTGCCTGTAGCACAGTCAGCAACTTAGTCCTGAAGCATGGCCTGGAGTCTTGGGAAAGCTACTTAGGTGTGTCTCAGGACCATTCATGGAGACTCATGGAAGAGCCGACTGTGGTTTTGTGTAAGGATTAAACCTATACATGCTGACAATTTGTAACATCCTGTGTCATGGAGCAGAAACTTCCCTAACTCCAAAATACCATCATATACTCAATGCTTATGTTCTACTAGGCACATTAAAAGTTGTACCACAGCGGGAATTACTGTCATTCATTATTTCAAGGATGAAAAGGTGATGCCACATAGGTCCAACCACCACGCATGAACTCAAGTCTGCCTCAGAAACTCTTTCTTGAGCCACCCTCAGCTCGCAGAGTGGACTACAGAGAGTGCTCCCTGCTTTCCGCGGCTATGCACATGAGTTTGGAAAGCTGTCCAAGGTATGAGAAGCAATGCTATAGGAAGATCTCAATGGTTCTGTCAGATAGATCACACTAGGCCTCTCCTAGGCATAGGGTCAGTGTCACTGGATTATAGTGGCAGTGGTCAGGGTGTCCCTTTTACCTAATTTGAAAATGGTGTCCCAGGCCAGTGTGTGTGCCTGCCACACTTTAGTGTTGAGGCGCTTGTGCAGCTCCACGGGCGTCACCATCATCTTTCCAAATGTGCTCATCATCTGTAAGAAACACAGGAACTTGGACCCTGAATTCTTTTCTCTAAGCCAGCATTCTCCTTGGAGAGGGAGGAGCCCAAACCAGACTCCTCCTGCATCTCCAAAGGGTGAGATTCAAAGGCCCACCAGCTCTCTCACTCACCTCAAAAATGGCTTTGTCGGCCAGGCGGTGGTGGTGCACGCCTTTAATCCCAGCACTTGGGAGGCAGAGGTAGGCGGATCTTTGTGAGTTCGAGGCCAGCCTGGTCTACAAAGTGAGTCCAGGACAGCCAAGGATACACAGAGAAACCCTGTCTCGAAAAACCAAAAAAAAAAAAAAAATGGCTTTGTGTATGTGTTTAATAAAAAGGTATTGGCTTCATGACCTTCACACACACACACACACACACACACACATATACATATATCTGACATATATATGTTTGGTTAAACTGGGGATCAAACCAAGGTCTCTTGGTTGCTAAAAAGGCATCTAACACTGAACTATTCTATATCTCTTTTATTTTATTTCATTGAGACAAAGTATCATTAAAGGTCTAACTTGTCCTTGCACTCACTTTGTAGCCCAAACCGGCTTAAAACTTGCAATTATCTTGCCTCAGCACCTCACCCAAGCAGCTGGTATGACAGGCCTGCACCACCAGCCCCAGTTTTCAATGACCAATTGTAAAGAAAGAAGGAAAAACTGGAAAACTATACTTGCCTATTAACTCCAGTTTCTGATATCACATAACCTTAGTTAATCCCCAAGTCCAGAGGGGCTGCTTACCGTTTTGATGGCCGCGATGAAGGTCAGGGCTTCTTCTGCTGTGTCCTTCTGAAGGAGCCCAAATCGTTTCTCATATAACACAAGGCAGATGCCTGTCATTGAAAATAATCACTACTGTTATTCAGCCATAGCCATAGCCATGCCAGAGTCTATGATTAGCGGGGCTGTTAAAGGCTGACTTAAAACAAAGTTTCAAAGACTCAGAGAGGAGGGCAGGGACACAGAGAAAATCTGAATTGGGGAATGCCTGTGTCCCCTGAGCTAAATGTAGTAATTGAATATGCTGCTTTAATCACTTTCTCTTCAAGTGTGTGTCCACATAGGGGTGTGAGTGCGGCGCTGTGGGTGGCAGCATCTCAAACAATACTTAGTTCCCGTGATGCAAAGACGCAAAGCATCACGTTTTCTGAATGCATACTGTTTAGCTTTTCAATAGCCTTTTTATCCCACAGTGCCTGGCTTGGGTACCAGGTGGCATAGCTCTGGGCTGTCCACATCCACTGACTTTAAAATGTATCTGTTACTTATTTCCACAGAAATGCACACAATAGTGAAGTTAATCTCCAGGTTACAAGGTGTCACTGTTTCCCCTCAAGGAAAACTTAGATCACTGAGTGAGAATGGTCCCTAACAGTCTACTAAACTTAGAGGCTGTAAGTGGTCATGGAAAATCCTGGAAAGGAATACGTCATGAATGGATAAAGATTGCTTACAAAGTGATCATTCACAAAAACAAAACAAAAACAAAAAAAAAACTACACTAAAATTAACATAAAACTTTCTTGTTTAGGAATACCTAGGTTTGATAACTAATTGGCCTTCTCTGTGAAAGTTTTTACAAGTACAGGGTTGGAGCTTTTTAGCATCGAACAATTATGCCACGGCCACAGCATGTCTGACTGCTTTGTACATCCCAGTGTTCTGAAAACAATGTGTACAGGTGGATTCAGCCCAGGAGTGCCACCTTCCCAATTGTGGGTGTTATTTTGGATGCACATTGCAAACTCATGCTACAGAGTTTTTACCACTGTGTAAATGCAGCCTTTCTTTGTACATAAACAACAATTTTCTTGATTTTGCGGGAGTTTATCTTTGATATATGCAATGGTTCTTCCCTAAGATGACTCCTGTTTTATTCAGGGCATCAGAGTAGCAGTCCACAGCAAGAAATCAAGATGGATTTGGAACTTTGATAATAACTTGTCCAGAGGTCCCAGGACAGATGCATTTGCTATTCAACCCATTTCTGACCAAAGGAAACACACCGCCTCCCCCCCTCTCATTTTTTTGAGACAGAATTTTGCTGTGTAATCCAAGCTAGCCTTAAATTCATGGCCGACTTCCTGCCTTACCCTCTTCAGTGCTGGGATTACAGGCATGAGCTAGCACACTGATATAACATTTTTTGGCTTTTTAGATCTCTCTCTCTCTGTATGATGTGTGTATGCATGTATGTGTGTGTATCATGTGAGTATAGTTGTGTATATATGATGTGTGTGGTGTGTGTGTGTGTGATATGTGTGTATATGTGTGTGTGTATGTGAGTATAGGTGTGTGTGTGTGCATGTGCCACAGTGATTATGTGGAAATCACCTTCCACCTTGTTTGAGACAGGGTCTCTTGTGGATTGCGATTTCGTACACAAGGTTAGCTGGACCATAAGCTTCCCAGGATTCTCATCTCCCTGCCTCCCATCTTGCCATAGGAGTACTGTGTAGGGGTTGATAGATTAATATAAGTTAGTTTAGTGAATATCTAGGTTTCTGATACAGTCTCTTAACTCCCCTTAACGAGGGGAGTCTTTGCTTGTCTCACCTGGCTTCAACCTTGTTTTTCAGTCCAAAGAGACTCCCCTTGTTTCACGTGACTTCATCCATAAGCTGATAAGCTAATAGCTCACAGCGAAGTTGATCTTCATGCCCCGAATTAAGAGACTGTATCAGAAACCTAGATATTCACTAAATCTAACTTGTATTAATCTATCAACCCCTACAGTACTGAGATTACAAATCTGTGTTACTGTGTCCAGCTTTGTGTGACATTTGAACCCAGGACCTCAGGCTTGCACTCAAGCTCTTTCTCCGGTGAGTTACCTCCTCAGGTTTCTCTTTGCTATCTTGATGAAAAGGCAGCCAAGTAGCCTATTTTCTCTCCCCATTTCCCTCTTGTACCTGAGTGAGGAGCAAGGCTAGGTGCAGCTGCTCTTGTTTTGCTTCAAGACAATATGCTAAGAATGGACCCCACAGTGTTTCCACTTGTGCCTGGGTGAGGGGCTTTGCATCCTTGACTCTATTTTCTGGAACACTTATCCAAAGACGCCTTTCTAATTTCCTTTTTCCCTGACCTTCCAATAAGCAGAGGGGAGTCCTCTCATCCAGGCCCACACTTCTGCTCCTTCCTAGTCTTTTAAACATCCTTACCTGTAATGTTTGTTGAATGACTTCATAAACAACCGACAGTACAAGTCATAACCAAAATGGGTTTGTATGGCCCCTTGTTGTAATTGGCGATAATCTGTGATTATGGAAGCTTAAGCAGAGCTGAGTTTTTATCCTGCAGATCTCTTGTAAAGTTAGATCAACAGGACTATACAGTCAACTTACTTTCAAAAGACCATTTGTTCAGTTCACTGTACAAGTCTTTGATGTGGCCTTCTTCATCGCACAGCTCATCTATTCGCCCCATAAAATCAGCCAAGACCTTAAAAGAAAGCAACAGGAAAGGCACATTTTTATCACAGGATAGAAAGAGAAAGTCCAAGCTCAGAGAGTTCATTGGAGGGTATCTCTACTGCTGGCAGCGATGGGCACTAATTACATGCTGTCTTCCCCAGGCCTGTTCTGTGCTATTCCTAAGCTCTTCCTGCAGCCACTGAAACTTAAGTTTCAGGCTTGTCTTAAGAATGTTCTTGGCAATTGTTCTCTCTCTCTCTCTCTCTGTGTGTATGATGTAGGCTCATGCTTGTGTTGGAATGTGCATGTGTGAATGTGGACATGTGTGGAGGCCAGTGGTTGACATTTGGTGTCTTCTTCAGTTGTTCTTCATCCTATCTTTTGATACAGGGTCTCTCATTGAACACAGAACTCTGAAATTTGGCTGACCTGGCTGGCCAATGAGTTTCCAGCCATCCTCCCGTTTCTACCTCCCCAGTGCTGGGATTTGAACTCAGGTCTCCAATGTTTACAGTGTAAGTACTTTACCCCCTGACCCATCTCCCCAGCTCTGGTTCTGATATTTTAAGAAGACAAACACCCCTTTTGGGAAGACAAACCAGCACAGCAGTTCAGGGACTGTGGGGAAGTTTGGAACATTGCCTTCACTCTGCACTTCCACATCTGGGTAGAAGCATGTCCTCCCACCAGCTGTTTGTGTGAAGCATGTGGAATTTGAAGCCAGGAAACCTGTAAGTTCTGGACATAGCTCCCTCAGTAGATAGGTTGGTAACCTAGGGACAGCCACACAAGCTTTCCCTGCCAGCCTCTAAAACCAGAGTCTAAGATGAGTCAAGCCTCACACTTGCTGACTGTCACTGAGACCACACGTGGCACAAAGCATGTCATCTTAACCGATCTGCACTGTGCCCTCACGGGGCCGGAGGCACAGCCAATGCTCCCCACTTTCCATGTCACAGCTGAGAAACGGCTTACACCACTTGAACGCACAACTGTGACCTGCCAAGCTATGCCTGAGACAAGGGGAGCACGGTCACAAAGCCGTCACAAAGCCAATGGGTAACGCATGGGCGTGTTCAGCTTGCTTATTTTATGCATTTTAAAAGTACTTTGAATCTGTTACCTTAATAGAAAAGCAATGAGGCAGAAACAGGAACAGAATAAAGTTGAGTATTACCACTACAAGGCGACCCTGGGTGTGCATCCCTCATGACAGTAGGTAGCTAGCTGGATCTGGAGCAGCTGTCCCCTCTAGAAAAGGCCCAACTAAGCTTTTTGTTAAATGTCTTGCTTGGGGATGACATTACTGTGTCATATTAATTATCTGGCTTCTATATATTCTATGGGGGTCCATCTGGGTCCAGGTACAACTCAAAATAACCTCCAGTGTGAACAAGAGTAAAAAGAAATTACTATACGCTTAAGCCTATCTTCGCGGCCCCCTGTTGGCCAAATGATGTTGTTAAAGTCCTTTAGCAAAGCATAAAGTCATTCAGAAGGGTGAGGTCTGCCCATTGTCCAGAATCTTCTCAGAATCATTCATCAGCTTGGAGTATAAAAATCTCTGGACACATGCCATTTCGTTCCTCTACATTTGCAGAGGACTCATTTCTACAGGAATGTCTCCCTCCTCTCCCCAGATTCTTTGCCTCTGTGCTCCTATTCCGACTGAAATGCTCCCCTCAAATGCTGCTGCCTAGGCCTTCTATGAGCAACCTTTCGTTTTTGTTGTCACAGCAATATTATAGACTAGGGGCTCTTAAGACCAGGAAACAGACTGAGAAACATTAAATAACACAGCTGCACCTCGCCGGTAGGCCATGAAACAACTTGCGATTACTCTCTCCGTGGGATTACTTTAGAAGGTTTTGGAGTAGAGAAAGAAAGACGAGTTTGGGTGAAGAGAACCGAATGAAGGACAGAGAGAAACAGCAACCCCTTGAACCATCCACGATGCACTATTGTTCTCTCTTTGTACTTTAGAGTTGTGACCCAAAGCCCTAATAAACAACTCTCTGTCCCCAGGAAAACTGCTCCCCCCCCCCCCGCCACGCTCCCCCCCCTCCCCGTGCACAAACCTCATTGATTTTATTATCCAGCTTCATGATCTCCACCGGCTTCATTAGTTTCTTTTGGAAGGCGCTGCGGACCCTCTGCCACTCTTTTCCCTCCCTGTAGAGAAAGATTGTGTTTAGAACGCCAGCAAAGTAGCTGCGCAGCGGTTCGTGGAGCGCAAGAACTAACCCTGAAGATCGCCTGGAAATTTCCCAGGAATCTTAGCATTCAGTGAATATTCGCGGTTGTCCATCACAACCCAGAGAGGTTCACAGCGTCCCTCTGCTACCTGGGGAGCTGACAGTACTTAATGGTCGCTGGGGAAGGAACAAACATTTTTCTTCAGTGGTGTAGGCTTCGACAAGTTGCCTGTGTTCTAAACAACCCCCACCCATGCTCATGCAAGCATCCCCAGGAAGTCATAAACACAAACAAAAACGGCATGAAAATAGGAGGGAGGATTGTTGGAACGAGGGAGGGTCTCAGTGGAGGTGGGAGGGGGATCAAGAGAGGGCACGCGGTGCGGGATGAATGCGATCAGAAATACATTATAAACGCGTATGAAATGGTCAAATAAATGGTCAAAATTTGGTTTGATGTTAGGATTAAATCTCGACGAAAATAACACCAGGAAGATGGGGGACCCACTCCCTACAACCCAATTTCAGTATTGCACGGGCTCTAAGTAGAGCAGGGGCTTTATATTCGTTCTGCATAAGAAAAGTCCTAGGGAACTCTAACTACTTCCCCTTCCTCCACTGCCTGGCACATTCAGCGTCACGCCGCCACCTCCACCCTGCAGAGGGGACTCACAGGATCATCAACCCGTAGCCCTCATTGCGATAGTCCCGATAGGCTTTCCAGGGTTTGATTTCCAGTCGCTGGGGATACGCGCTTTCCGTGCGGTACAGAGCTTCCAGCAGGCTCGGCGAGCCCAGGTGCACCGAGTCGAAGGAGCCCAGCTTCATCCGGAAAATCTGGCCGTACTTCTTGTGGTACTCTGCCTGCCATGGGGCGGGCGGAATGCCATCAGCGCGCATCCTCTGGTGCCCAGGGGCCGCTTCTGCCTTGCGCTGCTGAGCTTCGACCCCGCCCCCGCCCCCCACCCCCCGACGGGGAGGAATGGGGAACAGGGGCGTGAAGAACTATTTACCAGAGTGTCATGCTGTTTCTTCAGTCCACCCTTCCAAAAAATCTCCAGTAGACTGCCTAGCAGTGGCCATTTGGTGGGTCCAGGCAGGGAGGTGGCGTCCCGAGTCTTACCACCTGTCACCAATGGGCAGAGGGGCACCTCTTTTGGCGCGCGGGATCCGCACGCCTTGGAGGCCACGAGCCTGGGGAGCTGTCCGAAGTCACTCAGCCTGCTCAGGAAAGCGATCAGAGAGCGCCTTTTGTTAATGGGGCAATTCATAATAGCAGGCAACATGTGGGACTCGAGGAGGAGCAGGGGCTGGAAGGGGCCAGGCGTTTCGGAAGTGCTGCTGGGCTCTGAAGTTTTGGCGATTTGGGGAAGAGAGACAAACAGAACCCGCGGGTGTGGTGGAATGGTGTACAGCAGGAGGGACTTCGGAGGCAGATGCCCGGGGATGCTGCAAGGGGCAGCGGCTTAGGGCGCAGGCGCCTGCCCTCAGCTGGAGAGGAGCGCCCGGGGTTTGGTAGCTCTGGGGAGAGTCTTCTCTGGATCTGCAGATTTGATTTGACTTCAAAGGTCTGAAGCCACAGGATGTCAAGGAGGGTAGTAGGCGTGTCGCCAGGTCTGATGTACCTCGCAGTGCCTCCCCAAGCTCCCAGGTTCAGGGACCTTGTATTTATGGAAACAGGGCATGCCCGGGTTGGCCAATGAGCACGCAGAATAGGGCGGAGGGGGACCTGCTAGCAAGGCTGGGAGGGGCGCGGAGGGGGGGCGGGGGTGGGAAGAGGATAGAGTCAGCGAGGTGAGTGAGGGCGCCGGGCCTCGGTGACCGATGCGCTGCTCGCCTGGCGAGCACACCGTGGACTCCACCCCGGAGATAACCCGGGAAAGGCGCGTCGAGCCCAGGGTTCAGCGGGTGCGCTGCGAGCGCGCCTCCCCGCCCTCCTCCTGCAGGCTGCAGCCGGCCTTGCAGCAGCCCGAAGCTGCGCTTGCACAATCGTCTTGCAGGGCGGGCAAGGTCCCTGAGGACATCGCGGAAGGCTGCCCGCGCCTGCCAAGCGAGCGAAGAGCGCGCGGACCTTCCCACATCCCGAGAAACGGGTTTTCGGAGCCAGAGCAGGACTACCTTTGGATGAAAGTTGCTTTTTTGAGCCTCTGAAAGAGAGAGCACTTGAACCTTACTAGGATGCACCAAAAGAAGGGCCGTGGTGGTCTTAACATTGGGCTTAAGTTACGTAAGAAAGCCCAAAGCTATTTGCAGATTTTCCTTACCTGATTCCTAGATGCTGCAGGTTGGGTTGTTATGGAACTGAATAAATCAATGCATGGGACAGTCTACATAGGCATGTGTCTGCAGTCGATGATCAATAAAGGATGCTGGTGGCGTCTTCGGAAAACCGTGGAACACGCTTGGAGGCCATGGCTTAGTTTGCTTTAGACTACTTCCTACACGTCCCCTCAAGCCTTTCCTTCTTGCGCACCGCACCGACCACCCTGCGCAAAGCAGAGTCACCCACGGATTCCCCAGCGTCCTGCCTGCTCCCTGAAAGTCCACCTAAAGCCAGCAGTGTTACCCACAGACGCAATCCCGCTTTTGTGGCTGGAGAGAATAGAGCTCCCTCTCCTAATTCTGGAAAGGAAATTGGTCTTTGCTGATCCAAAGTGACTCACGTTGTTTCCTGCTTACCCAAGGCAAAACCACCAGCACCCAGGCAGGGAGCAGAGACTTCCTACCCTATTTTTCAGTCACCTGACCTAAGGTTACCTTGACCCAAGCACCAGCAAAGTCTTCCGTAAACATCTGTCTGCTTCTAGAAAACCTTTTGCAATCAGATCTATGATTTGTGCTCCAGCACTGTCATTTCAAATTTGTCCTAAGAGGTCGGTGTAATTAGAAAACAACAGCTATGCATTGCAATCGTGTGGATGTAATCTACTACACCTATTTAAATGCGCACCGCAGTGTACATGTGGCACACCCTACAAATTTAGATAGTTTTTTGTGTGTCCATGAAACATACCTTTTATACTATATGTAATGCAGTGTAGGTCATATACTGTATGAAAGTATCACACAGTATATGTACCATACAACCTGTGACAAAACAGGAATTTTGAATCAATAATTCCATTTAAATTTCACCTCAGCTCAATGTCAAAAACACAGGGGAAAGAAAATACCACTGCCACATGCGTAAGGAATTAAACACCCTGCCCATTTTCACAGACATTAGAAGCCCCAATGGCATTCACATCCAACAGGTTCTGACCCAGCCTGACTCTTCAGCATAGACATCCATATGGATCGTTATTTCTATTGTTTTCTTGAGACAGAGTCTCATAGTCCAGGCTGGCTCAAACTCATCCTCCTGCTTCTATCCCTAGAGTGCTGGATGACAGCACTCATCACACCTAGCATCACCTAGTTAAATATATTACTTCTTAAACATGAGTATGCAAGAACATTGGAAATACTCCTTCAACGACAATGTCCCCCAAAGGAGAGTGCGATCAGAATGATCTCGTTTGGGTATAGGGCAGGGAGTGTGGCAGAGAAAGTGGTTTTTATGCTAATGGTGCTGAAAAAGTGAAATCCTAGAGGGAGGATTTGTTTCATTCATCTCTTCTGACTTGAGTCTGGATGCTGTAAAGACCGATGTGTGACAATTGTCTTGTTACTTCAGCTGGTGAGTTACTTTTTCTTTTCTTTTTAATTTTTTTATTTTGTGTGCTCAGAAAGGAGACAGGGTTAGGATGAAGTAGATTTTCCTGGGAGTTTAGTGTTAGACTTTTGTTTTTTGAGACAAGGTCTCACTATGTAGCCCTGGCTGTCCTAGAACTTGCTATGTTGACCAGGCTGGCCTTGAACTCACAGAGATCTGCTTGCCTCTGCCTCCTGAGTGCTAGGATTTAATCATGGGATTAAACACAGTGCATGTTGGAACTAGACCTCTTTATGTATTACAAAAAGATACTTAGAAGTACAGGATGCTATTAGTGTATACATAGAATTAAATAAGAAAAGTCCTATTTCATGGAAGTCCATGTCTTGAGTTCACTGGAGAGAGTCACTAGTCATTGTTATACTTAATGGCAGTGGAAACCATGAAGTTTATTGGAAGTCCATTGAGTAGAATACTCTTCAGTCCTTGAAGAGGTTCAGAACACGGAAGTGATTAGGTTGAACCCGATCTCAGGAACTCACCCTTCCTTCCTTGGCCTCACGCTGCCATCCACAGTCTCCGCGAGTCATGCAGCCAGGGAGCCTCTCCAGAATTTCTAATGAAAGATCTGGAAGTGGCTGCTAAATGCCAAATCCATTCCCAAGATCAGCCCAGGCCATGTCTATTGTTCTGGGAAATCTTAACAAAAGATTATTTAGACCCTATCCATTCTACTGTGCAACCACACATAACATTCTCTCTCTCCCCCCCCCCCCCCTCTCTGTGTGTCTGTGTGTGTGCCTGTTGGAAGGCAAAGGCTTGATCCTCTGTAATGGGAAATACAAAACCCTTTCAAATATATGAACTGGCAATACAGCTTCGAGATTCAAACTTTGGCTGACCTAGGGTGAGAGCTGCTTTTTGGTTGTGGGAATTCAGAAGACTGACTTTTCATATCTTGAGTACAGGGTGTTGGAATCATCCTCACAGGCGAACTCAAAACATCACAGAAATGGGGAGCATACCAACAGAGGCTCTCCTGAGGACAGTGCAGAAAGTCTCTAGCAAAGTGAGGTGTGCGGGAACTTACCTTGTAGTGCGTTTACATTGCATGCTGGGTTCTTTGAAGCTACAGAGAAGGCAAGTGTTTCAATCATGATTTCTGTGCTCTACTAAATAGTTGCAGTCTACGTGCTTGTGGTGCTGGAGACTGACTGCAGGGCCTCCTCACACCAGAGAAGCACTCTGCCTGCCGCCCTGAATCTCTAGATCCTTCACTGCCTTGAGGCAGGGACTCACTGACTTGCTTACGCTGGGCCCAACCTTCCAACCCTCTTGCCAGGGCCTTTCAAGCAGCTGAAGTCATGTTGTTGATTCAGTAAACTGTACAGTGAATTCAGTTGAAGAAAAGCAGTAAGGAAGTCCTAGTGAGTGCCAGTCTAAGCTCAGCCATTTAATAATGCATACACCGAGGTCAGTGTCCTGTATCCTTATACTACAGTGACACTTCTTAGAATCGTACTTATTCCACAGGGATTTTCTGACTGCCACTTGGCATGAATCTGACTTCCCATGGTATTCATAGTTATAGAAAATGGGCTCTCAGATCATTAAAGCCATAATCTTTATGTCTTTTCTCCTGTGTTTTTCTCCCCAATTATTTAAATCTCCTCGAAATTGTAAACTACTGTCTTTTTGTTGATTGTCCCTCCCATTATACATGATGCAATGTTGTTTATGTTGAATAGCACCCAATAAGTAAATAATAGGCAGTTGATTATTGATTCTTTCCTCATTCCCCAGCAAAACACAGAGAGTTTAGTAACAATACATCCTTTGTTTCCTGAGGAAGTTATTGGTAAACCTTGAGGATGCTCATCTGGATACCTCGCAGAAAGCAGTCGTACGCAACAACAACAACAACAAAGAATTTGGACCTTGGCAGGTTGAACTGAAGCCCTGTCTCTACTTCTCATTGGCTGTGTGGGCTTGGGAAGGTGTTTTGGCTTTTTTTCTCATTGGCAACATTGGCGGTCACTACATGTCTGTACCCAGGAAGGCCGTGACGAAGAGTTAAAGTCTAGGTGGAACCCAGCCTTTGTCTTCATGGAGTCCATTTGGCACAAGTACTTGCTTTCTCATTTCTGAGCGGAACTAGGCCATGTTGGTTAGCCAATATTTTATTCTAAGTGTTGAATAAGACTTCTATTATAGTCACACAGGGGTTGGATGGGGCATGGCTTTTGCATAGATTCATTGTCAAAAGAGCTATTCTGTTTTAAAACAACAAGAGTATGGTGTGATCACCCAGGACAACAAGTCAATGTTTTAAAAATTTATTTATTTTGTATTTGTGTGTGTGTGCATGTGCACTCATGAAGGTCAGAAGAGGGCATCCAGTCTCCTGGAGCTGGAGTTACTGGTGATGTGAACCACATCTGACATGGGCACTGGGAACTGAACTCTGTAAGGCAGCACACACCCTAACCACTGGCTCATCTCTAGTCCCCATTAGTATTGTTGTAATTAATCTTTTAAAAAATAATACAGGGTCTTGTTCTGTAGTTTAGACTGACATGGTAGTCCTTTTGTAGCCTGGCCCAGAACTTGTGGCAATCCCCCTGCCTCAGCCTCTCCAGTATTTATATTAGAGGCCACCATACCCAGTAGCTGTTATTAGGAATGGTGACGTTGGATGGTTCTATTGTCACCAGGCAAGTTAAACCAGACAATGAAAAAGTCCATGGATTTTTTTCGTGTGTTTGTTTTAGTTTTGGTTTGTGAGACAGGGTCTCATGTAGCCCAGGCTGGCCTTGATCTCACTATGTAACTGAGTGATTAAAAACCCTGTCTGATATTTGATCTTCTAGCTTTCACCCATGGATTTTTTTTCTTGACATTCCTTTGGTACCATATACATTTCATAAATAACATTTATAATTACATCATCACATAGACCCTGTTCTGTTCCTTTTCCTGTATGGTATGACTTAGCTAATTTCATCTGTATGTAATTCGGGGAAATCTCATGATGAGATTTCTATTGCCAAATCCTATGCGTCTGAAGCAGGGTTTGGCTTGCTCTTGTATGTCAGGAGCCCTGCCTTGGCACATGGTGGGCTGTTGGCTTAGGTGGGCATTACTGAGAACTGACTATACTTTTTCATGGCTTTAAGGTGAACCAGCAAGTATACACCTTGCCAGGTGGTTGGCACATGAAGTACCATTATCATTAGGGAAAGTAAACTCCTGACAGAGTGAACGTGGAGACTCCACTGTTGTTTGTTAATGATCATACAGGGGGCCAATGGGACAATTCTGGATAATCATGGAAGAGTCCCTTTCTCTTAAAAAAAAAAAAAAGTTCAGACAGCAGAGTTTGCATGCAAGTTTTGGTTGGTAGGTGTAACCGAACTTTTAAGTTATTATTTAACATTTATTACTAAATTCACTTATAACAAACACCAACAATTTCTTAACTATTAATCCTATAAATTCCTACAACCCCTTTAACCTATCCACTAAACCTATTGATAATCATAACAACTACTTTCATACCCTTTTAGAATGATACAGTCTCTGGGGCAGGTCCTCAGTCGTCAGGAAACCAGTCTCGGGGGTAGACTCTTTAACGCACTTAGCAGTCCTTTTTCTGGAATAGCTCAGACGCAGGTTCGTCAGGGTAAATTGGCTATCGAAGTCTCACTTTAAATAAGGCTTGAGGCTTTCTTCTCTCTGGGAGACCTCAGCGTCTGTTGGCCACCTTACTTCCTTCGTATCAGCAACTCTGCCGTTCTGCCTCAGTCTTTAAGGCTGGCCACAGTTCCGTTCAGGCCACTGTTCGGACAGGTCAAACCCCTCTAGGCAAAAGCTGAGCCACAGGGTTTAGTCCTTGGACTTTTGCTGTCTTGCTGAGGCTTTCTCTGCTCACCAGCTTCCTTCTGCCTCAGGGAGATCTGGCCATTGGTCTACCAGAACTTTCTCCAGCAGGACTCTCGGAGCTCTCTCATATCGGGGGCCCTTAGCACGCACCGCACTGGGTTCATCCACTTGTCCTTAAATAGGATCACTCCTTGTTCCACCTGCTTCAGCTTAATTTGGGCTCTGCCCACTTAGCAGTTGAAAGCAATGCCAGGTCATAAAGTCTTTCCTTGTTTCACCTGGCTTCAACCTTGTTTTTCAGTCCAAAGAGACTCCCCTCATTTCACCTGACTTCATCCATAAGCTGATAAGCTAATTGCTCACAGCAGATGATCTTCATGCCCCGAATTAAGAGACTGTATCAGAAACTTAGGTATTCACTAAATCTAACTTATATTAACCTATCAGCCCCTACAGGTAGGTAGCAAGTGCCTAACTGTTCTTATAACAGACACTTGAGTATTGGCCTTTTCACTCAGAAACAGCAGCCATGTGGTCCCTCTGGTCTGATACTTACAGAGTGTGTAGCAATGAGGAGGGGCTGGCTTCCGCTTCAAGGCTGTTGCGACTTGGGTAGAATAATTGGAATCCTGTGTTTGCACATGAGCATCTGCAGATCCCTCCACCGCGGTGGAATTTCCATTGGAAAATGATTTAATATGTATCCCCAGAAAGCTCTTGCTTTGTTTTCATTCTCTCCAGTCAGAATGGAATTCTTCGGAGGAGTCATCAGCAAGCCTGGCAGAGTGCCTACTGCATGCCAGGCACCATCCCAGCACTGCCTGTCGGTGATGAGCAAGGCAAGGAAGGCCTGTTTAGTTAGAGCACACTCTTAGTGATGAACTCAAAGAACACACACTTGAAAAGAAATAGGAAAGGACCAACATCCATCCTCCTGACTTCTGTAATAGAAACTGGGTTCTGGGCCACTGCAGGGTGATCTTTATCTGTCACCTCATCAATGGGAAACAACAATCTCTTGTTATCAGTCACTCTGGCAGGTCTGCTGGACCAGCTACAGCTGTCCTCGCTGAAGGTCCTTCAGCTAATGGCTGGAGCTGGGTTCCTCTTGAAGGCTCCACACCCATGTCTGTCACCACTTGCCAGCTGAGAGCTGGGGTCTCAGGAGTCTCATTGTTTAAAACTTGTTGTTTAAGGTAGTTCACGTTTGTTTCAATTTCATAACAAAGACACCCAGCTGAAGCATCAAACTCCAAGACATTTGAGCTCCTGGAAGGAGAGGGTTGAAAGAATGCACAGTACAAACTTCTATGTGATATTTATTAAAATTGGATAAGAATATATTGGAGAAATGGTTGATAGGTTTACAGTGTAATTGACTTAAGGTTAAAGAGCCAAGCTAAGTCTCTCTAGTGACAATGAAGATATCTCTGGAGGGTGTAAACAGTCCCAGTGCTGATTGATTCCAAAACAAGCCAACCTTCAGACAGCAACAGAAGTCTGGCAGGAGTCTGCAGGACACAGTGGGATTAGACGCTGGGGTCCCTTGTGGTGCTGGGTGTACTGCATACCCAGGGGCAGTCATGACCCTGGCCACCTCTACAGCTGCAGATCAGTAAGTCAGTTCATTTTACCCTATTTCCCCCTTTCTCCCCATTTGAGCCACTGCCCCGCCAACCCCAGCACAACACAGCCTCATCTCTGATGTCTTAGGGAGTTACCGGGGGACTTCGAGCTAGGAAGTTTAAGAAAGAATACTTCATGTTCCGAGACCAAAGTGGTGATGACAGATGCAGATGGGGAAAGACTGTGTGACAGCAGTGGCTGGGGTGGATGAGAGGGAAGGGCCTACTTCAGAGTGCAACATATGGCTGGGCTGGATGAGAGGGAAGGGCCTACTTCAGAGTGCAACATACACCAAGGTGGAAAACTCTAGAAGCACAGGATGAGACTTGGATAGACAGTAGTTGTACTGACATCTAATGTTACCCTCAAACAATAGTAATTAAGTCCTTATAAAAACAACCCAAATAAAGGGATATTCAGCCAGTTTCACATGAACGCCTTAGATGTATTTGAATATCCTTTTTTGCATTCAAAGTTTTTTAAGTTTTTATTTCAAGAGAGATAGGGTCTCATGTATTAATGGCCTCAAATGTGTTATGTAGCTGAGGATAACGTTTACGTCTGATCCTCTGCTTCTATCTCCCAAGTACTGGGATAAGAAGCATGCACCACCAAGTCCAATTTATGCACTGCTGGGGAGGGAACCCAGGGCCAGCCAAGAGCTCTTCCAGCTGAGTCACATCTCTTGTCTCTCAAAGTCTTAAGACTCAATTTGCTTAGCATTTTCTTTGTCAACCAAGTGGATGAATCTCAATGTTGGTAAGTCTCCTGGGAATCTGAATCCAAGATCCAAGATCGTTTACATGAAATAAAAGGTGCCAAACACAGAAGGGCACAAATGATCTACACACATGTGTAACTAGATGGCTTTATTTTTTTTTTCCCTCGGTGTCTTTGCTGTTGGCCTGTCAGCTCTCTATTCAACCAATCAGAAAGTGGTGGAGAACAATGTCTACAAAACATTGAGACAGGTCACACTTAACAATAGCAAAGTCCCATCTGCACCCAGCTCTCTGCTGGTACAGAAATCAGGATTTGAACATACAAAGACAACCTTTATACAGTACACGATAACATCACTCCAACACACCTGACCTCTCCTGAGTCTCCTCTAAGTGTTTTAGAGAGCCAAGACGTTCAAAACAAAGGGAGTTGGTTTGCAATCTTAAGCAGTTTTCTTTAAAACAATCTCAGCTGGGTGGGTGCTCTGCAGTGGGTGACTAGGAAGCTTTTGAAGCAGTCTCATTCCTATCATGTTATCTCAGTGTGCAGACTGAGGGAGGTGTAGTCTTCCAAGAGTACTTGGGAGATACATGTTTATTGCTAACTGCTCATACTATGACCATAGATTTCTGGTAAAGGTCTACACGGGACCTAGAGACAGAATAAAGGGATCCCATATGGTGTCAGTCTCTCTTCTATTCCTGTGAAGAGCCATTATGACCAAGGAAATTCTTATAAAAGAAAGCACTTGACTGGGGGTTTGTAGTTTTAGTGGATTAGTCCACGATCTTCATGGTGGGAAGCAGACAGGTATGGTGCTGGAGCAGCACCTGAAAGCTTTACATCCTGATCTGAAGGCAGAGAGAGAGAGAGAGAGAGAGAGAGAGAGAGAGAGAGAGAGAGAGAAAGAGAGAGAGAGGCCTGCTTGCCTTTGAGTACTGGGATTATAGGTGTGCACCATCATGATGGGTTTATATGCTACTGGGGAATTGAACCAAGAGCTTTGGGCATACTAGGTAAGCACTCTACCCACCGAGCCACATTCCCAGCCCAGGTCACCTGGTGCACCCAGGACAAGCCAAGATCTCTCCTGCCCTTCTTTTTCTCTTGTTTCCCCCCTGGCGTGAGTACTACTTATCATCATTGGTGGTTGTTTCCTTTCATGATTGCTGTTCTGGCACCGATGCGCAGAATGATTTTGATGGATTTTCGTGGCCATCACTCCTCATCATGACCTATGTCCACTCTACATGTGCAAAGAGCACAAGTTCCCCAGTGTGGGATCTATAAAGCAGGAAGCAAAAACACCAGCACAGCCCGCACAGGCTCTTTATCACCACGCAAGGGGTGACTTTTCCCCCCTTTTAGTTAGAATTCCACCCCAGAGCTGTCTGTGTTTACCCACACCTCACCACAACTGCAAGAATATTGCCACATTTCCCCAGCCTTTTTGATTTTCTTGGCGGAAGTTTTAAGGAATACCTTTTTACTACATATAAGTAAATCTCTTTTCGGTGCTTTGCGGCAAAGAAGCCCTCTCACAGGGTTCATCAGAAGAACTAGGAAGACAATGCCTGAATGCACAGACACTGAGGTCACCTCACTTCATAGCTGGCTCCTACAGTTCCCCCAACTCTGGTCCCTTCCTTCTAAAGTCAGGAAGTTTTCGCTGTGGCTTCAGAGAACTCCTGGTCCCTCTGCCTGGGCGCCCTGGCCTCTAAGAATCCATTCTCTGCAGTTCCCTTCCCTTCACCTGTTTGTTACTGAATGCTTTCATTGCTCTGCTGAAGCTGATTGGCTCGATCTGGGCTTGTACTGTGTTGGATGAATCTGGCTGGAGTTCTCTGGACTGGTATTCTTTAAAGGATGCCAGATAGCTGAAATCTGACTTCTCAAATGAAGAGGTAAGAGTGAGACCTAGAAAAAATCCAAAACACTTTAGACGACCATAAGCTGTCCATTTAAGGGAAAGTCAGACCCATGTGTGAGCATCAACCCTGTGAGGAGGGTGCCCAGCTCAGGGCAGAGTGCTCACAGTCCTGAACAAATTCCCACTGGATGGACCACAGCAGGGAACTGGTATCAGGTAACGGCTGCTGTTTCTAAATGACTCCGCTGTCAGCGTTACAGTTGTTGGGCCACTGTATGTACACCACTGATGTAGACAGGCTAGATAATGGTTTGCCTTTGTTTCTTAAAATCTTTTTGTGGTTCTGGGGACTGAACTCAAAGCATTATGGATGCCAGTGAATGGTATTCCATAAAGGTCTAAAATTCCCATATATTCAGAATATCTTAGAAAAAAATTATAAATTGAAACTAGCTATGTATCTTGGCCCAGAGTGTGCCTTATTTGATTCTGTGTCCTGTTTGGCAGTGCTGCTGGTTCCTAAGGCTCTGGACAGAGGAAAAATTGAAGTCTGGAGTCATGGCGCCACCTGGTGATGAAAGGTAGTTATTCAGGTGACGGGCCCACTGGATCACAATTTGTGGGAGGCTTGTAGTACTAGACCCAGGAGGGGGAAAAAAATACGGACACGAATCCGGACTCTCGAACACTGTAAGTGAACGAATGTGTCAGCAGCTATCTTGCAGCTTACATTACTTTCTAACCCTCAAATACACCTCGGCTTATTCTTTAAAAAAATCTTTTTTCTTTTTTTTAATTTAAGATGTATCTCTTCCCCTACATCTTCCCCTTTTAGCCCAATAAAAAGTTCTTTGTCTTGTAACAATAAATACAATACAAAACAATAGAACAATTAGGCAACAGTTATGAAAATTATAAGGAATAACAAACATTCCAAATGTCCAGTCCATATGTATTTGGCAACTAATAATAATATTCTATTATCTATCTGTCTCTATGAATTTAAAGTTCTATACCTAACTCAATTTCCATCCTAACTTGCATTACCAACTTAAAGACATCTTCTTAGACCTAAAACATCCTTTTAATTCCTAAACAACTTAAAATTTAACTGTGAGACTATAACTATCTAATCTTCAACCATATCAGAGACTGAGAAGGATGAATATACCTGAATAAAAGGAAGTACAGAGCAAACAACTTCCAAATCTAAGAAATGACAGACACCTGGCTGCCTGGACAGTCCCCAATTTCTCTCTATAATGTTGGAGCATCTATCTTCAGCCTTTTGTCCCAGTATCTCTGACAGACATTGATTGTAGAGCAGGAATTATGAAGGACTTGCCTACCCAGTCTTGGCAGAGCTAGGCTGTTGACTTACCTGCTTCTGAGTTTTGTCCTTTTCAGATAGCATTGTCTACAGTTGAAGCAAGGGATTTTTCTTGCCCAGTGACAAGCTTGCCACTAATGCAACCATCTCAAAATGGAGATTCTTCGATGCTCATCATCTACTTGGAGTAGAATAGGGGGTGCTATCAGGAACTGACATGTCTCAATATCAAAAAAAATCTTAAGTTAAACATTTTTGAATGCCATATTCTACAGGTCTCTTGAGCTTTTTGAAGACTGTTTATCGATCTCTGTACCTCGGCTTACTCTTTCATGCATTTATTTACTCAATTAACAGGCGAGGTCTGCTTCCCTTGGCGCTTCTGGCTTAGCAGAAGAGAAAGAACTCTCAAGGAAATGGCCAGAGAGAGACATAGAGTTGCTTTCAGGGTTGGGAATGTTTAAGGAAAGTATTTGTACTAGTAACTCTGCACTACTATATCAAAGCTTCCCTAAGACTGGGCAATTGGTAATTCATAAGCAACAGAGATGTGCTTCTCACAGATGTGGAGAAGTACAAATCCAGTATGAAGGTGTTGGAAGGTTCTGTCTGGAAAGAGGTCGGCCTCTCCATCCAAGATGGTGCCCTGCTCCTGCATCTTTGGTGGGGAAATGGCCCTGTGTCTTTTTAGCAGAGGTAGAAAAGAGGTACCCACACTTTTCCTCATATCTTTTTGTAACTTGCCACAAACCTGTCGTGGGAGCTGTAACCCTTGGGCAAGAGTCAAATGAAAGAGCTAGTGTCTGGCTGTAGTGGTCAATCAGGACTTTGAAATTGGTGGCACGCTAACTGGACCAAGAGGGCCTTTGAGGAGTCCTCCGTACTCCTCCAAATAGCCCCTCACACACGCTCCTATACATCACCTCAGCAAACTCATTGGCTCACCCAGTTGGACTCTTGTGCTATTCTTATTTTGTCCCATCAATGGTTCCCTCTCTGGGATGAGGTGTCTGTTCATGTCTCTCCAGGAAAAGTGTTACACAATAATCAGAGAGGAAGGCTGGC
The DNA here is from genome assembly GCA_907164525.1 of Lophiomys imhausi. Lineage (NCBI taxonomy): Eukaryota > Metazoa > Chordata > Mammalia > Rodentia > Muridae > Lophiomys > Lophiomys imhausi. The sequence continues at coordinate 6,314,719 of CAJQZJ010032083.1, forward strand.
ATTGCTTTGGAATTTGAGTTAGACCCTAACATGCAGTGGGAAGACATGAGAATTTCAAACCTTGTCAGGACAAAACAGCTTACAAAACTTTTTGAGCTAAAATACAAACGTACAAATTCCCAGGATAAGATGTAAAGAAGTTCAAAATATTGGGAAAACAGACTTCAATGCCTGGGGAATGCAGTCATGATGCTTGGGCGCCCCCTGCGGGCACAGGATCAAATTACTTCCTGTTAGAGAGGTTTGTCCACTCCTGCCACTCAGATGAGGAAGGACGCTTGCTCTTCCTCATCAAACACAGGAACCATGGAGTGATGTGGCAGTTTTTTGTGGGGGAGGGGAAGGGGCACCGACAGACATACTGCCTCAAATGACAAATGCACTCATTATCTCTGTGTGACAAGTCTAAAGCTGGGGCATGTTTGGACAACGTTGTAGCGTCCATTCGCTTCCACTGGATCTTACGCTTTCCATTTCTTTCTTCATGCCTCTCCAGTGGAAATCTCATGACGGAAGCTGCATTCCCTTGCTGGAGCGGTCAGTCACATTTACACTAATCAGTCTTTCTGACACACTCTCCTTCTTCAACTATTTAGTTGTGGTCTGTCTCCTGTCACTCGACGGCAAGCTGCATGAGGATGGGGTGTTTTTATCTCTTGGCCATGCAGCATCTCCAGCATCTTTCTGGTCCAGTCAACATACCACCAACTACAGAGTCTCCATTGACCGCTGTAGCCAAACACTGGCTCTCCCTCCTGAGTCTGCTCCAAGGGTTACAGAGCCCAGGACTGGGGTATGTGGTGCCCCCAAAAGTGGTGCCGCCATGACCCCAGATGCTGAGATTCAACTTTCTATGTGCAACTGCTAAGTAGCAGAGTGCAAACGGCAAATATTCCTCAGGAGGGTGCGTTAGAACTTCTGAGGGGCCCAAATTCATTACACCCAGAGAGCATGATGGTAGGCACACAATGAGCAAAGATTGCATTGTAATGGTAGGAGAGAGACTGTAACCCAGTGGGTACATCATTATACAATATAACAGTTCTCACCTTGTGGGTAATGACCCCTTTGGGAGGTCAAACGACCTTTCACAGGGGTCACCTATCAGATATCCTGCATATCAAATATTTACATTATAATTCACAACAGTAGCAAAATTCCAGTTATAAAGTAGAATTGGAATAAACTTATGGTTGGGGGAGGGTCACCATAACATGAGGACTTGTATTAAGGAGCTGTAGCATTAGGAAGGTGGAAAACCTCTGCATTTTAGGCTGATAGGTGAAATCTGTTTCCCTCTTTTACATGTTCTTGTGTGGGGACTGAGGCCTGAAAGAAGCCATAGGAGGGACAGGCAAAGATGCACAGAGTGCCTAGAGCACCATGCTTTCACTGGGTTGCTGCTCGGGCCCAGACCACACTGTCTCACATCACTTGCTTGGTAGATGAGACAAAGGTCCCTGCCCAATGTTCTCACCTCTTCTACCCTTAGAGTTCTGAGCTGCCCAAAATAATGACTTGGCTCCAGGAAGTTAACAATGGCCCTGGTTACTGAGGAAGCCTGGTGCCCATCAGACTCCTGGATAGACAGTTTTCTCAGGCTAACATATTTGAGTGAGTGGAAGACATATTGCTGAGCCAATTTAATTTTAAATATGTAAAATAATTCATTTCAGTTGCATATGGTGGAAGACATCTTTGATCCCAGCACTTGGGAGGCAGGGCAGGAGGATCTCTGTGAGTTCGAAACCAGCTTGGTCTACATAGCTAGTTCCAGAACAGCCAGGACTACAAAGAGAGGACCTGCTTACAAACAAACAAACAGACTTCTAGTAAGATACCATCTGAGTATCTGAATCTATTATTCTATTATTCTTAACCTCTGGGTTGCGACACCCTCACAGAGGTTACCTAAGATCATAGGAAAACACAGATCTTTACATTACGACTCATAACAGAAGCAAATTTACATAATGAAGTAGTAACAGAAATAATTTAAATAATTTTATGGTTGGAGGTCACCACAACATGAGGAACTGTATTAAAGGGACGCAGCATTTGGAAGGTTGAGAACCGCTGCTCTAGATCCTTTTTGGGCTTCATCCTCTGCTGGCTGCGCATTCTAGTCTCCCCTGTAGTGGTCAGGGGCATACAAGCTAAGGTCAACTTCAAGGGTGGCCTACATTCCAGTACCTTCAGCTCGTAGCTGCCCCAGTACTGGGTTCTTATGTGGTGGGTGCTGTGGATCGAACTCAGGTCCTCGGGTTTGAGTGTAAATACTTTACCGGAAGAGCCGAAGCCACGCCCTCCAACCTACCTAACTCCTATTTAAGTTGCCTTGTAAGCTTGTTGAAAAAATGGAAAAAGAATTTCTCAGCCTTCGGTTCCGCCCAGTTGGCTGGTACCCAGCGCTCCCCCTGCTGCCCGTAGCTGGAATCTCCCGCGCGACTATTGGCCACATTTGGCGTTTTTGACGGCCGAGAGGGAAGCTGTCTGTCCCTTTAATTGGAAGGTACCAAGTGTTTCCAGGTTACAGTTCCTTCCTGAGTCCTTGCCCTTGAAATTCGTAGGTCAGAGTCATAGTTGGGAGCAGCGTGGAGACATTACTGTGTTTTAGGGGAGTTTGGGTCAGCAGAGGCCGACAGGGACCTGGGGGGTGGGGAACGGCGACCCGCGCCCGGATAGTCTTCCCCTGCGTCCCGTGGTCCAGTCCAAGATGGCGGCCACCATGAAGAAGGCGGTGAGTGTGGCCGGGCCCGGGGTGCGGGGCGTCGTGGGCGTGGCGGCCCGGCTCCGAGGAGATGTGGGGCTGGGGCCTGAGGAGACGAGGGCCGCCGGCGGCCGGGGGTCTGACGAGATGAGGCATCTGAGGGGCCCGGGGCACGGGATGCGCCGTGGTGGGGCCCGCGCTGGGTACCTGGGTGCTACTGTGTTGTCGCTTCACCTCGAGGGGGAACCGTCTAACCTGCTCAGGGTCGTGCATCCCCTTAGGGACCGAATTGGTCTCTGCATCCCGGGATGTCTGATACCGCACCTCTGTGCTCCGCCCTGAGCCGCCCGTGTCCATCCACGCTCGACGCCCTGTGCCCTTCAGGCTGAAACTAGTGTTTATTGACGGAGAGGAGTCGGTCCGAGGGAGTGTGGTGGTCACCTGAGATTTCCCCAGCCACTTAGGGAGGACAAGGGGTCCCCACACTCTGCCCCCCACACTTAGAGTTAGCCATTCCCTGGTGACTCATCTGGTAAGATGCTGGGTCTTGTGATTTTGTTTTTGTTTTCCCAAACTGCAGCTCTTTATTATTTTAAAACGACACCTGATAATTGCTCCTGGGGCTCAGTGTGATATTTTACCACACTTTTTAAAGACATGGTTTTATTTTATGTGTGTGTACCAGACTGGCCCACAGCTCCCTGTGTAGTCAAAGATGATTGAATTTCTGATCCTCCTGCCCCCACCTCCCACCTTTCAGGTGCTGGAATTATAGGTGTTTTCCACAGGTAGGGTGAATCCAGGGCCTCATGCATGATGGGCAACTAATCCGCATGGCTATCTAACCCTGTTGTTACACTTTGAGCCACTAAATCAAGCTAAACATCCACGTGGGCTTTATAACCTAAAAGTGTTTCTACATGTGCAGTCGTATCTAAATAGAAGAAAATAATTACAGGGAGGGAAAACAAACAAGCAAAAAGCCAGCTGGTAACGATTGGGGTTTCACAGTGTGTTCGGTACAGTTCTTAGTGTCTGCATGTTACTTACTTTCATTTGCTATTTAAACCTTTTGGGAGATTGTTTTTATTTTTATTTAGCTGATGAAGAAACTGAAGCAGAGAAGAAAAGCTGGGATTTAAACAGATTTCTCACTCCAGGGTCTTTGTTTTTAACTTGGTGTGTGTGTCTGATGAGAAGTGTTTGTCAGATGAGAGCTGCCTGCCTGCCTGCTTATCTTTCTGTGTGTCTGATGAGAGGTGCCTGACTGAAGATATTTGCTTTCATAACACTTTTTAAGACCCCTTCAGAATGCTCCTGTCTGTGTTTTTGCTGTCCAGTACCATGTGATCATTGGCTCTGACCACAGAAGGATGATCCTCAGCCATTCCAGTTCATTAAGAGTGGATGTTGCTGAACCTGGGGAGGCTCACCCTGCTGCTCTGTCACTCACAAATTGTTAAACACTAACAGAGTAAGGTCCAGGGCCTTGGTGATTTGGCCAAGTAGGAAACAAGTTCATTTTGTATCTTGTTAGATTGGGCCTTCAGCTGTCAGTTATACCGTTTAGTTCCATGGTAGATTCTGAGGTTTGTCCTTGGTTATGTTTTCTTTTTTGAGGCAAGGTCTCACTGTGTAGTATTGCTGGTCTGACTCTTAGAGCTCTGACTGCCAACTGAACTTAGTGAGAACATTTTTGCTGGGGACCCAACTGTGAGTACCTGAACTCAGAATAGAGTATGGTTTGTTTCTTTTACAATCCCTTAAGATGTTACCAAGACAAAGGTAGAGTCAGGGTCCAGGGCATTTTATTTTTCTCTTAAATCTGGGGCAAGTCCTATCTCTGACAAGTTCCCTCCCTTATGTCTGTAATGATCCTTTTCGTCATTCTTCCCTTCATTTCCTTTTAACAGGGTTTCATGTAGCCCAGGCTGGCCTCAGATTCACGATGCAGCTGAGGATAAACTGGAATTGTTGATCCTCTTGCCTCCACCTCCTGACTGCTGGGCTGCAGGTTTGTCCCCACATGCCTGATTTTATACAGTGTGGGGATGAAACTCCAGGGCTTTACATATGCTGGGCAAGCATTCTACCAGCTGAGCTAGCCTCGTCGTATTGAACTGTGGAAACAACATGGAGCAGGCAGGGTACTTAGCTATCATTTGTTGAACGGTGATCACATACCCAGCCCCTATTTGCTTGGTACTCATTTTACCCTCCCTACAAGGTGGAAATATCTTCTTCATTCATTTCATAGATGACAGATCAGGGGTGGCACCAGGGAATTGAGTGAATTGTCTGCAGTTCCGCACGCATGGTTTGGAGTCCTTCCTGCATTCCGTTTACTACTGCCTGGAGTACTAGAAAATGACCACCATCAGTAGTCACTATGCCTACCTTTGGCTGTGACAGGTGTTTGTAGCCCTGTGAACTTGTAGGTCTCTCTGAAAATCTGATGAAAGCTACCAAGACCCTTCCAGAGAATGTATATGTTATATTCCAGGCCTGTTCTCCTTGCAGCCTTTGGACCCAGGATAGCTGTGAATGTGGCCCAACACATTTGTAGATGACATTGTGTCACCATGTCCAGAGGCTGGACATCCCTGCAATGCCTACCTAATTTGAATATGATGTGGGGGACGAAATTGACTTCTTGATGTCCTTGCACGTCAGTTAGAAACTGTTATCTTTCTGCCAAAATGCCATTGAAATGTAGAAGTGCAGTGGGGTCTAGCTGTATGGCAGTGTGCCTGGCCAGCATGTGAAGGCCCTTGGTTCAATTCCTAGCACCTTAGAAAGAAACAAGATGTGCTGTGGAAGCTTCTGCCCTTAGGGATCATGGGTGGGGTAGGAGTTTGTTACCTGGTACTGAGGACCACCCCCTGGCCCAGAGTGAAGCACATCTTGCCTTTAACTCACGCACTACAGTCCTAACCCTGAGAGAAGAACCACGTCGAGGAACTGGGTCTCAGGGGCCAAGTGCCTGCTGGTGGCTGCTGTTTGGCAGGGTTACAGCAAGACATGCCTGCTCTGGAAGATAGAAAATAGTACACTTCCAGCACTCTTTGACATCCTGAGTATGATCTATCATAATATCATAATCTAATGCAGGTCCCATTAGAGCCCCTCACCTGAATGCCCGTAAAGTCGTCATGGTGACAGACACATCTGTAGGTGCACTCTAGGGTTGGGGGCTCTGGAAACTCCCAAAGCAAGCAGGAACTCTTCAGGGTTCTGTGTCTGGGAGATTGATAATTCTCATAGGCAAAGCAACCAGGATGCCAGTCTTGGCCAGCTTAGTGTCTGTTGAGTGCTCCTTGCCATGATGGCAGAAGCTACAGTGTTGACCTGCTCCACGCTGTACACGCATGATGGGAAGGACTCTGAGCACACGCTTTGGGTCTGCTGACAGCTTGGTACTTGCCGAGTTTCTTACTGGTATGAGAGCGGGGGAAGGGGAGGCCTAATTCCTACACCTGTCTCTACCTGGACTGCTGAGCCGTCTCTTGAGGCTATAGTCTACCCATCAACCTCTGGGGAAGTTTGCATAGCTTATGCCATAGCTTACAAGAGCCAGGAATGGGTGGAGTTCAACTTCTGCTTCTGGCAGAAGAGCCAGCCATTCTTACCGAGCCTGCAATTAGTAATTCCAATATGGTATATTATCTATAAATGTTATATATTAATGTAGCTTCAGTGAGAGCCTTTATGTGTAAAAGATTTTATTTTTGTTTGTGTGTGTGTGTGTGTGTGTGTGTGTGTGTGTGTGTGTGTGTGTGCGTGTGCATGTGCATGTGTGTGCTTGCAGAAGCCTTAAGACGGCCGGCCTCAGATCCCCGGAGGCAGAATACAAGCAGTTGTGAGCAGCCTGGTGTAACTGCTAAGAACTGAGCTCAGACCCCTTGAAAGAGCAGCAAGTTCTCCTGACTCCAGTGCCATGGACTTTTGGAGACACAGTCTCTTTACGTATCCCAAGCTAGCTTCAAACTGGTAATCCTCCTGCCTCAGCCTCATGTGCTGAAGTGTCCATCAGGTCCAGCTAGTACGACCTGTCTTTACATACACATAGCTTTACTCCTGTAACGTATTGTCAAGCACAATTGTCCTTATTTGATAAAGACGGTTTAAGGCATGGTTGATATTTAATTTTCCTTTCTAGTATATTGAAGCCCCTATAAGATTGTAAAGCAGCCTAAGAACTTCCGGACACATCTTCTGAGTAGGAACTTGTATACCTGCACGCAGATGGGCATGCATATGTATACTTGACTCTGGGGATGGAATACTTGCATTAAAATCAAAGTCTTTCCATTTACTGGCTGTGTGGTTTGGCCGTATTATCTGAACTCTGCAGCCCTTGGTCATCTGAAGCAGTGATATTGGTGATGCCCTTATGAGACTGGGGGAGTAGAGTTCTTAGCTTACAGTAGGAGTTCACACAGGGTTAGCTTTATTTTGTTATTTTATGGATTCTTTATTATCTAAACATTCAGCTTTGTCTGCAGATTTAATCACATCAAATATTAAATATGAAACTCAGTTTTCATCAGCTTGTAGTGGACTCACAACCTTAAAATAAATAGACTTTAAATGTATAGAACAGAGCCCTCGACACGCATGGTGACCCACTAGCTATTGGATCAGATTGAAAGCGGGAGAAGAGGTCACATTCCTGATCAGCACAGTGTGCCCATATGTACTTTACCCCAGAAGCAGTCTCTGCAAGGCATTCACTGAGAGTGTTTGACCGTGTGACATGTTGGTTGCTGGAGATGCCTTGGTCAAACAACGTCCCAATTTGGAAATTCTGCCTTTTGGGCAAGTTGGCTTTTATCCTAATCATTATCATTATTATTATGGCTTTCTGAGACAGGATTTGTCCTGGAACTTGTTCTGTAGACCAGGCTGGCCTCAAACTCAGAGATCCACTTGCCTCTGTCTCCCAGGTACAGGGATTAAAGGCTTGTGCCACCACTGCCTGGCATTTTTAAAATATTGTTATTATTGGGACTTTTATTAATTTTTTTTTGTATTTCAAACATTTGTTCACAAGTGATTCTATAGAATCATGGGAAAAGTTGTAGAGTCATGAACAAATCAAATCGTAAGCATGACACATTTGTGATGTCATACCGTCTTGTGCCCCTCAGCTGTCTTAGGGTGGGTAGTGTACTTGGTTATTACAGCACAGTGTAAGATACCAGCCTATAACTGCTCCATCGAAATTCTATAAAAAAATTAAACATCTTTTTCAGGCTGCAGAAGATGTCAATGTTACCTTCGAAGATCAACAAAAAATAAACAAATTTGCTCGTAATACAAGTCGAATCACAGAGCTAAAGGAGGAAATAGAAGTAAAGAAGGTACTGGATACGTGTGTCTGCTTGAAGTCTGTACTGTGACCCTTAAACTTGACCCATTAGCAAGTGTCAGCCTCCTCATATTGTGACCCTTAACCCTGACCCATTAGCAAGTGTCAGCCTCCTTATAGACTCCTTGTCCCTAGTGACCCTGTATAGTTAACTAATACAAAGTCCGTGTTTGTTGGTTTGTTTTGACACGGGGTCCTGCTTTATCAAACTGTCCTAGTTTATCATGTAGCCCAGGCTGACCTCCTGACTTGTGTGGTTGTAGGTGACTGCAGGGTGTGGGAAAGCAAGCCAGTTCACGTGGTCATCTGTGTTCTTAGGAGAGGTGTGGTAACAGAGTGAGTGAGGCCGTGGGTCCAGTGGGAGAGTTTCGCAGTGCGGTTCTGTACCCATGCTTGACAATTTTGGCTGGGATAAAACTGCAGTTGTGTCTGCTGAGTCTGGAGCCTACAGACTGAGGGGCACGTGCTGCTGCTGCTGCTGCATCCTATAACTCCTGAGGCCTGTGCTCAGTGTCTTCTCGTGTAGTTCTCTTGTGTGCTCTGGTTCTCGTGCATTACATTGGACTTAAGTATTGTGTGTCTCGTGCTTTGGTTTCATTTTTCTGGGGTGACGGGGTTCGCAGCCTGTGAGTTGCTACAGTAGAAATGAGTGGCCACGGATGCTGCACCACAGTGGAGACTTGGTACATTCCAAAGCCACCTAGAGGTGCTGTGCTGGCTCCTGGGTGAGCCTGTGTGATGCGTCTCTGTCTGACAGTAGCTGCTGTGCATTGTCCCCCAGAGAGTCCTTGTCCCTGCGTGAGAGTCTGCTCTCGGTTCTGTCAGGAAATCTTGACTGTTTTCCTGGCTGTTCTCTTGCCTGACAGAAACACCTCCAGAATTTAGAAGATGCTTGTGATGACATCATGCTGGCAGATGACGACTGCTTAATGGTACCATACCAGATCGGAGACGTCTTCATTAGCCACTCTCAAGAAGAAACCCAGGAGATGCTAGAAGAAGCAAAGGTGTGTGGGAGCCTTGCCCTCGGTGAAGAAGCCCAGTTCTCGAATTGGGAAATAAATCATTATAAAGAATGCAAAATTGCAGGTGGAGGGAAATAATGGGTGTCTGCTAACATGTAAAGGTTTGCTGCAGCGTCCCAGGCTCTAAGTGTGTTGCCAGTGTGCTCTTATTTAATCCAAATAGCGAGCTGTTGTTAGCACAATTTACAGCAAGGAACAGACCTCGGAGAAGTTCCAAGACTTACCAGATGGCACGTGACTGTGGTCTTCTGGCCTCCACAGCTTTGCTTCCGGGTGAAAATGTTGAGTGTGCTCTAGTGAAAAGGACCCCGCACCGTCTGGTGCCATCATCATGGGTGAACCTGTTTTCCGGCTAGCCCCGTCCTTTTCCCTCCCCATCTATGCAACTGTTCCACACGTGGGTCAGTTAACATTGTGGGAGCAGCATTTTCTCTATCAGATGCTCATTTATTCCTGACTGGGAACCACATAGACCTCCAACACAGCACTGTCTTGTGACCTGTTTGAGGCCATCTTAATATTGTGTTGACGGACATCAATTTGCCTTAATTTGTTTCTGATATTATGCTGTAGTGGTGTTCCAGTGAGCAATACTAGGTGTAAGTCTTGGTTCACATTAGTAACTTGTTTTGAGGGAATGGGAAGTGTGATCATGGCTTCGGTCGGGCCACATTAACAAGTAGTCGTAGAGAGGGGGTGTGTGAAATGAACTCCAGTGTGCCTTCCAGCCACCCGGTGTGTGAGAGAAGTCAGTGACAATTGCCCCTAATATTACTGCTTTGTTAGCGTGAGTGCTACTTAAAATGATAGTCTCTGCTTCACGTTTCTAAAACAGAACTTCCTACTGATTAAGTGTACATCTAATAAACCTTGAGAAGGGGGTGGTGAGAGGCCGGGTGGTTATGAGCACTGGCTGCTCTTCCAGAGGACCCGAGTTCTGTTCCCAGCATTCACATCAGGTGACTTGAAACTGCCTGCCTGTAACTCCAGCTTCAGGGAAACCCTCTTGTGACTTCCAGGGCATTGCACTCATGTACACACACCCACACACATAAATAAAAACATTAAAATAGGGGCTTGGGCTTGGTGGAACATGCCTTTAATCCCACCACTCAGGAGGCAGAGGCAAGTAGATCTCTGAGTTTGAGGCTAGCCTGGTCTACAAAGTGAGTCCCGGACAGCCCAGGCTACACAGAGAAACCCTGTCTCTAAAAGGGAGGGGATAGGGGTGGAGAGGTGGCTCAGAGGTTAAGAGCACTGGCACTCTTCCAAAGGCCCCGAGTTCAAATCCCAGCAGAGACTGAGGATATAGGCATGACACCCAGCATGAGCTAGTGTTGGCTAGAGGGAAATGTTGTACTTTCCGACGTTGGGCTGTGATCCATTACTGTTACTTTGCTCTTGATCAGTTTAGAGTTCTTTACCTCTGGTTCTTCCTTTATTCCAGACCACGTACTCACACACCATCCAGCTGAAGCTAGCTAATTTAAACTGTTTCTTTTCCAGAAAACTCTGCAAGAAGAGATAGATGCCTTAGAGTCCAGAGTGGCGTCCATCCAGCGGGTATTATCTGACTTGAAAGTGCAGTTATACGCAAAATTTGGCAGCAACATAAACCTCGAGGCGGATGAAAGCTAAACATTTCATAATACTTTTTTTTACCTTGTTCTAATAAACTTGAATATTGTCTTAAATGATAATTTCCCTTCTTCAGATGAAACAAAAGGAAAACTTTCTTTTTTAAAATTTTTCATTTAATTAATGGAAATGCCTATTTTCACATGTCTTATTTATTTTATATTTTAAAAGAAGACAGTATTCGTGTATGTATTTTGCATAATAATTATATCAATTTTAGGAGCTTTATGTCGTTATTAAAATCAGTTAAACAGTCTTTGTTTCTATACTATCATTTTGGAATTCCTCTTGCGATTTTCGTTCTTAAGAAACCTTAGGATGGGGATGGGTCTGTGGGTAAGAGGGCTCTCTGTCAAGCCTGATGGGGTGAGTTTGGTTCCTGGGGCCCTTGTGACTGAAGGAGAGAACCAGCTCGAGCAAGTTGTCCACTGACCTCCATGTGCTCCTACCCCCCACCCCGATGATATGTAGTGAAGTAGCTGCTGCTATTTCCCGAAAGGATAACTTTTTGTCTTTTAAAGATTTATTCATTATTTTTACTAGCATGTGCATGTGTGGAGGGGTGTATGTGGCAGTGTGAATCTGTGTGGACTGTATGTGTGTCGGTGCTCTTGGGGACAGAGAGTATGACATCTTTGGATCTGGAGGCCCCGGGAGTTGTGTCTCACTGGAAGTGGGTGCTGGGAACTAAATCCAGGTTTTCTGCAAGAACAGAGCCAGTTCTCCAGCCTCCAAGGAGAGGTTTATGTATTTATTTTAAGATAGAATTTCACTGTGTAGTCCTGGTTAGCCTGAAACTCAACATGTAGACCAGGTTGTCGTTGAACTCAGAGACCTGCCTGCCTCTGCCTCCTGAGGGCTGGGATTAAAGGTGTGCGCCACACCTGGCTGCCCCCCCCATTTTTAAAGAGGAAAGAAAACTTAGCAGTTGTGTCCTGCTACTTACCCGCCTGACTTGAGTGGCTGATGGTAAAACTGATGCTCAGCCAACACCTGCCTGAGTTGGTCACTTCACGGCAAAGAGCTGGCGTCACTTGCCAACCATATGTAGGTATACGAGTAATATGCCTGCCTTAGGCCTGCATGACACATGTATCTTAGGGTTTGGGATATTGGTAATATTCAGATTGAATGATTCATCTCGATCTTCATACAAACAGAGAGACTGAAATTGAGATCTGTGGGAAGCAATGTTTACTTGCTTTTTTTCAAGTGTGTGTATGTTTGTGGGTATCTGTGGGGCTCAGAGGTCAACTTTTGGGGATTATCTCCTTCCACTGTGTAGTTTGATTGTGTTAGGGGACTGAACTCAGGTTATCAGGCTTGCCTGCAAACACCTTTACCAGCTGAGCCATTTGCTGGTCCCAAAATGTTTACATCTTTAATAAGTTGGTTTTAGATTTTTAGTGCTTCGTGATTAAACTGATAAATTTCTAGAAGTCAGGCAACTGTGCATTTAGAAGCAAGACCTATTTTTGAGATGAGTATACACTCTCATTCCCTCTCCTAAAAGGCATGTATACTAGTTACTTCTGTTGTTAGGATAAAATAGTGTGACCAAGGCAACTTACAGAAGGAAGAGTTTACAGTCTATCGTGGCACGGGAAGCGGAGAAACTGAGCTGGACGTGGGGGAGGTTGTACCTTCTCAGAACCTTCTCCTACACACAGTGGTGCACTTTCTTCAAAGAGTGTCACCTACCAGGGCCTGGAGCTCGCACTCCTGAGCCTGTGGGGCATCGGGCTCATTCAAACCGCCACACGTGTTCTGGAGTTTGGAAGATCTCTGCCTTAGCTTCCCAGCAGATGGCACTGGTAGGCCAGAGTACCCAGGGAGGGACCATCATGTGAGGAGGAGGCTACTTGCAGTAGGATTAATATAATTTTGGAAGAGATTGCTTAACCTCCAAGGGTAAACATGACCATGTGATGTTTTGGTAAGAGTTTGTAAATAAAGATAGATGAATACATAATTTCTAAAATTCTTAACAAAGACATTTTGAGACTCGTTTTTAATTTATGAATGCCCTACCCTGGCTCGAAGGCGGACTGAAGTGCAGGTGCTTGTTGAGGCCAGAAGAGGGCGTCAGATCCTCTAGAGCTGGAGTTCCAGTTGTGAGCCATTTGGTGTGGAACCAAACTGGGGCTCTCTGTGAAAGCAGCAAGCAGTCTTGAGCCACCTCTCTAACCTCAAGGCACACCTTTTTTTTTTTTTTTTGAGATGGGCTCTCTAATATATAGCTCTGGTTGTCCTGGACTGAGGGAGGGAGGTACTGCAGTCAGGAAACAGGCACCACGGTGAGATACAAATTAGCTTGGGCTGTGCAGTGAGACCAAAACCAGGGTTTGGGAAGATAGCTCAGTGGCTCCCATCCACCTGTAACTTGGACTCCAGGGAACCTGTCATACCCTTCTGGCCTCTGAGGGCACATGTGCTCATGCGCAGATACTCCACACAGAAAGACATACACATCATTAAAGAGAAAACAAAATGTAAAAAAGAAAAAAAAATCAGAACTCCAAATCAGGAGACAGTTATGGCCTAAGGGCTCTGCCTCAGAAATGGATCAGTGTGTTACCATAATGATTTGGTAGAGAATGAGACTGGTCCCCCTTGATTGTCCTTCTATCTTCCTTGGGATGACACAGCGGGAAGGCTTTCTAGATGTTGGCTGTGTGCCTTGCAGCTTCCTAACCTCCAGAGTTGTAGGAAAGAAAACTGCTCTTTAAAAATTGCCTACCCCAGGCAATCGGCTTTAACCGCACAAATGAACTAAAACACAAGCCCGGGGGTGATTCTGAAGCAGCAAGAAAACTGGCCCGGTTCAAATAATGTTAGCCTTTAGAGTCATCAGGGGGCTGGAGCACCTCCTGACTATCCGGCACAGACCATCAGTGGACCAGGTAACAAGGTACAGGAGCATCTTGTTATTTGGTCCAAGGGCTTAAGGGTGGAGGGTGGGTAGAGGCATTCATGTTGCTTGCAGTGATTGTAAAAGGTTAAACTCTGGGTGATGGGAAGGTATTTTTACAAGGAAGTTAGCCATGGTGGGAAGGAGGCAGGCTGCAGCGTAAAAGCTGGTGCTGGTGCATGGAAGGAGAAGCCTTTACAAAAAGGATTGGGGCAAGTAGTGTATCTTACCTGAGTCTCTAAGGTCAGATTCTGGGCCCCCACAGTCCTGACAAGCTGGGCTTGGCCGCTTGTCCTTAGCAGCCCAACGAAACAGGCACACAATAGTGAAAAGCAGAGAACGGAGGGAGATTTACTCGGCAATGGGAAGAAAAACAAACAGGTCCAGTGGCTTCTTCCAACCTAAGTCTGCCTTTGAGGGTGCTGACGTGCGCAGCTAAGTGGTTCTGGTCAGTGTGTTTCTGCCTTTGGTGGTCTGAATAGGAATGGCCCCTTAGACTCATGTGTTTGAATGGTTGTTGAGTGGCACTATTAGGAGGTGTGGCCTTGTTGGAGGAAGTGGGTTTTGAGGTTATATATGCTCAAGCTATGCCCAGTATGGCACACAGCTACTTTTGCTGCCTGCAGATCCCGATGTAGAGCTCTCAGCTTCTTCCATGTCTGCCTGGTGGCTGCCATGACAATAATGGACTAACCCTCTGGAACTGTAAGCCAGCCCCAATTAAATGTTTTCCATTATAAGAGTTGCCATGGTCATGGTTTCTCTTCACGGCAATAGAAACCTTAACTAAGACACTGGACCTCATTGACCCATCTTTGCCTCTGCTCCAGCATCTCCTGTAAGGTGATCAGGCAGGTTGTCACAGGTTTGCTGGTCCAGGAAACAGGCACCCCGACTGGCAGGCACAAGGCTGCAGCCCCTTTCTTCTCCCAGCATGCTACTCCTTGGGAAATTCCAATTCCTTGGGGGACATTGATCTCAAAATTCTAACAGCTGAAAGGAGAGGTACAAAAGCCTCTTTAACATGTCTTCATTCCTGCCAGGACAGTTACAAAGACTGGATCCTGGTGGCCCTAAGAAGCTAGGCTTACGGAAGTCAAGACAAGAACTATTCAAAAGCAGGGAAAGGACATGTATCCATTGCAGACACGCTGGGAAGAGGAGCAGTGGCACGTCTTCTGAGTCCTGGCCTGGGGACTAGGAATAAAGAGAAGGCAAGAGGTATAGATAACTGAGAGTCCTGTCCATCACTGATCCATCTACGCATGTCTGCACTGCAGTCTTCCTGTAATGTGGTGTAACAAGCTTGACAGGAAATCTGAAATCTCTCCTTGAGGAGACAGTATAGAGACAAGCCTCCCCTCGGGCTGGCATCAGATCCTCAGCCTTCCCTTCCCCAGCACAAGACTCCTGGGAAATTACAATTTCTCTTTTAAAAATTTGTGTGTGTGTGTGTGTGTGTGTGTGAGAGAGAGAGAGAGAGAGAGAGAGAGAGAGAGAGAGAGAGAGAGAGACATACACACAGAGAGAGGGAGAGAATTTGTGTGCCACAGCGTGCATGTGGAGATCAGAGGACAACTTGTGGGAGTTGGTTTTCTGGTTCCGTCATGAAGTTCCTGGGGATTGAACTTAGGTCCTCAGGCTTGGCAGCTGAGCCATCTTGTTGGCCTGTAATTCGAACTTCTTGGGGTCTACTTTTTCAAAAGTCTGATTGAGAAAGGGTGTGGAAGGGATACATTGATCCTGACAGGGTGGCTACCTACGGAGTAGGTGGGAGGATCCAGGGGAGAGGGCACGTATGTGTGTATGTGTGATATATATATATATATATATATATCTTCATAATCTATATAGAACACGAGCCCACCGCTGTTATTCAATGTGTTTATCCTGGGGTTAGTTGCATGTTAGCCTTCCTTTTCAGATGAGGAGACTCTGATGCTGAATTGGGAAGATGCTGCTGAAGCAGCTGCAGAGCCGGGGCTGGTAAGGCTCTGTGTGACCTTACTGTGTCGTTTCTTGCTTGTCCTCCCATCCAGGATGCACAGCCTGCCATAACTTGGCTGAAGGATTCCTCACAAGGCCTGGGATGGAGTAAGGACTCTATACATACCGTTTAATGTGATCTGCCCTGTGAGAACCCAGAGGCTCTGTTGGGCCACTTAAAGCCATGCAGCTAGGTGACCTCATGTTTGTGCTGGTTTCGCCACAAATAATATTGTGTGGGCCAGCTCTTAAGTTACTTTCACAGTGTCGGCACAAAAACGCAACTCTCACTCCAAAACCAATTAGATGATTCTTACTGGAGCCAAATATGAGTGACCACGGCCAAGGAACACACATTTGGTTAACTCAAAATTCCATTTTTTGACATGAAAGTAGTTCAGTGAAGTTTTTATAGTAACAGAACAAAGAAAGGCGAGAATCGAGACACTGGTGGAAACATCAGAGAGATGAATACAGCCAAGTAGACAACCTCACCTATGGGCTGTTGATGCCACCTGCTAGGATTAGACCTTAGAATGGTGGAGAATAGATTTTTATTATGTTAATACATTCCCAAGGTTTAGTCTTTTGGCCACAGGACGTTAGGGCAGGCACAGACATGGGCAAGGAATGACTATGTAAGGGGTAAGGATAGCCTAACAGAAGTTATCATCAACCTCTGAACCTGTGACATTCCAACCTCCCCATACCACTGAAGTTTTAATCAGTCAGTCAGCTGTTGCCGACACAGCCTCTTTCCCGGAATTCTCCTTGACAGTAGGAACCCTGAACACATCACCTACCAAAGGATATTATTCATGAATACTAAGCAAACTTACCTGCCTGAACCACTTGGCCTAAAGAGAAATGTAACAGAGACTGTTGTATTAACTTATTTTTCTGATTTTGAAAGAAAACAAATACTTTCATGGGGCTGTGAGAGGCTGCGGCCTTGGACGGTCTCCCTGCTGTAGCTGCTGGCAAAGTGGTTCCTGCCTGATGCAGGTATACTGTCGGACGCTAGGTGAGGAGTGGGGTTCTTTGTATGTGTATGTGAGAATCTGACTGAAAAATACAATGTAAGGCAGAACTCTTTGACACAAAGGCATCTGATTTTTCTAATGCCCTTAAAAATTTGTTATAAATAAAAGACTTAACCAGTAGCATGAAGTACCATTTGGTTTTGAAGATACTTGAAAATTTGATTTAGTGAAAAATCATAAAGCAGGAAAAGTATAATTCATGGAATGGTGTGTGTGTGTGTGTCTGTATATATGTGTGTGTGTGTCTGTGTGTGTATATATGTGTGTGTGT
>CAJQZJ010032083.1:6331683-6352375 GCA_907164525.1 Lophiomys imhausi
TGTATATATGTGTGTGTGTGTCTGTGTGTGTATATATGTGTGTGTGTCTGTGTGTGTATATGTGTGTGTGTGTGTCTGTGTGTGTATATATGTGTGTGTGTGTGTATATGTGTGTGTATATATGTGTGTGTGTATGTGTGTGTGTATATATGTGTGTGTGTATGTGTATGTGTATATATGTGTGTGTGTATGTGTGTGTGTGTTCTTTTCCCTAGACTCTCGTTGCATGGCCCAGGCTCATTTGAACTTCACTATGTAGCTCAGGCTGTACTCAAACTTCCTATCTCCAAGTCCTAGCCTTCTGCAAGCCGGGATTATTAGCTGTGTACCAGCACAGCTGCTGCTAACTTCTTAGACTTCCTGCATCGACTTTCAATCCTGTTGTATTTGGAGCTAAAACAATACAGTTACTGAATGTGGTGAAACTCACCTATGTTCCACATCCACAGAAGGTAGGAACTCCCTCCTGGATTGGGAATTCCAGGCTAGCCTGGGCTACAGGAGGCCCTTTCTCAAAAACTAAAACAAATACAAACCAAAACCAAAACCAAGACTCATTCCAACACATGAGCAGATCGTTGGAGGACCCTAAAATCAGCATCCTACTAAAAGACAGAAGGTTGCCTCCCCAAGTTTCAGTATTTTTAAGCAGTAGTTTTAAGATACAATAAACCACACAGAACGTCACTGCCCTGTGAACCACAGCTCTTTCAGAGTTGAGTCTTGTGTAAAGCTTGGTGTTTGCACACGGTTCCCCAGGATGCAGGTGATGCTGGACCCATAACCATGCTTTGGTGTTTTGTCTGATTTGATCTGATACAGAAAGGAGTTAGGGAGAATTGATAAAATACTGCAAAATGCTAGAATCCCAATAGCCCTTGTATAAATAATGAACCACACCTTCAGACTTGCTGTAGAATCCCCAGGTCTACTCTCAGGTTAAATAGTTTATTGGTGCCAATCTAAATAGGCAGAGACTGTGATATAGAATACATTTTTTGAAAATATCTATTTGTTTACACTCTGAACTATACAGGAAACCATTTAGAAGGCATGGGAGGGAAGGGGAGCCTCACCTTGCTTAGGTGGTATTTGTGTATGGGATCTAAACAGCTCTTCACTAGTAATACATTTGTAGCTTTTTATGGAGGTCTTTAAAAGCAAAGAAATACACAAGAACTGGACTGAACTTGTGCACTGAGAAATTGTAAATGTTATACAGGTGCTACATGGGATACACCAGGGCGATCACATGTCTTCATTCCACATGTCTAACAATAGCTGTGTGCCCCAGGCAGGACAACCTGCAAGTGTAAAACAGGGCTTAGTTTTGGCATTACGGCTGCTATTCACACAAAACCAAGGCAGCTGAAAGACAATAGCCCACCTTCCCGGGACAGTAAAAAACAGAGGCTTTCCTTCTCCTTAGAACAAGGAATGAGAGAACAGACAACTGCGACACCCGGTAGAGCTGCTGCCATGCAAAGAACATGGGTTAGGCCACTCATGACTATTGGATGCCTGCGGTGCTCACTGTGATGAATGGAATAGATCATGTCTTGCTTTGCTCAGTCTGAGTCAGATACCTCTGGGAGCCATGGAGCTCATTTGAATGAATGAAACACATTGCATAAATGATAGCTGTGTGGCTTGGAGGTGACAGAAATTGCTAGGGTGCCATAGTTTACACCCACTCTATGGTCTTAGTTACCAAGTCACTGGTTCTATAAAAAAGGGATTTTTTTTTTTTAATGCTAAAAGCGTCCTTGCTCAGACCCTTGGGATTTGGGGAGGTGGTGGCTGTGACCAGGTGACCCAGGCCATCACTAGAAGGAAACAACCTCTTGGCTTTGGCCAGATGCTGCTGTGTTGGAATGTATGCAAGAACTGACAAGCCTTCTGATAGGTTAAGAGAAGCTTGATGTCTCAGTTTATTTCTGTCATAGTTTCCTTTCTGTTGCTATGATAAAATATTCTGACAAAAGAAACTTAAGTGAAAGGAGGGTTTATTCTGGCTCATGGTTCCTGGGCACAATCCATCCTAATAGAGATACCATAGTGGCAGGAGCTTGTGGGACCTGGTCACATGCACCCTCAGTCAAGAAGCAGAGAGCAATGGACACATGCTACTCCACTCTCTTTCTGCATTATATAGTCTATGGTCCTAGCCGAGGCATGGCATTGCCCACTGGGGAGTGGGTCTCCTACCTCAATTCACTCAGTTAAGACAATTCCCAGAGGCTTGCTGTAATTCAAAAAAATCAGAAGCCCTTCTTTATACAAAAAAAAAAAAATGGCTGAGAGAGAAATTAGGGAAACAACACCCTTCACAATAGCCACAAACAATATAAAATACCTGGGGGTAACTCTAACCAAGCAAGTGAAAAACCTGTATGACAAGAACTTCAAGCCCTTGAAGAAAGAAATTGAAGAGGACATCAGAAGATGGAAAGATCTCCCATGCTCATGGATAGGTAGGATCAACATAATAAAAATGGCAATCTTGCCAAAAAGCCATATACAGATTCAATGCAATTCCTACCAAAATACCACCACAATTCTTTATAGACCGGGAAAAAGCAATTCTCAACTTCATATGGAATAACAAAAAACCCAGAATAGCTAAATTAAGCTTGCACAATAAAAAAAAAAAAAAAAAAAAAACATCTGGAGGTATCACCATCCCAGATTTCAAGCTGTACTACAGAGCAATAGTAGTAAAAACAGCATGGCACTGGTATAGAAACAGACCAGTGGATCAATGGAATTGGATTGAAGACCCAGAAACGAACCCACACACCTATGGTCACTTAATTTTTGACAAAGAAGCCAAAACCGTACAATGGAAAAAGGACAGCATCTTCAACAAAAGGTGCTGATCCAACTGGATGTTGATATGTAAAAGAATGAAATTGGACCCATACTTATCACCTTGCACAAAACTTAAGTCCAAGTGGATCAAAGACCTTAACATAAGGCCTGAGACACTAAATCTATTAGAAGAGAAAGTGGGAAAACCCTTGAACTCATTGGCACAGGTGACAACTTCCTGAACAGAACACCAACAGCTCAGGATCTAAGACCAACAATAAATAGATGGGACCTCATGAAACTGAAAAGCTTCTGTAAGGCAAAAGACACTGTCATTCGAATGAAACGTCAGCCTACAGACTGGGGAAAAAACTTCACCAACCCCATATCTGACAAAGGGCTAATATCCAAAATTTACAAAGAGCTCAAGAAATTAAATGCCAAGAAACCAAATAATCCAATCAAAAAATGGGGAACAGAGCTAAACAGAGAATTCACAAAGGAGGAATCTGTAATGGCTAAGAGACACTTGAAGAAAGGCTCAGCATCCTTAATCATCAGAGAAATGGAACTCAAGAGGAGTCTGAGATTCCATCTCACACCTGTCAAAATGGCTAATATCAAAAACTCAAATGACAGCACATGCTGGCGAGGCTGTAGAGTAAGGAGAACCCTGCTCCATTGCTGGTGGGAGTGCAGGCTTGTGCAACCACTATGGAGGTCAGTATGGTGATATCTTAGAAAACTTGGAATAGCTCTGCCTAGGGACTCAGCCATACCACTTCTGGGTATACATCCAAATGATTCCTCACCAAATCACCAGGAAGTTTTCTCATCTATGTTCATGGCAGCCTTATTTGTCATAGCTAGAAACTGGAAACATCCCAGATGTCCCTCAACTGAGGAATGGATTAAAAAACTGTGGTACAGAGATCCAAGATGGCGCCGACCATAGAGCAGTGCATCTGAGTAGTAGGTGAATGAGATTAGTCACTGTGGAGTGAATGTGAGGTCCCCTAGCCTACAGTGAAACACAGACGGTGTCTGAATTCCCACAGCGAACATTGAGACCGGTCACCAGGTAAAACAGCCCACGCAGTTCCCGGGAACACAACCCTGAGATCAGCCAGCTCTGTCACCGGTCTGGAGAGGAGCTCTGGCTAGAGATCTAGCCCAGGAGTGGATCCAGCCCATGGCTCCAGCCAGAGACAAGCGGCCCCGCCTGTCTGCCTGATATCCAGCCTGCACTCGAGCCGCACCACAAGAGCAAAGGTAAGTGAGATTATTTTTTTCCGGAGTTTCCAACATGGTGGCACAGTGTGCACTGTAGCGGAGAGGCAGAGACCTAACCCAGTCACAGCAAAACAATTAGGAGCCAAGACTGCCTGCAAACAGAGCCCGAGACAGTGTGTTCTCCACAAATACTGGGGCGGGTGGGTCACTTACCCTAGCACCCAAGCATCTGAGGCAGTCAGCAACAGGCGCACTGAGGCTGGCATCTGTTGTGGGTGGAGCTCCCTGCCTGCATAGTCAGCCTAGCTGGGGAGCCAGAACGACTGGGTCAGTGAGAGGAGAACACAGACCCAACCACAGCTCTACCTGCCTTTCTGAGGAGACCTGTCAGCTCCCAGGTCCTCAGAGGCTAGCCCTCTCCCCACTCCAATCCCCTCTATATTGGTCCAATTGGGTCACAAGCAGTTGAGGAGAGCGGCAGCCACCCTCCTCTCCCAGAGCCAGTCAGTCTATTACAGGAACCTGCCCGCCATCTGGAGGTAAACACCAGGATCTCAGGATCAGCCAACCCCCAGGGCAGGGAGTTTTCCTGAGCACCAAGGTCAGGTAACAAAAGAAACAAACAGATAACACCTGGGTCCATCTGATGACAAAAGGTCAGCACAAGAACATGGTAAAAAAAAAAAAACCAAAACAATAGGATGTCTCCAGATCCTAGCAATAATGCTACAGACAACTCTGGACAGCTGAACCCAATTGAAGCAAAGGAAAATGACCTTAATCCTACGCTTATACTAATAATAGAAGGCCTAAGGGAGGAAATCAAATACCTCAGAGAGCAACAACAAAGTACTGCAAAGGAGGTGATGGAAATGAATAAAGCGCTTAAAGGAATGGAAGATCTGAAAAGGAAAGTTGAAGCAATGAAGAAAATCCAATCTGAGACATCCATAGAACTGTAACACCTTAAGAAAAGAATCAGAACTACAGATACTAGCATCACCAACAGAATACAAGAGATGGAAGAAAGAATTTCAGGCTCAGAGGATAAAATTGAAGAAATGGATACATCTGTCAAAGAAAATGTCAAATCTAAAAAAGTCCTGACACAAAACCTTCAGGAAATCAAGGACACAATGAAAAGATGGAATCTCAGAATAATAGGAATAGAAGAAAGAGAAGAGTCCCACCTACATGGACCAGAAAATATCTTCAATAAAATCATTGAAGATTATTTCTCAAATCTAAAAAAAGAGATACCTATACCTGTACAAGAAGCTTACAGAACCCCAAATAGATTAGACCAGAAAAGAAAATCTTCCCGCCACATAATAATCAAAACACTAAATGTACAGAACAAAGAAAGAATTTTAAAAGCTGCTAGGGAAAAGGGTCAAGTAACATATAATGGCAAACCTATCAGAATCACACCTGACTTTTCTTCAGAGACTCTAAAAGCCAGAGGGCCTGGACAGACGTCTTGCAGACCCTAAAAAAACACAAATGCCAGGCCAGACTACTATTCCCTGCAAAACTGTCAATCAACATAGATGGAGAAAACAAGATATTCCATGACAAAGCTAAATTCAAACAATATCTATACACAAATCCAGCTCTACAGAAGATGTTAGAAGGAAAACTTCAACCCAAAGAGGTTAACTACACACAAGAAAGCACAGGAAGCAAATAGCATGCCTGCAGCAAAAACAAAAGAAAAGAAGCTCACTCACACACTATTTCCACCAACATCAAGATGGCAGGAAGTAACAATCACTGGTCATTAACATCTCTCAACATCAATGGACTCAATTCCCCAATAAAAAGGCACAGGCTAGCAGAATGGATGCAAAAACAGAATCCCACATTCTGCTGCTTACAAGAAACACACCTCAGCAAAAAAGATAGACATTATCTCCAAGTAAAGGGCTGGAAAAAGATATACCAAGCAAATGGACCCAAGAAAAAAGCTGGAGTAGCAATTCTAGTATGCAACAAATTGGATTTTCAACCAACATTAATCAAAAGAGATGGGGAAGGACACTATATACTCATTAAAGGAAAAATCCACCAAGATGAAATTTCAATACTAAACATCTATGCCCCAAATGTAAGACCACCCACATTCATTAAAGAAACACTACTGAAGCTCAAATCCCACATTGAACCTCACACATTAATAGTGGGAGACTTCAACACACCACTCTCACCACTGGACAGATCAACAATGCAGAAACCAAACAGAGAAATAATGAACCTCACAGATGTCATGAATCAAATGGACCTAATTGATATCTACAGAACATTTCACCCCAAAACAAAAGAATACACTTTCTTCTCGACACCTCACGGAACCTTCTCCAAAATCGACCATATAGTCGGTCACAAAGCAAGCCTCAACAGATACAGGAAAATTGAAATCACTCCTTGTAACTTATCAGACCATCATGGAATAAAGCTAGGCTTCAACAATAACCAAACAACAGAGTGCTTGCAAAAACATGGAAACTGAACAACTCTCTCCTCAATGACCTCTGGGTCAGGGAAGAAATAAAAAAAGAAATTAAAGTCTTCTTAGAACTCAATGAAAATGAAGGCACAACATACCCAAACTTATGGGACACATTGAAAGCAGTGCTAAGAGGAAAGTTTATAGCTCTAAGTGCCTTCAAAAAGAAACTGGAGAATTGCTATACTGGCCACCTAAAAGAACACCTGAAAGAGCTAGAACAAAAAGAAGCAAACACTCCCAAGAGGAGCAGACAAGAGGAAATTATCAAACTCAGGGCTGAAATCAACAACTTAGAAACAAAAAGAACAATACAAAGAATCGACAAAACCAAGAGCTGGTTCTTTGAGAAAATCAACAAAAGAGACAAGCCCTTAGCTAAACTAACTAAAAGGCAGAGGGAAAATACCCAAATCAACAAAATCAGAAATGAAAAGGGGGAAATAACAACAGACATTGAGGAAATCCAAAGAATCATTAGGTCCTACTTCAAAAACTTGTACTCCACAAAATTGGAAAATCTAAATGAAATGGACAATTTTCTTGATATTTTCCACCTACCAAGGTTAAATCAAGAACAGGTAAACAAATTAAACAGTCCTATAACCCTTAAGGAAATAGAAGAAGTCATTAGAAGTCTTCCAACCAAAAAAAGCCCAGGCCCAGATGGTTTCAGCACAGAATTCTACCAGACATTCAAAGAAGAGCTAACACCAATATTCTTCAAACTCTTCCACAACATAGAAACAGAAGGAATACTGCCAAACACATTCTACGAGGCCACAGTTACCCTGATACCTAAACCTCACAAAGACCCAACGGAGAAAGAAAATTTCAGACCAATTTCCCTTATGAATATGGATGCAAAGATACTTAATAAAATACTTGCAAACTGGATCCAAGATCACATCAAAAGTATCATACACCATGATCAAGTAGGCTTCATCCCAGGGATGCAGGGGTGGTTCAACATTAGAAAATCCATCAATGTAATCCACCACATAAACAAGCTGAAAGAAAAGAACCACATGATCATCTCATTGGATGCTGAAAAAGCTTTTGACAAAATACAGCACCCTTTCATGATAAAAGTCTTAGAGAGATCAGGCATACAAGGACCATACTTAAAAATAATAAAAGCAATTTACAGCAAGCCAATAGCCAACATCAAACTAAATGGAGAGAAACTTAAAGCATTTCCTCTAAAATCAGGGACAAGGCAAGGCTGCCCACTCTCTCCATATCTCTTCAACATAGTACTTGAAGTTTTAGCTAGAGCAATAAGACAACTAAAAGAGATCAAGGGGATAAAAATTGGAAAGGAAGAAGTCAAAGTATCCCTATTTGCAGATGATATGACAGTATACATCAGTGACCCAAAAATTCCACCAGAGAACTTCTACAGCTGATAAACTCCTTCAGCAAGGTGGCCGGATACAAAATCAATTCAAAAAAATCAGTAGCCCTTCTTTACACAAAAGATAAATGGGCTGAGAAAGAAATAAGGGAATCAACACCCTTCACAATAGCCACAAATAATATAAAATACCTGGGGGTAACTCTAACCAAGCAAGTGAAAGACCTGTATGATAAGAACTTCAAGACCCTGAAGAAAGAAATTGAAGAAGATATCAAGAGATGGAAAATCTCCCTTGTTCATGGATAAGTAGGATCAACATAATAAAAATGGCAATCTTACCAAAAGCAATATACAGATTCAATGCAATTCGTATCCAAATACCAACACAATTTTTTACAGATCTGGAAAAAACAATTCTCAACTTCATATGGAATAACAAAAGACCCAGAATAGCTAAATCAATCATGTACAATAACAGAACATCTGGAGGTATCACCATCCCAGATTTCAAGCTGTACTACAGGGCAATAGTAATAAAAACAACATGGTACTGGTATAGAAACAGACCAGTTGACCAATGGAATCGAATTGAAGACCCAGAAATAAACCCACACACCTATGGTCACTTAATTTTTGATAAAGAAGCCAAAAACATACAATGGAAAAAGGAAAGCATCTTCAATAAATGGTGCTGGTCTAACTGGATGTCAGCATCCAGAAGAATGCAATGTAGAAGAATGCAAATAGATCCATACTTATCACCCTGTACAAAACTTAAGTCTAAGTGGATCAAGGACCTCAACATAAATCCAGACACACTAACATTAATAGAAGAGAAAGTAGGGAAAAGCCTTGAAATCATTGGCACTGGTAGCAACTTCCTGAATAGAACACCAATAGCTCAGGCACTAAAACAAACAATCAATAAATGGGACCTTATAAAATTGAAAAGCTTCTGTAAGGCAAAGGACACTGTCCTTAGAACAAAACGGCAGCCTACAGACTGGGAAAGGATCTTCACCAACCCAACATCTGACAGAGGGCTAATATCCAAAATATATAAAGAACTGAAGAAATTAAACACCAAAAAATCAAATAACCCCATCAATAAATGGGGTACAGAGCTAAACTGAGAATTCACAGAAGAGGAATCTCTAAAGGCTGAGAGGCCTTTGAGGAAATGTTCAACATCTTTGGTTATCAGGGAAATGCAACTTAAAACAACTCTGAGATTCCATCTCACACCTGTCAGAATGGCTAAGATCAAAAACTCAAATGATAGCACATGCTGGCGAGGATGTGGAGAAAGGGGAACACTCCCCCATTGCTGGTGGGACTGCAAACTTGTGCAACCACTTTGAAAATCAATCTGGAGATATCTTAGAAAATTGGGAATAAATCTACCTCAAGACCCAGCCATATCCCTCTTGGGCATATATCCAAAAGATTTGAAACGAAACCACAAGGACATTGCCTCAACAATGTTCATAGCAGCTTTATTTGTAATAGCCAGAAACTGGAAAAAACCCAGATGTCCATCAACTGAAGAATGGATAAAAAAACTGTGGTACATTTACACAATGGAATACTACACAGCTATCAGAAATGAGGAAATCATGCAATTCAAAACCAAATGGATGGAACTAGAAAAGCTCATCCTAAGTGAGCTGACGCAGTCCCAGAAAGATAAACATGGTATGTATTTCCTTATAAATGGACATTAACCATACATCAGAGGATAACTATCCTACAACCCACACACCCAAATAGATAGGAACCTAGCATATCTATCCTAGGAAAAATTCTACCCACCAGTGAGTCATGGAATCTGCTGCAGGTTAGTGGAACCCACACCCTAGATGGTGTGCCTTATCAAGCTCCAGTACGAGTGGAAGCTTTTGGGCCTCACATGACGCAAGATCTGAGGGAGTATGATATGTGAGGACCCACCTCATCTGAGGAGAAGGAGAGTACCAAGTAGAGGAACAAGGAGGGAGGGAGGGAGGGAGGAAGGGAGGGAGGGAGGGAAGGAGAGAGGGAGGAAAGGAGAGATGAAGGGAGGGGCCAAGAGGGGAGGAGGGAGGAAACTATGTTCTAGAAATAAATAATACTATTTTAACAAAAGAATTAATAAGCTTAAAAATATAATAAAAATACAATATAAAATTTTCAAAATATAATTTACCTTACTGGCATGAAAAGAAAATGGCCTTAATTTCAGATTAGAATGTTAGCTGCAGGTGGCTACAGAGATTACACAAACTTGATAGCAGCTTAAAAGTTTTTTTTTGTTTTTTTTTTCTTTCTTTTTTCTTTTTGTAGAGGTATAGGCTATTTCCATGGTTTGGCATTAAAAAGCAGGTAACAGGTTTAAAACACTGTGAATAAATTAAAGGTGACAGCTGTTCAACCTGGTTTTACAAACCTTCAAGAGTTGAAAAAACTTAGAGCTAAGGTAAAATAATGCATGGTGTTAGCCCATGCCTTTACCTCCAGCAGAGACAGGAGGATCACTATAGAGTTAGTTGTCTTATAAATTCTAGAGTTACAAGAAACAGGGTGGTGATGGTGCACACCCTTAGTCACATCATTGGGGAAGAATACACCCTTAATCCCAACACACTAGAGACAGAAACAGGCAGATCTCAGAGCTCAAGGCCACCTGATACAAAACAAGCTCTAAACAGAGAAAAACTTTGATCCAGGAGTGGAGGAGCACATCTTTAATCCCATCAGTTGGGAACCACATGTCTTTGATCCCAAAACTTAGAATGCAGAGACAGGCACATAGGATTTGGAAGGATTTAAGTTTAAAAGCTACTTACAAAAGGCAGGCTGCAATTCAAACAAATTGTCCTTTGAGATCTCAAAATATATACACTAAAGGTTTGTTTAGCTCCAAAATATCAAAATAATTTCTTCTTTAATCCGGATTGAAAGGTAATACTTTATATATTATCAAAAAAAAATTTGCTCCAGGAAAAATATTACTTGACCCCCCCCCACCAAAAAAAAGGTAATTGTCCCAGAGTTAGGATTAGGGCAGGGCTCTGTTCTTATCTTTCCAGGAGATTTAAAGCATCCATTCAAGGAATCCAGGGACAACTGGACAACGGAAACCTCAGCAGAAAACAGATCAGACACCAAAGAAGTCGAGTGGCCCAGATGATCCAGCTTTGCAGACTTCTTCAATAGCAGTTTCCTCAAAAGTCTACAACCACAACAACTCAAAATCGCTAAGATCGTTCAGCTCCACAGACTACTCCAGCCAGATCTTCAGTAAAGCTCTGAAGATCAGCTTCTGTGTATGAACTTCTTAGGACATCTAAATAGCTGAGCACAAAAGGACTGAACATCAAATGATTCTATTAACATTTTTAACCATTTTTCCATTCTTATTTGGGCCCCAAACAGGTTTACTACGTCCCAAATCAGCAGGAAGTCATTGTAAGAGAACAACGTCCCATCCCCAGAAGGTGGGGAGGGTGTTCTCCCCCTTTGGTTATTTGATAGATAATAGAAAATTTTGTTATTTAGGGGAAAAGACTACAAGCTGTTAAATGGTCTTGTTAAATGGGTTTTGGAGGTTAGACCCAGGGACTTCTCTCTTTTGCTTTTCTGTATCCTCCTTTCTCTCCTATATAGGAGTGAACAGACTTGAGAAAAATGGGACATAGACATAGTATAGGAAAGATCAAGAAAAAAGGACAGATTATTGAATATAGCCTTATACCTTTGTATACTGATACAAAATTAATATTATATTTGGCTAAATTGGTATTGATCATTGTATTTTAATGCAAAATTAAGATTGTATAGGGCTACATTGGTATTGATCTTTGTATATTGATACAAAATTAAGATTATATTTGGCCACAATGGTATTGACCCTTGTATATTAATGTAAAATTAAGATTGTATTGGGCTACATTGGTATTGATCTTTGTATATTGATACAAAATTAAGATTATATTTGGCCACATTGGTATTGATCTTTGTATATTGATACAAAATTAAGGGTAACGCTTCTTAAAGGTATTGTTCATAGTAATACTTAAAAATGAATTGTTAAGTTTTGACCTCTCGCTACCAACTGACATAAACTGTTTAGGATAATTAAGAAACGGAAACTAATAGTCATGAAAACGTGTCATTTTGTTAGTTACTATGACAGTCTATCACAGTTATTTTCTAAGCTACTCAGAAATCAAGTTGCTAAGAGAAAAGCAATATTTGCTTATCTAAATATAAGAGATAGATAGGGCATCTTCAAAAACCTCAAGAGATCTGTAGAATATGGCATTCAAAGATGTTTTCTTAACTTAAGATTTTTTGATATCGAGACATGTCAGCTCCTGACAGCACCCCCTATTCTACTCCAAGTAGAAGATGAGCATCGAAGAATCTCCAGTGGGAGATGATTGAATTGGTGGTAAGCCATTCTCTTGGCAAGAAAAACCCCTTGCTTCAACTGTAGACAGACTTCTGTCCAAAAAGGACAAAACTTGGAAGCAGATAAGTCGACAGCCTAGCTCTGCCAAGACAGGGTAGGTAAGTCCTTCATAATTCCTGCTCTACAACCAATGTCTGTCAGAGAAATGGGGCCAAATGGCTGAAGATTGATGCTGTAATGTATGGAAAGAAAGTGGGAACTGTCCAGGCAGCCACTGGTATGTCATTTTTTAGTTTTGGAAGCTGCAGGCCCTGCACTTCCTATATAATCAGACATATTTATCCCTCTCAGGTCTCTGAGGTGGTTGAAGAATAGATAGCTAGAGTCTCATAGTTAAATTTTGAGTTGTTTAGGAATCAAGAGGGTGTTCTGGATCTAAGAAGATATTTTTAAAATTATGAGGCAAGTTAGTATGAAAGCTGAGTTAGATATAGAACTTTAAACTCATGGAGATGGTTAGATAGTAAAATGTTAAAGTCAGGTGCCAAATACATATGGACTGGACATTGGGAATGTATGCTAAGCCATATAACTTTTATAATTGTGGCCTATTTATTTCTGTTGTTTTGTATTGTATTTATAGTTATAAGAAAAAGAATCATTTTTTGGACTGAAAGGGAGAGCTGTTGGGGGGAAAAAAGAAATACCTTAAACTATAAAAAAAAAGAAGGGAAGAGGATGGGGGAGTTGAGGGGGAGGAGGGTGGAAGGGTGGGACTGGAGGGGGGAGTAGGGAGGGGATTGTGATTGAGATGTAACTTGAAGAAATAAAAAATAAATTATTAAAAAAAAACTGTGGTACATCTACACAATGGAATACTACTCAGCTATCAGAAACAACAAAATCATGCAATTTGCGGCCAAATGGATGGAACTAGAGAAGCTCATCCTGAGTGAGCTAACCCAGACTCAGAAAGATGCACATGGCATGTATTCACTTATAATCGGATTTTAGCCATATAGTACAGGATAACTATACTACAACCAATGCACCAAAGGGAACAGGAACATAGACCTTGTTTCCTATCAATGAGACACTTTGCCCTAGTGGGGCTGCCTTGTAGGCTCCCAATGTATGAGGAGGCTCTTGGCCCCCATATGACTGCTGAACTGGGGTGGGGGACTGTTATGTAGGGACACTCCACTCCAGAGGAGTGGGATGGAAGGGATGGGGGTAGAGGGTGGGAGGGCAGGACTGGGAGGGGTGGAAAGAGGACACTGTGATGGAGATGTAACCTGAGGTAATAAATAAATATTAAAAAGTATACCACATCAAAAAAAAAAAAAGAAAAAGAAAAAAAAGACAGGCATGACCCATCTCCCAGGTGACTCCAGATGGTGTAATTAACACTAACTATCACACTGTCCATGTGAAACCTCTCAGTTTTCAAATGTTATCAAAGTTAAGGAACTAAGAAGCAGAAAACAAGGAATAGATGACAAACATCTGCAAACTGTAGTCCACATACCAGCAACACATAGCACTTTCGAAAGGAAATAGCAATAGCTGTAAGAATCCATCCAGACTGACAAAAAATCTTTTCAATTAATCGCAAAGTGAAATCAAATCTTGCCTATCTCAGCCTTTTGATCAAACAGCATTATTCAACAATGTTTCCCATCTTTTGCCTAAAGGAGATTCCCTTTAAATAAATAAAAATTTCAAGGATTAAAAAAATAATAACAGCAGGGAATTGTTAATTCTGGTTTTTACTTCTTCTTGTTTAGTTGGAATGCTATGATGAGTTCAAAGAGATTATTACAAAGACCACTCAAAGGAAAGCAGTTAAAAAAAAAGTGGCAGATAGAATTTTTGAAAATATGCTCAGGGAAACATCTAAACAAACTTCACTACAGCCAGGGAGGACCTGCCAGTCAGTCCATAAAGCAAGGAGGTTATTAACCTCATGACAGCGCTGCTGCTGGTTCTCAGGGAGCTGGCTGCTCGGCACCAATGTTTATTGACACTTGCGGGTAAACTAATAAAACTCTCCCATTTCAATTAAATTTTGGAAACTCATGTTCCCACCTTTTGAAATGTTGCAAATGGGCATATAACCAGAGCAGCCCTCTGTGATCTCATGGCCCCCTGTGGCCCAGGAGGTGAACCAATGGAGCATCCAAGTGGCCTTCTCCCTATGGCTTTCATTATCACTGATAGTCATGGGAGGTGACACTAACAAAAGCAGGTGGAGATGGCCCATAGATCCCTTTTGGAATCCAGAGTGTCTTCCAGATGTTCTCTCTGTAATGTTTGGGTTCTCCAGGAATCATTCTGAGGCTGAGAGAGACCTGGGAGCTCTTATGTAATGTGAAGCTTAGAGAAAGGAGAACTGAGGTCCACAGTGGCTGACTGTATATGAATCAAGAGTAGGGCAGAATCAACTTTAATGCCATGCCAGACGTAGACAAGCTTCTCACCCAACCCCCCATCATCCCTATTCTTTGGTGTGCCTGTGGTACTCTCTTTTCCTCTTGCATGTTTACTCTGATGAAGCTAGTTAGCTGGTGTGTGTGTTTGTGTGTATGTGTGTGTGTGTGTGTGTGTGTGTGTGTGTGTGTTTGTGTACAAGCACACTCATGACTAGAAAGTGAGGAAGGTTAACCACCTGACACTAAGAAAGTGAGACCCTCCATCTAGTCACTGTGCTAATAATGAGGTGAGCCTAAAATCAGACACTTCAGGTGAGACAATGATTTTGGCCTGTGCCATGATTGTATCTTTGTGGGAAATTTTAGGGAAGAGGCACCTGGCTTGATTAGCAGACCAGTGAGTTGCAGGGATTCTGTCTCCAGCATCCCAGTGCTGGGATTGCAGGCACTCTGCCCAGCTTTTTATGAGGGTGCTTAGGATCCAAACTCAGGTCCTCATATGTGCAAGCACTTTACTGACTCCCTCCCAAGCCACACCCTTTTCTCAGAGGGTGCTCTCTTATAGCTCAGACTGGCCTTTAAACTTTCTATGTAACCAAGAATGACCTTGGACTCCCAATCCTCCTGCACTCCTGCTGAATTCTTGGATTACAGGTGTATACTACCATATCTGGTTCCTATTTTCACCATCTTGAGGGCAGAAGCATCATCCCATTTGATAGGGAGATTGAAGAATGGAGAGTCTAAGTAATATCACACTGATAGGGGGCTAGGGAGATGACTCAGTGGTTAAGAATGCTTGTTGTTCTTACAGAGAATCTGGATTTGGTTCCCAGCAAATCCCAGCCCACAGTCAGCTGTAACTCCAGTTGCAAAAGATCTGATGCACTCTTCTGGTCTCTGCAGGCACCAAACACAGATTTGGTGCACAGACATACTTGAAGCCAAAACATTCACGTAATAAAGCTAATAAAAATACTTAAAACAAATAAAAGACGCCTTTAAAAATCTCATTGGTAGAAAGAAGCAAAAAATGCTACTCAAAGTTTAGATGTTGAGATCTAGAATTTGCCTGATAACTATTCTCCTGATTCCAGAAAGGGGGGAGGGAGGAGAGTAATGAGATACCACATATGCCTTGTCCGACGGAACCCAGTACACAGTTGTAGCTCGATGCCTGGCTGCTGTTATTGTCATTGATATTTTAGATGATATTCTTTCATCTCTGCATTATCTGCCAACAGCAGCTCCTGCTAAAAGCAAAATATTATAAGGTATGAATGGAACTCAAGGAATCAGAACTTCAGGGTATCTGACTAGTGGAACGTCTGGTATCTTAAAGATGCCTGGACCTGAAGATATGAAGATGTTTCCTACTGAGTGTGATCTAACCAAACAATCAGCCAGGATTTTCTCCTTGTACTGACCGAAGCTCAAAAGGAATTTTACCGGCACGGATAACCAGTCATGCAGGGAGGGACCTGACCTTAGGCTGGAGACAGGGCCTGAGAGGTCTCATATGGACCTGCTCCTGGTTGGCAGCTGTGCTGGCCTTATTCCTATATGACAAGCATCGGCACCCAGCAGCATATTTCACATCATCACGGAGAGATGGCCTTGGTGGCCCCATCCTATTATCAATTCAGGTGTAAGCATGTGAAAAAATAACTGTCCCCCTGGAGAAATTAGAGATTCATTGTAATCGGACCAGCTTGGGTCACTTAGCTTTGTATCCCTTGCATATTAAGGAGATAGGGTGGTTTATAGTCTGCTTTCTTATTTTAGCTCAATGATATATATATATATATATATATAATGCAAAATAAGAATTCACTGCTTTTCTTGGGAATGTGCCTCTTGCAGAAATGTACACTCGCTAATTTAACCTTTAAGGTGTCTTTACAGCTTTCTCTCTTCCATGTTTCTATCTCAACAGTGAGGTCAATTCTTGGCATCTGATGGCAATGAACACCTTAGCAACATTCCATCACATCGGGATTTCTGAGTTGTCATGGGCATCTACACTTAAGCTTTGTACTATCCCTGGATGGAGCCTTTCTTCAGTCAACACAACTTAGATGGCACAGCAGGGATTCAATGACCTCTTGCATCAGTTAACCATGGCTGCCTAACAAATCTCCCTGAATTAGCAGCTGGGGAACAAGAAAGGTTGTCAGGCTCTTAGGTCAGTCTGTGGGAACTGCGTATGTTCAGCTCAGTCTCTCACAAGATGGTGATCAAGGTGTCTGCCAGGGTGTGACTATCTCTTGCTGCTAAATAGTGTATACTCCAGCTCCAGACAAATCTCATTCTTAAGAACATTGTCAGATCTCAGAAGATTTGCACCAGAGCCACTCTACACTGGTCTGTCCTATGACATAGAAAAGAGAGAGAGGGAGAGGGAAGGCAGAGGAAGGGGCAGGGAGAGAGTGAAGGGGAGGGAGGGAGGGGGGAGGGAGAGGGAAAGCAAAATACGGAAGCCACAGGTTTCTGTCACCTAACCTCAAAAAAAAAAAAACAAAAAAAAACCAACAACAAAAAAACCTGCTTCTATCACCTCCACCATGGGCTGTTGAATAAAAGCAAGACACCCTTAAGGGGATGAGGCTGACACAAGGGAAAGAATGTCAAGAAAGTAGGAGGTGGAATGTAAAAACCATCCTGTAAGTCTGTCTAGTGTCTTTGCTAAGAGGACTCTGTTAGCAGATGGAGGGGTTCTAGCCTATAAGGCAAAGTATTTTGGAGATAAAAATCAGTTTTTCCTGTATATATACTTTTATTTTCAGAGCTAAATTAGTATTTTTTCTATCTCTAGATAGCAAAGGTAATTGATATTTTTTTCCTCCCTATTTGAGAAAAAAAAACCTATCAGGTTGGTATTAACTTCATTTGTAAAGGATTTTGCACACTTGGAGACTTCTGGTTATATTTTAGGAATAGACAAAGAAGCAGTTGTGAATTCACCTACTGAAGAAGTGATTTTTCATTAAAATTTTCACATGTATATGTGTGTTTGTATGTGTGTGGATGAACATGTATGTAGTGCACACGTGTGTGCCTCTAGAGGCCAGAGGTTGACATTGAGGGCTTTCCTGGATCTTGGCCAGTCTACCTTATATTGAGGGAGAGTCTCTCCTTTGAACCCAGAACTCACCAACTTGGCTGGTCTAGCTTACTTCCAGGATCTCCTATCTCTGTCTCCTGTGCTGGACAGGTAGCCATCGTGTCTGCTCTGCATTCAGATGGTTTCTGGAGATGAGAACGCCTGTCCTCACAACTCAGACGTGTAACCTGCTGAGCCACCTCCCCAGCCTGACTTTACATTTTGCATGGTTGGCTTTACAGCTGTCTGCATTGAAAACATCTTAAGGATGAATGGAAGGGAAACAACACTGGCCAATCAAATGGCTGAGCAAAGGCCGTGTGCTCCACAAAACTGTTGTGTGAGTTATACAGGAAGAGGAGTTACAGAGATGAACATACATTGTATAGAATCATTCCTGGAACCAAACTGCTATCCTCTGCATCAAACTAGCTGTCCACCTGAAAAATATCACATATTCTTCCCAGTTTCGCCCAAATTGCACATGGCATTAAGGCATTAAGGAGGGGCTAGGGTATATAGACTGAGGGTGATTAGAGGAAGGGGACCCATCTACACAGCTATGGGGAAACCATCATCCATGCTGGCTATAGAAGTCATCATTCATGCTTGGTGTAGACTTTCTGATGTGGCTGCTTTGGAGTTACCCAGGCCTGTTACCCCTCACCCATGCTCTGTAAGGAAGCCTTATAAACTCATTGTTCCTCCAGGGGGAACTTCTTTACAAAATAGAACTTTGATTTGTCACCGGGACTGAGAAAGGAAGGGGAGAGACATTGCTTAGATCCTCCCTCCAGCCCCACCCTAGGCCTGAAATTCTCTCAACACCATATTATATAAATAGCTTTTGAGAGGCCCCTCTACTATTTCCCACTCTGGCATTTAGTGTGATTCTGACTCTATTCAAAATGGGACTTTTCTAGGAAAGTGTAAGAATGGCCAGAAAGTGACTCATTCCTCTTTATGTTAAAGAGTGAAAGAAAATGTGTCCTGCTTTCTGAAGGAGTGTGGGGTGTGTGTAGGTGTGTGTGTGTGTGTGTGTGTGTGCGCACACGTGTGTACTCACCCGCCAATCTCCCCTTTAAGCTTGGTTACTTATTGGACACAGGGAAATAATGGAATTAAATTTCCCCCTTTTCTTGTGCTGCAAACCTCTAGAGGGGTTGCTATAAATGCCATACAGACTTTGTTTCCTGAAAAACAATTTTCCCGTCAGTCTGATGGGTTCCTTCGACACAGCGTGTCATTAGTCTGTGATGAATTCTTTAAAGTGCATCAGAGTCTATACTGCAGGGTATTTTTAGCACTTCACCGCCTTACGGTGAATTTCCCACTAACTCTGAGGCTCTTTTCTGAGTCACTAATTATTCATAAAAACTGGCAAGACTGCTTTATTTTATCCTCCTGATGAAATGCATTAATGTTTAAGGAAAATCCTTAACTGAGTTTAAAATGCCAAAGAGATGTTAGGTAATGAAAAGTCATTTCCAGCTAAAATGTGAATTAAAAAAAAAAAGGAAAAGAGGTAATAGAAGGCAGGTGGTGCTTGGACATGGTTATAGAATGGGGCCACTGAGCAGGAAACTCGAGGATAATAGGGCGAGGCTGGGTGTTCTTGGCTTTCCTGCCATCACTGTACAAGGTGTCAAGAAAACTACCCCAGAGATGGGCAGAAAGGCTGAAATGAGAAAGCAAAGACAGGACTCCCACAGTGAACCACTTAAACTGCTTTCTATCCAGTGTCTCTAATATCAGAAAGATACTCCCTAAGAAAGAGAGGAGTTAAAACAAATCAGATATGTTAGCTCTGTACATTAAGAAGTCATTGGCTGAAACTCACTCAATGCAGCACTGTGTTTCCATGTGGGTCCAGGCACACGTGTGTCTCTGTGGGCAACAGTCGTTCTCAGGTGCCATTAACCTTGTTTTATGAAACAAAACCTCTTACTGCTCTAGAGCTTACTGAGCAGGCTGGGCTGGTGGGCCAGTGAGCATCAGATCAGGGGCTTGGTCGTCTCTGTCTCTCCTGCACTGGAGCCACTGGTTGGGGACACCAATCCCTGTATTTCCTTTAATGACCTATGACATCCTAGAAGTTGACATTCATGTCTTTAACAACAAGACAGTCACCTTTTCTCCAACACCCCAAATTTGATCCTTAACCAATGCCACATCCTTGATTGTGACCACTCTTCACTATGGTCTGTACCGCCACCCTGTCACACTTTCTCTTGCCTGGAATGTACCCAACCTCTGTACCAGCAATTTTCACATCCTGTGTCAAAGTTTGACCAAAGCAACTTGAGGAAGGACAGAGTTATTCTGCCTCATGGTGTAAGGTTCCAGTCCATCATGGAACTGGAGGGAGTTGCCCACATTGCACCCACAGTCAGGGACCAGAGGAACACTGGTGTTCTGCCCACTTTCTCTTTTCATTCATTGTGGGACTCCAGTCCACTGGATAGTGTCACCCACAGAAGGTGGACATTCCCTCCTCAGTTAAACATTTCTGGAAACTCAAATAGACCCACCTCTGGTGTGATTCTAAATTCCATGAAGTTGTCAATCAAAATTAGCCATCATACCTTCCTGCACTCACTGTTTGTCTTCTGGCCTCTGAGCTTGCCTTCCTATAGTGCATGAAGAACAGCCATGGTCATCACTAAAAAGTAAATTAAATTATATTGTTCTCCTGTTCAAAACTCTCAAGTGGCTTCTAACTGTGCTTCTAATTAAAACCATGCTAATTACCAGGTCTTATAAAACCCTAGATCACAGGGTGGAAGACTGAGCCAGTTCTCACCTGCTACCTACCATAAGTGAGGTTTTATTACAGTATAGCTATGCCCATTTA
>CAJQZJ010032083.1:6389240-6415071 GCA_907164525.1 Lophiomys imhausi
TTTTAAGAGAACAACGTCCCATCCCCAGAAGGTGGGGAGGGTGTTCTCCCCCTTTGGTTATTTGATAGATAATAGAAAATTTTGTTATTTAGGGGAAAAGACTACAAGCTGTTAAATGG
Organism: Lophiomys imhausi; assembly: GCA_907164525.1. Classification (NCBI taxonomy): domain Eukaryota; kingdom Metazoa; phylum Chordata; class Mammalia; order Rodentia; family Muridae; genus Lophiomys; species Lophiomys imhausi. Next base: position 6,389,360 of record CAJQZJ010032083.1, read on the forward strand.
TCTTGTTAAATGGGTTTTGGAGGTTAGACCCAGGGACTTCTCTCTTTTTCTTTTCTGTATCCTCCTTTCTCTCCTATATAGGAGTGAACAGACTTGAGAAAAATGGGACATAGACATAGTATAGGAAAGATCAAGAAAAAAGGACAGATTATTGAATATAGCCTTATACCTTTGTATACTGATACAAAATTAATATTATATTTGGCTAAATTGGTATTGATCATTGTATATTAATGCAAAATTAAGATTGTATAGGGCTACATCGGTATTGATCTTTGTATATTGATACAAAATTAAGATTATATTTGGCCACAATGGTATTGACCCTAGTATATTAATGTAAAATTAAGATTGTATTGGGCTACATCGGTACTGATCTTTGTATATTGATACAAAATTAAGATTATATTTGGCCACATTGGTATTGATCTTTGTATATTGATACAAAATTAAGGGTAACGCTTCTTAAAGGTATTGTTCGTAGTAATACTTAAAAATGAAATGTCAAGTTTTGACCTCTCGCTACCAACCAACATAAACTGTTTAGGATAATTAAGAAACGGAAACTAATAGTCATGAAAACGTGTCATTTTGTTAGTTACTATGACAGTCTATCACAGTTATTTTCTAAGCTACTCAGAAATCAAGTTGCTAAGAGACAAGCAATATTTGCTTATCTAAATATAAGAGATAGATAGGGCATCTTCAAAAACCTCAAGAGATCTGCAGAATAAGGCATTCAAAGATGTTTTCTTAACTTAAGATTTTTTGATATCGAGACATGTCAGCTCCTCACAGCACCCCCTATTCTACTCCAAGTAGAAGATGAGCATCGAAGAATCTCCAGTGGGAGATGATTGAATTGGTGGTAAGCCATTCTCTGGGCAAGAAAAACCCCTTGCTTCAACTGTAGACAGACTTCTGTCCAAAAAGGACAAAACTTGGAAGCAGATAAGTCAACAGCCTAGCTCTGCCAAGACAGGGTAGGTAAGTCCTTCATAATTCCTGCTCTACAATCAATGTCTGTCAGAGAAATGGGGCCAAATGGCTGAAGATTGATGCTGTAATGTATGGAGAGAAAATGGGAACTGTCCAGGCAGCCACTGGTATGTCATTTTTTAGTTTTGGAAGCTGCAGGCCCTGCACTTCCTATATAATCAAACATATTTATCCCTCTCAGGTCTCTGAGGTGGTTGAAGAATAGATAGCTAGAGTCTCATAGTTAAATTTTGAGTTGTTTAGGAATCAAGAGGGTGTTCTGGATCTAAGAAGATATTTTTAAAATTATGAGGCAAGTTAGTATGAAAGCTGAGTTAAATATAGAACTTTAAACACATGGAGATGGTTAGATAGTAGAATGTTAAAGTCAGGTGCCAAATACATATGGACTGGACATTGGGAATGTATGCTAAGCCATATAACTCTTATAATCGTGGCCTATTTATTTCTTTTGTTTTGTATTGTATTTATAGTTATAAGAAAAAGAACCATTTTTTTGGACTGAAAGGGAGAGCTGTTGGGGGGAAAAAGAAATACCTTAAACTAAAAAAAAAAAAAAAAAAGAAGGGAAGAGGATGGTGGGGCTGAGGGGGAGGAGGGTGGAAGGGTGGGACTGGAGGGGGGAGTAGGGAGGGGATTGTGATTGAGATGTAACTTGAAGAAATAAAAAATAAATTATTTAAAAAATAAATAAAACTAAAAAAAAAAAAAGAAAAATCTATGCTTGATTCCCTAGGTAATTTAAATGTGTGGAAGTCTGAGAAATGGTCTAGATATTCTTCCTGATGGTCATACCTGCCCCTGTCTCCTGCCCAGTGTTCTGTAGGAACTGCCCTCTTGCTGCTCACTCACATGTCTCTTCCCTACTGTCACCTTGGAGCAGAGGAGTGTAGCTCCTCTCTCACTTAGCCTTGGCTGTTAGCACTGCTACAAATAACACTTGTGGATTCTAAAGACTGGCTGACTTCCCTGCTTGGGATCGAATTTCCCCACACCCTCAGCTCTGTAGAGCTCAGCATGAAGCTGAGTTTCTCCAAGCACCCCACATTAGCCCTTTTGAGACTTGCATACAGTTTTGCTGACAGCTCCTATTTTGGTCTTCTGGTTCCTTCCTCCTGCCTTCATTTTGTGGCCCAAAGTGGCAAGGGTTTCTGTTAGGACGATGTGAAGAAGCATATCTAATAAGATCTGGGACATGTGGTCAGAATGCAGGGAGCAAATCATTATGTTCTCTCTCCAATCTGCCATTTTTAACATCAGTGCAAGGAAAACAGAGGCCACAGGGATGATGCATGATCTGTGTTGTGCATACAGACAAGTCTTTCTTCGGGATACACAGTGAGAGTGAAAGCTGTAAGTGGTTATCATCAGGGGTGATGTGTACATTTCTAGATTTTGCTCTGCAAATTGAAAATCCAACTTTGCTATTATAAAAGCATCTGTGTGACTGTCTTGACTTAGCCTGGCAATGGTGACTCCTGCTTGAGCCAAATGCCTCCCAGCTGAGACCCAATGAGCTTGCCAAACGGTTTCATTTCTTTTATTGTCAGGACTCATCGGCTTTCTTTGCTTTGCTGTGCTCTCCTCCAATTCTTTAAGTATATTAACCATAAATACTCATACTGTTTTTCCATTCCCAAAAATTGAAGTCAAGAAGTCGCGGGATAGTCATTCATCATGAGTTGCGGCTCAGTGACTTCCAGCAGAAATCAGAAGAAAAACAAAGCCCTGGTTGTACAGAGGTGGCTGAACACAGGGAGGTTACAGGGAAGCAAACCAAGGAAGAAAGAAGCCCCGTCTCATCAGTGTAAAATTTGGAGGTGGCTTCTCCCCCAGGAAGCCAGAGGATGCCAGCCAATGCCCTGCACTTTCACTCTCTAACTTATTCCCTTGAGATAGAGGCTCTCAATGACCCCCAAACTTGTTGTTCTTCATCCAGGAAGCTCTAGGGATTTTCCTGTCTTCCTGACCCTGTCCCAGCACTGGGGTTACAAGCACATGCAAGGCCATATCCACCTTTTTACATGACTACTGAGACATGAGCCCAGGTCTTCATGCTCAGTCATGTCTTCAGCCCCCAAAACATTGCTTTATCTGAGCAGAGTTACTTCAGACTTCTATGCATACCAATATGGCTACTGGGTGTTTGGGAATGAACCTTTTAAATTAGTGGGTTGGCTATAGGCCTGTGTGCCTGCAGTCTTAGCCTTTCACAGAAAGAGGCTACTTGAGAATGAAGCAAATGCAGAGGGCAAAGCAGAGCTTAATGTGTGCTGCTAATACTGGATACTTCTGGATACAGCCAGCCCTGAAGCTGGTTTTCAATTTTATTTGCTCTAGCGTATTACAGTTGACTTAAGCTTGTATTGAGCAATTTAAAAAAATTGTCTTTAAGAATCCATATTAGTACCCTCTCCCAACATGTTTTCTGGTCAGGTTATTCTTTTTTATTTAGACAGAAATTACATAACTCACTGAAAAGCAAAATCTCTAGGAAAAGACCGAGGACTGTACCTTCCCACCACCTGATGTTTTTAATGTAAGAACAGACATACGTATTTCATTAATATGTAAAACAATCCTGTACCTTTTGTGAGAACCATTTCTTATTCTGTAAGGCTGGTGACTTGGTTAGTGTGGTAGTTTGGATGAGAGATGTCTCCTATAGACTCAGGTAATTAAACTCCTGGTCCCCAGGGAGGTGCTGTTGAGGGAGATGGTGGAAACTTTGGGAGGTGTAGCCTTGCTGGAAGAAGTATGACCATACAGGTGGGCTTTGAGTGTTTATAGCCTTGTCCTACTTCCTGTTCACCCTCTCTGCCTCCTGCTTGTGGCAGTAAATGATGTGAGCTCTCAGCTTCCTGCTTCCTGTTCCTACCGCCATGCCTGCTGCTTGCTGCCATGCTTCCTTGCTATGATACAGGAACTCATTCTTCTGAGAGAAACCCAGATACACTTTCTTCCATAAGTTACCTTGCTATTGGTATTTTACCACAACAGAAAAATAACTAATACAATTAGTTTAATATTTCTATAAACTCCATTTTATTGTGGTAAAAATATTTAACATGAGAAAATTCTTCTAAGAAAAAAAATGTGAGGGGGTTGGAGAGATGGCTCAGCATTTAAGAGCACTTGCTTCTCTTCCAGAGGACTCAGGTTCAATTCCCAGCATCCACATGGCAGCTCACAACTGTCTGTAACTCCTGTTCCATGGGATCTGACACCCTCACACAGACATACATGCAGTCAAAACACCAATGTAGACAAAGTAAAAATAAACGCATTATTAAAAAAATTAAATGTACATCATGCTATTGTTGACTATAGGTATGATACTGTACAGGAACTTTCTAGAACTTTTTTTTTTTGGTGGTACTTAAAGGATTACAACCCATAACTACTAATTCCCCAATTCCCCACTCTCCCTATTTCTTTGCCCCAGATACCCAGGATTCCATTCCTTGGCTCAGTGAATTTATCCATGCTAGGTAGCTCAAACAAATGAATCCATGCAATTTCCCTCTTCTGTGTCTGCCTTATTTTATTTAGCATAGTGTGTATTATCATATGTATCATGATATTCTACACAATTTCCTTCTTAAAGGATGAGTGGTATTTCATTCCACTTCATGTTCCAATTATTTCTTTCCCTGTCTTCAGAAAACTAAGCACTTCTCATCGTCAAAAATAAAAGCAAATGTGACCAGTCCTTCCCAGTATAGTCATTTGGGGATGATACCGAGAGCAAGATAGGACTGCCAAGGGTCACAGTGAGTTAGGCAAACTGCAGCCCCACTGATAGCTGCCCACACTAGCAGGTTTGGGGAGTGTCTATGAGAGCAAAGGGGCCAAATATGAATCTAGCATGGCTTTCCTGGATATGCTCATCCTGTTTAAAATAAACTTTGGGGCTCTCTGTAGCTGTACTCCCATTTAATTTCAAACTCTGAATTAATCAGGATTCAGAACTCTGAGCAATGGCACCACAAAACACACTGAAAACTAAGCACACACAGTTCCTGTAGGCTAGACCAATGTCTGCTGTGTGTCTAAGCACTTCTGAAGTCTTCCCTGAAGGTATAAGGGTTTGAAAATAATTTCCCCTTATTGGAGTAATACATATTTGCATATGTGGTGTTATGGCGAATGGGATCCAGGCATGGACATTTACTTAGCATATTGTATCCATCAGTTTTTTTCTTGTTGAATTATCCATTTATTAAACTCTATTTGACTCTTATTGTGACACAGCCAGCCCACAATAATTCAGAGACCTATGATTTATTAGAATAGACTCAGCACAGTTACTGGGTAATCACACCTAGACTATTCTGTGATCCCCTGGTTACTTGCCAGTCACTCGTCCTGTCTTTGCTGGGTCTACTCCATCAGGCCATGTCCTCCCTTTTCATCTTCCATGTCTCTCCCCCTCTATCTCCTCTCTCAGCAGCTTCTCCCTCATGGTCCCCTCTTCAGACCCTTAGTACAGGAACCGAACCCCGCCTACCTCTATTCTTTCCAGAAATTGGCTGTGGCCACTTTTATTTAACCGATAGCTTTAACTGGGGAGTAAGCTTTACACACCAAGGACTGCTGTAGCTGTACAAGACTGGACCTTGGGGTTCAGAATTTAACATTTGAATACATTGCAGTACCAGACCAAACCCCAACAGTGTCTTCTCTGGGAAAAGCCAGCACAGATGTGTGCAAACCATCTCACAGGACCTGCCTCTGTCTTTATCACTTTCTGGTAGCTTCCACGTAATTCACCATATAAACAAGATGAAAGAAAAAAAAAAACACATGCTTTTCTCGCTAGATGCAGAAAAAGCATTTGACAAAATCCAACACCCCTTCATGCTAAAAGTTCTGGAGAGAACGGGCATACAAGGACCATATCTGGAAATAATAAAGGCAATATACAGCAAGCCAGTAGCAAACATCAAAGTTAATGGAGAGAAGCTTGAAGCATTTCCTCTAAACTCAGGGACAAGACAAGGATGCCCACTTTCGCCATATCTCTTCAACATAGTACTTGAAGTTCTTGCTAAAGCAATAAGACAACTAAAGGAGGTCAAGGGGATACAAATTGGAAACGAAGAAATCAAATTATCCCTATTTGCAGACGATATGATAGTATACATAAGAGACCCCCAAAATTCCACCAGAGAACAGCTGATAAACACCTTCAGCAAGGTGGTGGGATACAAAATTAATTCAAAAAAATCAGAAGCCCTTCTTTATACAACAAACAAATGGGCTGAGAAAGAAATAAGGGAAACAACCCCCCTCACAATAGCCACAAACAATATAAAATACCTGGGGGTAACTCTAACCAAGCAAGTAAAGAACTGTACAACCTGTACAACAAGAACTTCAAGCCCTTGAAGAAAGAAATTGAAGAGGCCTTTAGAAGAATGGATTAAAAAACTGTGGTACATCTACACAATGGAATACTACACAGCTATCAGAAACAAGGAAATTATGCAATTTGCAGCCAAATGGATGGAACTAGAGAAGCTCATCCTGAGTGAGCTAACCCAGACTCAGAAGGATGCACATGGCATCTATTCACTTATAATTGGATTTTAGCCATATAGTACAGGATATCTATAGTACAACCAATGCACCAAAGGGAACATGAACATAGACTTTTTTTTTCCTGGCAATAAGACACTTCCCTAGTGGTGCTGCCTTGTAGGCCCCCAGTGTATGAGGAGGCTCTTGGCCCTAATATGACTGCTGAACTGGGGCGGGGGACTGTATGGAGGAACACTCCACTCCAGAGGAGTGGGATGGAAGGGTTAGGGGATGGAGGGTGGTAGGGCAGGACTGAGAAGGGTCGAAAGAGGACACTATGAGGGAGATGTAGCCTGAAGCAATAAATAAATAAATTTAAAAAAGAAAAGAAAAACTTAAAGGACAAAACTTGGTAGCAGGGAAGTCGACAGCCTAGCTCTGCCAAGACAGGGTAGGTTAGTCCTTCATAATCCCTGCTCTACAATAAATGTCTGTCAGAGAAACAGGACCAAAAGGCTGAAGACTGATGCTGGAATGTATGGAGAGAAAATGGAACTGTCCAGGTAGTCACTGGTTTGTCATTTCTTAGTATTGGAAGCTGCAGGCCCTGCACTTCCTATATAATCAGATATATTTATCCTTCTCAGCTCTCTGAGGTGGTTGAAGAATAGACAGCTTGAGTCTCATAGCTAAATTTTGAGTTGTTTAGGAATCAAGAGGGCGTTCTAGATCTAAGAAGATGGTTATAATAGTGATGCAAGTTAGTATGAAAGCTAAGTCAGTTATAGAACTTTAAACTCATGGAGATGGTTAGAAGGTAGAAGGTTAAAGTCAGGGGCCAAATATGTATGAACTGGACATTGGGAAGGTATACTGGGCCATTTAACTCTCATAAATGTGGCATATTTAATTCTGCTGTTTTGTATAGAATTTACTGTTATAAGAGAAAGAACCATTTGTTGGATTGAAAAAGGAAGCTGTTGGGGGGAAAGAGGGTGGAAGGGTGGGACAGAAAGGGGGAATAGGGAAGGGTTTGTGACTGAGATGTAACTTGAAGAAAAAAAAATAAAGTACTTATAAAAAAAAAAAAACTCATGGGGCTGGAGAGATGGCTTGGAGGTTGAGAGAACTTGATCTCTTCCAAAGAAGGAAGTCTGGTTCCCAGCACCCATGCTGGGCAGCACACAGCCTCCTGTGCTTCCAGTTTAAAGAGCTCTAACACTCCCTTCTGGCATCCATAGGCATATTGTGTATACACACACACACACACACACACACACACACACACACACTAAAAATAAAATTATGAAAAATTAAATCTCTTGGTCTTGTCTAAGTAGCTTCTCCTGTACTAAGGAAAGTGGCTACTCTGAGAATTTTTATTTGCAAAAAGCTGCATTTCTCCCACCAACAAAATGCCTTGTGTGTGTGCATGCGTGTGTGTGTGTGTGTGTGTGTGTGTGTGTGTGTGTGTGTAATGCATGTACACTTGTGTGCATGTGCACTTCCATGCATGTAAATCTAGTATATGAAAGCCAGAAGTCAACTTTGGATGTCATTTTTTAAAGAAATATTGACCTTTCTTTTGAAACAAGGTCTCTCACTGGTCAATGAGCCCCCAAAACTCACCTGCTTCTTGCTCCCCAGTGCTGGGATTACAAACTCATGCCACCATGACGGCTTCTTATGAGGATGTGGGGATTGAACTCGGATCCTCATATTTAATAGGCAAGCATTTTACCAAGGGACCCATCACCCCAGCCTCATGTTTCCTTTTCTTCCTGGCTACATGAGTAGAACAGTGTTCTCTCTTTTTGTAACTAGGCATGTGTACCTGAACTCCAGCCAGTAGCCTTCAGAAGTATTGACAGACAGGACTCCTGGTCCCATGCCAAAGCTTTTCTTCACTTCAACTCCTGCAGATGAGCCTGACCCTTGGAGACTATGCATCACACAAAGTTCTGAAATAAGACACAAGGCTACTTTATCCCTAAATCCAGAACTTGGCGAAGACCCCTTCAGCCTGTAGATACTGAGCAATTTTGCATCCATTGGACAAATTCATTTCAGCACTTGATGGACTGTAGATCATCTGTACTTTCGATGGTCCTTTGAGCTAATTGTAGCAGCTTATTTATTCCCTCAATAATAAATAATTGAAGTAAAACCATTGACTTATCTTCCATCTATATTTGTGTAGGAGCTGAGAGTTTTGCCTCTCCAAAGCATTACCAGGTAATAGCGTAATTACTGTCCAAGGAAGAAGCACATGCCAGCAAACATCCAGCCTCTGTAATGCCCGTCTTCAACATCTGTTTGCTGAAGCTAAGTTTTTAAGATTCATGCTTAATTATGTGTGTATATATGGGCCCGGTATGGGCATGTGTGTGTTGGTGCCTGCAGAGGACAGCAGGGGACATCTGATCCCCAGGAACTAGAGTTACAGGTGGTTGTGAACCACCTGATGAGAGTGCTTGGAATTAAACACAGGTCCTCTGCAGGGACAAGGGCTCTTCCTTGCCATCCCCCCTCCCCACAAGCTACTTTTTGTTTTTTCAGAATCAATGCCAGTGTAAAGCTCATCCATCCTGTGACCTGCTACAACACCTGTGCTCTAAAGCAATTTTGAGGCTGCTTTTTGCTGAGGTCTGAAGGAGAGAATTGATCTGCCATGACTTTGCCATTATATCCCCTTTAATGGAAGATGCTTCAAGTGTACATCCCACTGTTCTTCACTGGTCTGTCCACTCTGATGATACCATTCTGCTCCTCTTGGGGTGTTTGCTTCTTTTTTTTTTTCCAATTCATCCAGTTTGGCTGTTAATTTGCTAATATGCGCTGTCACGATTTTTGAAGGCACTTAGTGCTATGAACTTTCCTTGTAGCACAACTTTCATTGTGTCCCATAGGTTTGGGTATGTTGTGCCTTCATTTTCGTTAGTTTTTGAGATGGACTTAAGTTTTGTACAAGGTGATAAGTGTGGGTCTAATTTCATTCTTTTATATGTCGACATCCACTTGGACCAGCACCATTTGTTAAAGATGTTGTCCTTTTTCTTGTACAGTTTTGGCTTCTTTGTCAAAATTTAAATGCCCATAGGTGTGTGGGTTTGTTTCTGGGTCTTCAGTTTGGTTCCATTGATCCACTGGTCTGTTTCTATACCAGTACCATGCTGTTTTTATTGCTATTGCTCTGTTATATAGCTTGAAATCTGGGATAGTGATACCTCCAGAAATACAGGATTGATTTAGCTATTCTGGGTTTTTTGTTATTCCATATGAAGTTGAGAGTTGTTTTTTTCCAGGTCTATAAAGAATTGTGTTGATATTTTGGTGGGAATTGCATTGAATCTGTATATAGCTTTTGGTAGGGCGGCCATTTTTATTATGCTCATCCTACCTATCCATGAGCATGGGAGATCTTTCCATCTTCTGATGTCCTTTTCAATTTCTTCTTTGAAGGACTTGAAGTTTTGTCATCCTTGATCATCAGAGAAATGCAACTCAAGACAATTCTGAGATTCCATCTCACACCTGTCAGAATGGCTAAGATCAAAAACTCAAATGACAGCACATGCTGGTGAGGTTTCAGAGAAAGGGGAACACTTATCCATTGCTGGTGGAAGTGCAAACTTGTACAACCACTATGGAAATCAGTGTGGTGATATCTTAGAAAACTTGGAATAGCCCTATCTCAAGACCCAGCCATACCACTTCTGAGTATCCACCCAAATAATTCCTCACCAAACCACAAGGACATATCCTCATCTATGCTCATAGCAGCCTTATTTGTAATTGCTAAAAACTGGAAACAACCCAGAGGTCCCTCAACTGACGAATGGATAAAAAAAAATTGTGGTACATTTACACAATAGAATACTACTCAGCTATCAGAAACAAGGAAATCATGCAATTTGCAGCCAAATGGATGGAACTAGAAAAGCTCATTCTGAGTGAGCTGACCCAGACTCAGAAAGATGCACATGGCATTTACTTACTTATAATTAGATTTTAGCCATATAGTACAGTATAACTATCCTACCAAAAAGATTAGACTTTGTTACCTATCAATGGGACAATTTGCCCTAGGGGTGCTACCATGTAGGCCCTCAGTGCAAGAGGAAGCTCTTAGCCCTCATATGACTGTTGAACTGAGAGGGGCTGATATGCAGGGACAGTCCACATCGGAGGAGTGGGATGGGTGGGAGAGGGAGGAGAGGGTGGTAGGGTGGAACTGGGAGGGGTGGAAAGAGGGCACTATGATGGAGATATAACTTGATGTAATAAATAAACATTATAATAAAAAAAGCAGTGCTTAACTTGTTGACAAGTTCAAAGAGAACAGGGCGAGGTGATTTAAACTTTGAAAATAATATTTTCAAGCCGGGCGGTGGTGGCGCACGCCTTTAATCCCAGCACTTGGGAGGCAGAGGCAGGTGGATCTTTGTGAGTTCGAGGCCAGCTTGGTCTACAAAGTGAGTCCAGGACAGCCAGGGCTACACAGAGAAACCTTGTCTCGAAAAACCAAAAAAAAAAAAAAAAGAAAATAATATTTTCAGGTCGAGTCTAAACAAGGAAGAAAGTATGGCAGAGGGAGGTTGCAAGCAGAAATACATCAGGGAAAAGCCACCCTGGGCTCTCAGGGCTGAAATCAGATATAAGGTTAAAAAATGACTCTCAGGAAAATTTGAACATTTAGATCTGGTATGTCTGAATTACCATCTCTTTCTTCCTTGAAGACAGTCCTAACTCCTTAAAGATGGCTGAATCTGAGGCAACCTGAGTGTTTGCTTTAACTGAAGTCAGCTTTATAGACACCATTTGTTCCTGGATTTTCCTACAGGAAAGATAGCATGTGAAACCGCTCTATATTTAAGTATTTGCTTAGACATAAAGGTGAAGTACAGAAGCTAATGACAGGGACTTTAATTAACTCAATTAATTACCAGTCCTGTTGAACATTACTTAACCCCAAGAGCAACTGTGTCTACCCACTCAGTACAGATCTACAATGGCAATTAAGGCTTATCTATTGTTCATAGCTCACAGTAGGAAAATGCAATCAGGTGCTAACCATATTTACTCTTCCACTTACCATGTAATTTTAATGCCTTGCAATTTGAAGAATTCAAAACAATATTACAATGAAGCAAATAATTCCTTTCAAAATCCAGCAATTGAACCTGCCATGGAGGTCAGCTTTACCTAGTCAGAGAGTTAATCCCTGTGTGTAAACTGAAGGCGGGATGTGAGTGAAGGCATGGTTTTATTGAGACGTTGACATTTAGCCCATGTGTTCTCATAGATGATGAAGTAAACAGGGCTGGAGAATGAGTTTAATTCAAGTCATACCTGGGAATCAAGACACCAACACCGTAGTAAGCTAATTTATTTTGTAGCTTCTGGTGTCACCGTCTTGAAATATTTTAAAAACAATATTCTTTGGCTGTATATGTAGGGTGCATGCGTACATGAGTGTGTGAGTGAGTGTGAGTGAGTGTGTGTGTGAGTGTGTGTGTGAGTGTGTGTGAGTGTGTGTGTGTGTGTGAAGTTATTTAAGACGCTTAATGTCCATATGGAAGTTTGAATAAGAATGGCCCCCATTGGCTCATATGTTTAAATGTCACCAGTTAATGAGGCTATTTGGGAAGGATTAGGAGACGTGAGCTTATTGGAGAAGGTGTGTCACTAGGGACGTGTTGTTTTAAAAAACTAAAGCATCCTGAACTTGATTTTACTAATGAAGACTCAGGAGCCAGATGCTGATTTGAAAACTTGCTAGCTCAGAGAGGCAGAGAAAGCGGCCAGCTGACAGTCCTACTCCACCAAAATCCCCAGAAGGAAAAAACCCTGCTAACTCACCAAGGTGACTTTATTATTCAGCAGAAAGCCCAGGAGGGAGAAGCTCAGAAGAATCTAGAGGAAGAAGCCTAGAAGGAGAAAAATTTCCAGTGGAGAATACCTTCCAACTCCTTTTCCACTCTGTCTTAACTACCCTCAGCTCAACATCCCTCCTTTCTGTTCAATCCCTGTCAGCTGATTTCTTGCTCTGTCTCTTGACCTAGGGTTAACTTTATTTAATCCTTTGTACAGAAAGTTCTTGGATTAAAGGTGTGTGCTAGGGCTGAGCCAACAACCATAACCATTTGTTTACAGGAAGTTCTAGGATTAAAGGCTGAGTCAACCCACAATTAGAAACAGGTTTTTGTAGTTTATAATCTTGGGGTTCACAATGTGATCAAATGTTCTGCAATAGGGGTGGGCTTTAAGGTTTCAAAAAGCCCACAGCAGACCCAGGCTTACATTCTGTCTCTGCCTCCAACTTGAGGATCAGATGTAAGCTCTCAGCTACTGCCCCAGCACCCTGCCTGAGTGCTGCCATCCTTCCCACGGTAATAATGGACTAACATTCTGAAACTGTAAGAATGCCCCCAGTTAAATGCTTTCTTTTGTGAGAGTTGTTGTGGTCATGGTGTCTCTTCACAGCAATATCACAGTGACTAAAGCAACATGCTAGTGACCTACTGTGACATAAAGATACGTCAATGCACTGAACAAGAAACATTTATTATCTCCTAGGGCTTCTTTTTTTATTTTAAAAGTTATGTGTATGGGTGTCTTGACAGCATATAGGCATATATGTGCACTATATGTGTGCCTGAGCCCACAGAGGTCAGAAGAGGACATCAGATCTCCTGAAACTGGAGTTACAGATTCTGATGAGCCACAATGTGGGTCCTGGGAACTGAACTTGTGTCCTCTGGAAGAACAGCAAATGCTCTTAACTGTTGAGTTGTCTCTCTAGCCCCTCTCAGAGAGCCTTGACTCAGAGATTTAGATGCAGCCTAGATTGGTCCTTCTAGCTGAGTGTCTCCTGAGTTCACCATAGATATCAGCTGGGAGCTGCTTCCTGAAGGAGGACCCAATGACAGAAGCTTCACTCCTGTGGTGCTGGCTGCTTGTGGACAGCCTCATTTCCTCAGTGTGAGTGAGACTCTTTCTACAGGCTGCTCACATAGTTTCAGGACACTGAAGTTGATATTTCCCCAGAAAGCATGATCTGAGAGAGACAGCTGCTGGTCACAGTGCCACCAGACACAGAAGTCACACTCTGATTTAATCTGTTTTTTTTTTTTTTTTTTTCCCTTCTGGGTTTAACATCATGTTCTTGGCTGTCATAACAACAGGAGCTAAAGGTTCACCAGGAATGCCTTAGTAGAAAAATCAGTCCTGAGAACATGAACACAGGTTATTCCTCTCTTTTCTCCTCAGCCAAGTCCAAGGCTCCAAGACCCAGGTACTTGGTCCCCAAGCTTCGGTTGTCCACTGAATAGAAATGAGGCCACCGAGCAAGCCATATCCCACCATGGCACCAGCCCTGCCTTGACAGATATGATCTGGTTCTGGCATTGCTATGGCTCTCCCTCAGTCTTTGGGCCCACTGTGGCTGGCGTGGGGGTGCTCCCCCAGCTCCATCCCAGGGACGATAGAGGCTGAGAATGTGAGTATAGTTGGCACAGAGGTGGTACAGCCCATGCAGCTGGGCCTGCAGTTTCCCACTGGGTGACTTTGCAGCGGCAGAGCAAGTAGCTAAAAAACAAAGATATCTGGGGAGGCAGGGACATCTAAAAAAAACAAAACAAAACAAAACAAAAACAAAAACAAAACAAACAAACAAACAAACAAAAACTGAGAGCCGGGAAGGGGAACTCTTTGAAAGTGAGCATTGTTAAAGACCCTATTGAAGGCAGCCAGTGACCTGTCTATGTCTTGGGAAATGAGTCTGCAGACATCACAATTTGGATGACTGTTAACTTAGTAAGTGATAAACTCAGAAAACTAAGGGTGAACATGGTGCTTAGTAATCTCTGATCAAGTTAGTTATCCTAAGATAAACTCTTGACTGGTCTTGGAGTGTACCACACATCCCACAGGCTTATTAGGAACAATAGCATCCTGTCGATAATGGATGTGGTGAGTGAGAAAACAGCTCTAACATGGAGAATAAAAGAGACCACAGCAGAGCCTTACTCTAGAATGCACATGATTTTTTGGTCATGTTGTTTGTTACTGGACTACCTTTAAAAAACTTGCCTCCAGTTAATATTTGAAATGCATTCTGTGAAGCATTTTATATGGTCTGTTAAACCACGAAAGGGATTTTTGTGCATCCTGTCACACAGCCAGTAGGTGTGGATACTATCAAAAGATATGATTGTTCACATACCACAAATCTTTCCATTTGCTGCCACAATAAATCCTAATATGAGTTTCCCTCATATTAGGGTAATTAAGCTTGGAGACTGGGCTGGAGAGATGACTCAGCAGTTAAGAGCACTGGCTGCTCTTCTAGATGACTCGAGTTTGGATCCCAGCTCACAGCTACCTCAAACTCTAGCTCCAGGGGATCTGATACCTTCTTCTGGCATGCACAGATACCCCCATGCAGTTTTGCACATATAGAAACACACAGAGACCACATATCTATAAAGTAAAATGAGCCTAGTGAAGGAAAGCTTTGTTTCAAGCCAACTGTGATGTTGGACTAATCACCACTCATCCTCCAAGCCCAAGTTTCCTCACATTTGATGTTCATGTCCTGCATTTTACAAATAGGCTCTGTAGCTCCCACCACTTTTGGGACACTGAGATGAGCAGAGGAGAAAGGGTCCTCTCCTGAATGCCTCTTATGTTTTCCTAAGGCGATCAGAACACACGATGACCTTGTTGGAGACAAAAAACGCTAAACCCGATGAGAAGGATATGGTAACAAGGAGTGTAATTTCAGGTTAGAACTTAGAGAAGTCATGGGCCAAGGAAGCCAGGAGGCAGTGAGGCATAAAGTCGTAGTGTTAATAAATACATGTGCTGTGTGTTCACAGTTGAGCTAATAACAGTTGTAATAACTAACCAGTTGGGTATACCATTTTAATATTGAAGGGGTATGGTCACAGACATTTTAATTAAAACTTGACACTTTGTATACCTTTTGTTGCTTAGAAGTGGATGAATTAATACTGCATTTTAAGCACAAAAGATCACATTTTAGAATAAGATTAAGTTATGGATATGGCAGGAAAACAGTTTCATGGGAAAGAGCAAAGCATTTAAGATGTCTGCTGACGCGCAGCTCTTTCGTGGGTGCTTGGAGTGGATAACTGTAGGTGTAGAGTGGATATTTATATTCCTTCTGAAAGTGTAGGCTGGGAAGTTGGTTCAGTGGATAAAGAGCTTGCTGTACAAGGGTGAGAACTAGGGTTTTGTTCCTCAGAAATCACTCAAATGTCAAGTGGGCGTGGGTAGCCTGCCAATAATTCCATCCTTTGGAAGGAAGGAAGAGTTGGAGTAGGCTAGCTATGGAGGCTTGCTGTATTCATGAGCTCAGGGTTCAATTGAGATATCCTGACTAACTTTATCCATGAGCTCAGGGTTCAACTGAGAGACCCTGGCTCAATGACTAAGACTACAAGCACCTGAGGAAGGCACTTGAGGAAGACTTTTGCATCTTGCAGACACGCTTACATCCTTACCCAGCATACGTACAAATGCAGGAAAGATTAAGAGTGAAGTAACTTTTAAAAAATTCTTTTCTCGATACACCTTAATAAAAAAAAAAGGGTAGAGGATGGGGGTTGAGGGGGAAGAGGGTGGAAGGGTGGGACTGGAGGGGGGACTAGGGAGGGGATTGTGATTGAGATGTAACTTGAAGAAATAAAAAAGAGACATAGACACGTTTGTATCTTTCTATAATGTCAGAGTTTGTTGCATAATAATAAATTCACAAACTACATCACAAAAAAAAAAATCTTTTCTCATATATTGCATCCTGACCACAGTTTTTGCTCCCTCCTCACCTCCTAGTCCCTGCCCCCCCAACATCCCCTCTCCCCCAGATCCACTCTTCCTTTGGTTCCCTCCAGAAAAGGGCAGGCCTCCCAGGTATATCGATCAAACATGGCATATCAAATTGCAGTAAGACCAGGCACATCCCCACATACTAAGGTGGGATGAGGCAACCCAGTTGAAGGAGAAGTGTCCCCCAAAACAGACAAAAGAATCAGAGATAGAAGGGTGAAGTGCAATTTCAAACATCAGTCATCTGTCTACTTCATAAATGACACCGTTTTCAGCATATGATGAAAAGCTGTGGGTGTCAACATGGTATTTCAAAGCCTTTAGAGTTCTTTCATGCTTTGCTGTCACAAAGGGCCAAGGAGCACAGAACAGTTGAAAGCCTTGTCACATTACATATCTAAACCAGTTTTTTTTTTTTTTATTCCCTACGTAAGACCGTCATCCGCATGTCCTCACTGAGTCTTACCTACTTATCTGCAGAGAGGAAATTGCGACACTTAAGTTGCTCAGTTGTGAGGATGACAATATAGCACCACAAACTGCTAAATGTATCCTGAGGACTGGAGTGTTTTCATTTTTTTAGACCAGGTTAGCCCAGGCTTACTGTTGATTCGTGGGGCTGATCAGCTCTCCTCAGGGAGGGAGCTAGGATGTTCTCTATCCATTATTCCAAAGGAGATCGAAACAGGGCCTTAAGCCCACTTGGTTCCAGACTCACAGCTGTTAAAAGGGACTTTTAAGAAGTATCATCTGGACAGTTTTGCAAGCCACCATGGGACATACCTAGAAAATGTATGATATCAATATCGCATACATATTAACTGTCAATCTTATTCTCAAAAAACTAATTTAGAGCCGCCTCCCCAGCTTCTTTTCAAAACTTAATTTGGAATGGTCCAGTTTTCTCTTCTGATAGCTAAAGACACTTCATCCTAATTGCACCGCATAAGCATAAAGTCACTCTCATTTATTGCCTAATGATTGGATAATTAAACACAAGGAGCGGTCATCGCCTGCGTGCACTTGTTAAAGTTTTTAATATTTTCACTGATTTTTAATTAAAATCGAAGCTATATATCAAATTATTATTGAGTATGTGTCGCTAAGTCCCCAGGAGCAGAGGATAAAATACACAGAAGAGGTGGAATGAATAGGAGTGGGTAAGAGATATGCCTTCAAAGCTGCTGTTGAAGTTTTAAATTCGAGAGAACAGCTTAATGGTTTCTTGATAAAGCAGTTTGTCTGTACGCGGCTTTTGCTGCTAGTTCATTCAATGGCTCTGTACTTAGAGGTGAGATGGGAGGCCCTGACTTCTCAACGACACCAAAATAATTTACTCAACTGTTTGTCCTCCTTCAAAATGCTAGGGCAGTGTTGGGTCTAGAGGAGCAACGACTGTCTTAAGGGCAACTCGATAAACTCCATGTAAGGGGCTGGAGGTTTATAGTCACACATGATATGTCCACTCAGCCATATTCTCCTGAGGTTGGAAAGTATCCTTCTGGAATCCTGGAATGTTCCACAAGTCACATCCGCCAGGCTATAAACACCCATGTCACTATAGAATTATGTGTGAAACTATGTTTAAATATAATAAAACAAAGGTCACTTGCATGTCTATAAGATGAAGCCCCCATAATGCAGCAGTTACAAGGCCAGAATGCAATCTACCCGATGACAGTTCATAAGATGAAAAGTTGTATAACTCAACAATGTACTAAATATATGGGAGATTTAGGCCTGATCTGTGGTCCACTGAGACCCTCTGATTACTCAAGGTGTCAGCATCGCTCATGAATTACATGTCTGTGCATTCCTCGTGAATATAAATCCCAGTCTCTCTGGTGTCATTGTATGTAGTCAGATCATTTGTGTGATGACATTTCCCATGTGCCGAGGGAGATAAGAGACACTTTACAGTGCTTTAAAAAGCATGCACATTTTCCTGGCACCAGTACAATGATCAAGAGCCTAGAAAATCACAACTTGTTTTCCAACTCCTGCTCATACAGAGTATCTCAACCTCAACCTAAGCACACTTTTAGTTGAGGTATTTCCCTGTCCTGATCTCACCCTCTGTATTGTTCTTGTTAAATTAAGAATCAGAAAAAAGAAATACCTTAAACTAAAAAAAAAAAAAAAAAAAAAAAAAGAAGGGAAGAGGATGGGGGGTTGAGGGGGAGGAGGGTGGAAGGGTGGGACTGGAGGGGGGAGTAGGGAGGGGATTGTGATTGAGATGTAACTTGAAGAAATAAAAAATAAATTATTAAAAAAAGAGAGAGAGAAAAAAATTAAGAATCAGAGACTAAAAGAGTATGCTTTGTCAAGATCATTTTCTGGGATGTTCACTGGGAGCGTGTGAACTTTCACAGGGATCATTAGGGTTCAGCACTAATGATTTAGTGGATTTTTTTTCTGTTTTTTTTAAATGAGGGTTTTAAGGATCTGTATTTGTAGGTGTTTGCTAGAAATGACCAGTCAATACGTTGAGAGATGATTGTCTTAGCTAGCTTTAACTGTCAGCTTGACTCGGCCTGGAGCTACCTACAAAGGTAATCTCAACTGGGAGGTTTCCAGCATCAGATGCTCATGCCTGTAAGGGTATCGTCTTGGTGGTAATTGATATGGGTGGACCCTAGTCCACTAAGGTTGGCACCATTCCTAGGCAAGTAATCCTGGGAAAGTAGTCCTGAGTCAGACAAACCAGGATTCCAGCCCAGTTTTCCTAGTTGAACATAAATTAAGTGTTGAATCTTTCTGGACTTCAATATCTTCCTCTCTGAACTGGAGGCAGCAATTCCTAGTATTGTCAGAGGGTTTTGAATATTCTATAAAGTAATTTATGAAATCAGCATCTCTAGCTGTCATGTGATGAGCAATATCATCATAGCCAACTGTTATTCTAATAAATGGTTGATATACATTTGCACAGATGCCTGATTAAGTTGCTGTGTGACTGGGATGGGGCCACTTCTACTTAACTGAAAAGCACCTAAGCATCTACACATCCACTTTCCTTCAAGAGTGATAACCCTGGGACTTAGGAGAGAGCTTAGTCTGTAAGTAGCAGGACCTCAGTCCAGACATGATGGTACGCACTTATAAGACCAACAGTAAGGAGATAGGGTGGGAAGATATCCCAGGACTCATTGGGAAGCCAGACTAATCTGTTAGGTAAGCTCCAAGTTCCAGTGAGAGTGTGTCTCAAGAAACAAGGTGGATGACACATGAAGAATGACACCCAAAGCTGACTGATAATGCACACACACACACACACACACACACACACACACACATGTGCACACACTCACATGCACACACACACGAGTGAAAGCCTTCAATTATAGCACAAAGATAAAAAAGAAATGCAGTTGTTATAAGCACACTACAATACAGTCCAAAAACATTAACTCTAACCCCCATACTTTTATTTGCTTAATAGAAGACAGTTGCAGTGTGGAATAGCTTGGTGGGAAATTCTGATGTACTACTAACTGAGTTTTTCCCTTGCCCTAAGTTTGTCTTCACTGATGGAGCCAGGATTCACGACTCCTTCTTAGAGCAGGTAACAGAGCTGTTTTGTATTTCTTCCCCTCAGCAACTGAATGACCAACAGGATGAATAGCTGCCTTCTGGTGTCTTTCCCCGGGGACTGGGTACAAACCTTTTAATACAGTTTCATATTAAATGATGCATGCATCTTAACATCTGCAGATTTGAATTCAAATTTGAACTGAAGTCACAAATAGAAGCAGATGCCACTGTGTCTATTTAGTGTGCATCTGTAGATTCATCTCTGGGGCGGGGGCGGGGTTGGGGGGACATTTGGAGCAGTAAAGGACAAGATCTCAGGTGCAGCTGAGGGGTGTCTTCTGAATGGAGCTGAGGAAAGCCACAAAGAGAACGCTGTGTGCACAGGGAGTCACAAACACAGAGGCAGCCGTCACCATTGCTTGTGACAGCTGAAAAGACAACACAACCTCACTGCTTACCAACAAGGTAACTAGAGAATAAACTGTGAACCATTCTCATCTGAATATGCCTCGGCAAGTCTATGTAAGTTCTAGCATACATTTCGTAACAAGATAAGGTGTGCAACAGGCAGCCCCACTGAGGGGAAATCCTCACTGCTTGTCTCCCTCTTTAAAGAACAGAGAAGCATACACGCAATGCAAGAAAGCACACAATATAAAAAGCATGTGCAGTAATGATTTCCCAGAAAGGACAGAGAAGGCCACAGAAGTAAGGTGTAAGCCAAATTATATTATATTTTCCTCTTAAAAATATAACAAGTTAAAATGTATAAAAATATTAACTATAATTAAATTTTGGGGGCATGTGAATTGTTGAAATTTTTGAATGATGGGAATTTTTATTATAGTGACATTTCAAAGGCGCAGATATGATTAAGGCAATTCTTGAAATGCCAGGAACTTAATGGCCCCTGGTAAAGGATGTTTCAAATATGGACAGTTCTCTCCCAAACTTAATCATAATTGCAGTTATAACATCAAAGAATGCTTTGTAAGACACAGGACTCGGGAAATGGCTTAGTTGTTAGGAGTGTTTTCTCTGTAGGAAGATGAGGGTTCAGTTCCTGCACCCACATGGGTGTTTCACCATCAGCTGTAACTCCAGCTCCAAAAAACTTCATATCCTCTTATGGCTTCCACCAGGCATTGTATTCACACATGCACACACTCACACACAGATATACACATGCACATGAATAAAAAATTAAAGCAAATCTAAAAAAATAAAAGGCTTATGGGGAGATGAGAACAAACTGCCTCCTTCTTTTCTGTGGATATCCTTACCTCCAGAGGTCTGCTGGCTGTCTCCTTCTTTCAGCCCTACTCAACACCCTCTTAGGAAATATATTTCTGCATCTTGTTCCATCACAACAGTTTAGTCCCTGATATACTATGGTTGCAATAAGAAAGGACCACAGGCTGGGTGACTTAATCAATAATTTATTTTCCCACAATTCTAGAGGCTGGAAGTCTATAATCCAGTTGTTAGCAGGACTGGTTTCTATTACAGCCTTCCTCTTTGGCTTAGGCAGCCAAACTACCTGTGTATTCTCCTATCAGCCTCCTATGGTCATTAATATCCTCATCAAATCCTACAAGAAATAATTCAGGGAGGCTTGGAGCCCATCCTGAAAACCTCATTTTAACTTATGTCTTTAAGGCTGGTGTTAAAAAAAAAAAGATTAAAGGTTAAAATGGCAAAGTCTAGGGCACTGAGGAAGATGAATAAGAGGCCTTGTACCTGGGTCTAAGATAATTAAGCCAATCAGATAAGATGAAGAACGGAGCTGTGGACCAGTGACCATAAGCTGGCTCCTCCTTATCTAAGGCCCTTGAGGACTATATGTAAGGTACTGTTGTCCTTCTGTGTATCCTTGTTTCTATGGCATAGAATTGAAAGTGGATAGATTACACATATGAACGGCTTTTAACAAGTAGCTAAAACAAAAAACACTCCATAGACAGAGTGCTAAGTATGAGGTAACTAAGAAAGAGTGCTGCTGTATCTTGGAGGCTGGGATAGTTAACTCTCTACCAAGGGAAAGGCACAAGTTGGTCATGTAAATGTGAGACCAAAGGGTGCTTAGTACAATTAATAGTCGAAAAACATCTACAAGGCTTAGATGGCAATGCCAGCCCTGACTGACACGAGAGGCTATCCAGAAGTCAAGATCAGCAGCTATCAAAGCATAAATGGACAGAGGAGGGCTTCAGCTACTCCCAACTGGGTGGGCAACACAAGCTCATCTCCCTGGTTGTGCCAAGGGACATGCACAGAGTGTGACTCTTCCAGTGGATTGGCTCATGATAGCCTAGAGAATTAGCTGATCTCAATAGAGATGACCTTTGTCCAGTTTCTGCTCTGACCCCAAGAGAACCCTAGAGAAGGGAGTTTGATGGCTTTTTTCTCTCAGGAACACCTTCGGCTGTCCAGAGTTTCTTAATTTTCCTTGATTTCTCAGTTTCCTTCAGCTTCTCACTTTTGGTAAAGTTCTTAATAAAGCCTGCTCTTTGTGTATGATTTGTGTATGCTGGTGAGGGTCCACATCATTAACCTTATTGGAATGAGATAACAAACTCAGAGCCAATTCTCAGGTTGGTTTTTGATGACTGTAAGTAGCTGGAATCTTAGGTTCTTGGGTTGTATACAATAAGCCATGAAAGGCCCCACTACAATAGGACAAAATCTTGCTATCTATCTATCTATCTATCTATCTATCTATCTATCTACCATCTATCTATCATCTATATATCTATCTATCATCTATCTCCTTCTATCTATTGTCTATCATCATTATCATTGTTTACTTAAAGTAAAATTGCTCATTATATACCTAGAATTAATGGCTCTTTGGAATGCTATGTCACAACCCTATTTGGAAATGGAGCTTTTGCAAATATAATTAGATTAAGTCTACCTGATTGGAGTCAACACTAAGTTTATGGCCACTATTAGCCAGGACCAATGCTCGGAGCAGATTCTGCTGAAGCATCCAAAAGAAATGGATTATGCCCACATCTTGAATTAGAACATCTGTTTCCCCAGCTGTGATAGAACACAATTTTGTATTTTATTCTATTAAGTTTGTGGTGAGTTTAGGGTGTGTGTAAGCCCAGGCACATGTGAACCATGGACAACACGGGTGCTCATCTTCATCTGTCACCTGATCTGAGTCGAGTCAGTATCTCTTCTTTGATGCTGTGTGTACCAGACTAGCTGGTCTCTGAGATTCTGGGGGGGGGGGGAATACTGTTTCTGCCTTCCATCTTATCATAGGACTGCAGAGATTACAGATATGCACACAGTCAAAACATCCATGCACGTAATATAAAATTTTAAAAATGTGATCACACAGAGAAGCAATTGAAGAAGACAGCTGATGGCAACTGCTGGCCTCCGCACTCACATATACAAAAAAAAAAAAAGACTAAGTAATTAATTACTAGATCACTGTAAAAATACAATTCTTAGGAACCTTCCCTACCTTGTTCTTTATCATATCCATCAAAATAGTGCTGGATGCATAATGGGGAAGTAGTTCATTGTGGTGTGAAGCCTGCTGTGTGAAGAAAGAAGTGTGTGTGCTTTAAGAGCTTCGAAAATATATCATCAAATTTCACATTACATGATTTCCAAGCATCAAACAAAAAAAGTAGTTTTGCAAATTCGTGCAACATAACTATAGCAATTAGATTTGTTTGATCCCAGAGTTCTCTCAGATACAATGATCCCTTATGAGCCGGAAGTAATTTGATATGCAAACTTCCTGATGTAGTTATTTTAGACTGCTCACGATGTCAGCAATTATTTTGATTTTGTATTTTCTCTGGGACAAGTCATGCCTCAGAGTATTAAATTAGATCCCACGTGGGCAGTGGAGATGGAAATTAACAACTTGACACTGTTTGATTTGAGTCATGTTTATATTTTAAAATACAGATTATGATTCAATGAATATTTCTCATCTTATCAGAAATATTACTGAGAGAAAGAATATTGTAATAATGAAGATGAGTTCATCAACAACACTGAAAATTATTCCAAATGATTAAGAAAAAAATAGCAGACAACTTAATTCCTTCAAGCAGCTACTGGGTTGCATTTGAATGGTTAGAAAGTGAAGTTCACCCTTGCAACATTAGAAAAAAGAACTCTTAGCTGTGCTCTTTTGTACTAAGTAATTAGTGATTATCAAGGTAAGTTATAAAGTGAAAAGAGGCAGAAAGATAAAAAGAGAGAGGGGGGATACAATGCCCTTTTCTGTCCTTTAGGGGCACTTGCACTCATGTACACACACACACACGCACACACGCACGTGCACACACGAACAAATCACAAAATAAATATGTATTTTACAAGATGTCATACCTGTTGTAATGCTGTTGTCATACTGTGACATGAAAAGGAGAATTGAGTCCCCCCACTTTTAAAAATCTGGTTCTTAT
Source organism: Lophiomys imhausi (assembly GCA_907164525.1). Classification (NCBI taxonomy): domain Eukaryota; kingdom Metazoa; phylum Chordata; class Mammalia; order Rodentia; family Muridae; genus Lophiomys; species Lophiomys imhausi. Next base: position 6,413,716 of record CAJQZJ010032083.1, read on the forward strand.
TCATACCAGTCACTGTGCTCACTGTTTATTCTTATCTCCGTGACTTTGTGAGTGCTTATCAACACTTTAATATGCAGAAGATTAAGAAGGTTATTTTTTTTTAAGGTGGAGTAAAACATAGAAATGGTTTTCAGATCAGGTCCCGTAAATCTTCTATGCCCCAGCTTGTAGCATGTACAGAAAGACTGAAGCTGGAGAAGCTCAGTGCTGACCAGTAAGGGGTTAAGCCCATGTATCAAAGCTGCCATAACAACTCAAGGGGGATTGGTGAAATGGTGGGTGAATGCCATGGCACGTGTGCAAACACATAATAAATGAATGTAAACTAATCCCCTTCCCCCCAAAAAGCAAACAAACAAAAACAACCCCCGGGGGCTGGAGAGATGGCTCAGTGGTTAAGAACATGTGTTCCTGCCCAGGAGCAGAGCTCAGTTCCCAGAATTCACACTGGTTGTCTCAGAGCTACCAGTCTCTGGGATCTAGTACCAGCTCCCATCCGGTTGAATTAGCTAGACGATCCCAAGATGGTGTCCACTGAAGAGTTGGCTGCAGACCTTTGTGGTGTGGGTCCCTCAGCTATTTTTCTATTGCTGTGACAAAACAGTATAACTGAGGCAACTTATTAAAGGAAGTGTTTAATTGGGCTTATAGTTCAGAGGGTTAGAGTCAGTCAGTAAGGGTGGAAAGAGCAGATGAGAGCTCACATCTTGATCTGAAAGCAGGAGGCAGAGAGATCATGTGAATAACTCATGTCTTTTGTGAATAGAATGTGTCTCCCAAACAGTCCAGTCAACTGGAGACCAAGTCTTCAAACATATGAGCCTATGGGGCCATTTTCATTCAAACCATGAGTGGGGAAGAACAGGAACCAAGGTGTATTAGTGTCTCTGTCATGCGAAAGAAGAGCGTGGATTTCTCTTAACACACAGTCTTACAGAGCCATGCCCATGGTTTTTACTTGCTACTGTTCCTTTCTAAAAAGATGCAATCCCACAGGTGGCCTCCGGCAGGTGTGACGAAAGCATTGTGTTTATGAAGTCTGAACGGTTGTCCGAGGACTGGGGATGATGCTATGGCTGGTTGATCTCCCATTTCTCTATGTAAACAGATCTTTGGTTAAGTGCAATATAACTCCTCTGATTTGGGCATGAAGGTTGATATTGGTGTTTTTGTTGTTGTTGTTACCTACAAATAGATCTATATTCGAGGAAGTAGTTCAGAGCTTGTTTGGAGGTCTCTGTAGTCAGATAGCCAACTTCAGGTACCTGGAGGAAGAAATGGGAAGATAGGGAATGTAAAAAAAAAAAAAATATATATATATATATATATATATATATATATATATATATATATATA
>CAJQZJ010032083.1:6415081-6430959 GCA_907164525.1 Lophiomys imhausi
ATATATATATATATATATATATATATATATATATATATATATATATATATATATATTTGGGGCTGGACAGGTTGCTCAGAGGTTAGGAGAGCTTGCTGCTCTTCCAGAGGACCCGGTCAGTTTCCACATGGTAGTTCACAACCCTGTGCAACTTTAGGTCCAGGACATTTAACGCCATCTTCTGGCCTTTGTGGGGAACTGCATGTACCCAAGTGCCCTCCAGCTCTGTGTGTGTGTGTGTGTGTGTGTGTGTGTGTGTGAGAGAGAGAGAGAGAGAGAGAGAGAGAGAGAGAGAGAGAGAACACAAGGGTCTCACTTTGTAGCACTGTCTGGAATGGAACTAACTTTGTAGAACAGGCTGGCCTCAAAACTCACAGATCTGCTTCTGTCTCCTGAGTGCTAGGATTAAACATGAAACATAAATTATTACATTAAAGAGACCAAGAACTGAGAAGGAAACAGCAATTTCCTCAATAATACTCTGGCTTCAAGAAATGTTAAAGGGAGTTTTTGTAGTTGATGGAAGACAAGTTTTTCGTTTGTTTTTGTTTTTTGAATCCGAGCCAACAGGAAACAGTAGAAAGCTGTGGAAATAATAAATGCACCCTGAGGTATCAAAATCAAAGTTTTCTTTAGATTGAAAAATATATTTAAATTAAAAACAACACTATAGAATTAGTTTATAAAGGAGTAAGATGCAAAAGGGCAAATGGCAGGGGTGATAAATAGAATCACATCACTAGTTTCTTATATTTTAAACAAAGGTATGTTAGTTGCTAAAATAGGGAAATAAAAAATATTTGCCTAATTGGACTAAGAGAAAATAATTAAAAATCCCAACTGCATGTTTTCTCCGCAAATACTCTAAATTTATGTTCAAGAATAGGAATAATAAGAACCTTCAAATAATAAGAACAGGTGTGCAGAGCTTTTGGCCCTTGAGGCTTAGTTTAGAGCAACAGATGTTACAGCTTATTTATTTAACGCTTTAAGGGTTAAGAAAGGGATTTCCTGAAAGGAGCTGGGTAGCTCATAGATTCCTCAGGAGTGATGGAGAAACAGAGCTGGAGACTATGGATCTAGAAACAACCTCCGCAAGGAGCTGTTTGGAAACACAATTATCCTGGGAAGACATGGACACAGAACGTTGGACCACCAATAACAATGGCGGCCTTGGGATGCTGCTCTTTCCTGCCTCCTAGAGAATAGAAGCAGTTATTGCTCTTGCCGGCATCCTCTTCCTTGCACTATTGCGTCGATCCTCTCTGGATGCACAGGTCAGAAAGGCGGAGTTTCAGGATATGTGTCTGTGTATTTCTTAGCTTCAACAGACTATTTGACAGCTGCGGGATGTGTAAGAAGGAAGCTCTGACTCAGAAACTGAGGACTTTGACCCCAGCAGAGAACCGGAAGGGGATGGCTTGTGTTGCATCCCAGGCAGGACTGAAGCGTTGAGTCAGATGCTCTGTAAGACAAACTGTGTCAGGCTTTCCCAAGCACTGCTTTTCTACAAAATGGCTTTACGTTGAGTCAGCTATGATTCAGCAAGATGACAGTAGTCAAGTATTGATTAGAGAATTTTGTGCCGAATAGACCATTATGATATTATTATACCCAAGTATTACAACTGCTATTTCAGACCGAGCCATCTCAGCCGGAAGCAGTGGGATGACTTGTCAAGGTAGCTATTAAATTTACTTTTGAAATTATTGAAAACAGAAAGGTTGAGTTGTATTTTAGAAAGGTTGAGATGTATCCACGTCACATGGCCCTCTCTTCCCAGCAAAATGGGTTTCATCTTCAGAAGATCAGCAGTGTCTGCTCACAAGAGTTCCTCACAGTTGGAATCCTGGACTACTGTTGACATCCCTCATAGAAGTAGGGGGTGGGAGGGTCATTGGATCCTCAATTTAGTATCTAGCCACGCCTCTCAGTTATTTCTATGCAACCCTGCCCTATTTGCATGTGGCTTGAAGTTTCAGTGTAGGGATAGAGTATATAGGCTAGGGGAGGTTAATTGAGAGGGCCTCCATCCACGACACCATGGACAGCCTTATCCATATTGGGTGTTCATGTTCCAAAGTGTTTGGTTTAGGGTCACCCATGTTCTTGCTTGTAACCCCTCACTCACGCTTTGTAATGAAGCTCAGAACCTCATTGGTTCCCCAAAGTGGACTTTGGTGGATTCTAACTTTGTCACTGGAATCTTAGAAGAAGGTAGTTTGCTTAGCTTCCCCTTTCCTCAGGGGAAAAACATCTTGTGACAACCCACAGGAAGATGTTGAATATACTGGGCAGGGTTTGTGGATCAGCACCACTAGAGATATTTCATGAATTTACCACTTTGAGGTGGGAGATAATAACTAGGATAGGCTCCTTCAGAAGGAATCCACACACGATTTCCTTTTTCTTGAAAAGACTGAATTCACAAAAGAGCCCTTTACTTCCTGATTCAAGTTTAGATCTGATAATAAAAGGGGAAATGAAGATAATACATATTTTTTGCCCCGGCCTCTCTGGCAATGATTAATATTTCTTCATGCCCCGAAGACAGAGCCGAAGCTATTGTTTCACACTCATTTGCAAATGTGAAGTACAGTTCCTGGTGGTGCACAATAGATCAGCCATGCAGGGTTATGGTGTCTCCACCACACCTCCTCAGACACTGGTTATCTTGCAGTCATCATGGATTAATTACTCCGGCATTTTGTAGCTATTTGATTCACACAAATGATTTTGTGCTGAATTTTGGTACAAGCAAACTACTTTAATAAGGCTTTTTCAGGCCAGTGAGATGGCCTAGAGGGTAGATGTGCTTTCTGTATACACCTGGTGAACTCAATATGATCCCTGGAACCCATATAAAGGTGGATGGAGAGAAATGAAACAACAAAGTTGTTGTCTGAACACCACATGAGTTCTGAGACCCATGTACCCCCCCCATATATTACTCTCATCTCACAATGACTACAATGATGGTGATGGTGATGATGATGAAGAAACCAGACTTCCTCGTGTGTGATATAGACTTGGAAATAGCCTTTATATGGAAAGTATTTTTAAAAGCCTGTTAGATGGTTATTTAAAAAATACTCCCTAAGAAAACTCTCCATAAGAGTGTAACCATAGGGAGTTTAGAGATGGCTCAGTGATTAAAAGCACTGGCTGCTCTTACAGAGGACCTGGGTTCAGTTCCCAGCACCCACATGGTGACTCATAAACCTCTATAATTTCAGTTCCAGGGGATCCAAAGCCTCTTCTGGACTTTTTGGGTACAAGGCATACATGTGGGAATATACATACAAGCAGGCAAAACACCCACATGTACAAGTACAAATACAAATATTTTAAAATTCTTTTTTTTTTTTTTTTTTTTTTTTACAAGTTGTAACCTTAACTTGTTCCACAGGAACTTGTTGTGCCCCAGATTCTGCTAGTGGTCTCGATTGAAAACACATGGGCAGGGCTAATGAACCTAAAAGGACAGAGAATGTGTTCCTGAACTTAGGTAGTACCACTAGCATCATGTCCTTGAACAGTGACTCTAGAACAGTGATTCTCAACCTGTGGGTCACAACTCCTTTAGGAGTTGCATATCAGATATTTACATTATGATTTATAATAGTAGCAAAATTACAGTTATGGAATAGCAGTGAAGTAATTTTATGGTTGCAGATCACCACAACATGAGGAACTATATTAAAAGGTCTCAGCATTAGGAAGGTTGAAAACCACTGCTCTAGAAGGTATTAGAGAGAGAGAGAGAGGTTTTGTCTGTCATGTCTTGGTTTCCCACTTTGTCCCCAATGGAATCATTTGTGCTGTTCTCCCTGTGGCATCCTCAACACTCTCTAGGGAGCCCCTTAACAGGTTTGGGGTTATGGAACCCTTAGGAGGTGGAATCTTACTGAAGGAAGTACATCACTAGGGGAGGCTCCTACTTCCTGTTCAATCCCTCTATTTCCTGTGTGCTTTTCTCTATGCAAATGTCTCTAGCTAGCTTCCTGTTCTGGTTCCTGTTGCCACACCCTCCTCACTATTATGGATAATATCCCTCTGGAACTATAAGGAAAAATAAACTTTCTTCTTTAAGTTGCTCATAGTCTTGGTGTTTTAATCACAGGGATAGAAAAGTAACTAATGCAGACATGGACACTAGAATTCATCCACCTGGGTAATTTTTGTCATTAACTTTGGGTAATTTAGAGGAGTTAACCAATTTTCCCCAAATATAGCTACAAAAAGAGAGAGAGAGAGAGAAAAAAATCCCTAGACATTGCAGCAGCCTCTTCTTGGACCCAGAAGTTTGCAGCCAGAGGAACCAAGCTCATACCCTGAGGAAGGCAGGAGAGAAAGCTAGAGCAACACAGACCTGTAGGATAGTCTTGAACTTTGAATTTCTGGTCACCCAACCAACTTGCCTCTAGGCTTCCACTGTGGAGCTAAGTTACCTGGGTACCCTTTTGACTTACAATTGAATGTATCCCAAACATTCCTCTCATTGCCTGCCTCTTCCTCATGACTTCCCCTCTAGAAAGCTACCCACTGCAATAATTATTTTTCTGTTGTTGTGATAACTACCATGACCAAGGTGACTTATGGGAGAAAAAGTTCATGTTGGCTCAATGCTCCAGGGGGGTAAGAGTCCACCATAGTATAAGGTGTGGCAGTAAGTGGCAGCCATGGCATTCAGGGTAGATTACATCCTCAACTGCAAGCAGAGATCAAACTAGAAGTAGGACAAGTCTTTTTACTCTTAAAGCTCTAGGGACATATTTTTTTCTTCAGCAAGGCAACTCCAAATCTCCCCAGACAGTGCTGCTAACTGGGGATGGAGTGTTCAAATGAAGGAGACAATGGGGGCCATTGCTCATTTGAGTTCCCACAGCTACTCTCCTTCCAACTCTTTAGATTGCTTTTCGCTTCTGAGCCTTGTGGGATTTTCCTTGCCTGCTAAGCTGTCCTCCCCCACCCCATCATATATGACTTCATCTTTAACCCATACAGGTTGGGGAGCCTCTACTCTGAACACTCACTGCTTGCCACTCATCTTTGCCTTCCCATCATGGCCATGGATTCTGGTGGAGTCTCTGTTTCCCTTATTAAACTTTGCCTCGAGAGTATAGGAATTGTCCATTTTACTTAGTATCACAGTGTTCTTGTTATGTCCTTGCAAAGTGCAAATTATTATCCAAAATATTTCTCCCAGGGCATGCAAGTAGCAGAAGCTCAACTCCGGAGGCCTTGTCTCAGTCCCACTTCTACTGTGCAAAGCACCTCACCTGTCAGTTTTCTGAGCTGAAAAACTGAGAGAGTAGTGGCGCTCCGGTGAGTTTAAACCTCCAGAATCCTGTTGTCCTGGTGCTTTATCACAGCAACAGAAAAGTAACACTTCTTTATTTTGAGATCTCAATTGCTACAAGAGGATAATGTGGGGGGAAAAACTAATTTATAGAGGTACCTTAATATCTTAACACCACCCTGGAAAGTGGCTCTCTGCAATGTCTGTTCAATGGTGTTTAGTGAGACATAGTTTGAGAGACCATGTGGAGATAAGAGAGAGTGGGGAGTTGCAGAGAGAAGAAGAAAGTACAGAGCAAGGGAGAAGTGGGAAAAAGAAATCCCTGAATCTTCACAAGTTAAAGGATATTTGAATCAATTGTAAGGAATATTATGCAGATATTTAAAAGGGTAGTTGGTGACTTTGTGAGTTAACATGGCACATCCATGGCATTTTAAATCACAAATGCAAATTGTAGTATCATTTACATAGAACACACACACACACACACACACAAAAACACTTGACTTTATGAGATGCCAAACTTGTGAGGTGTAAACAGCCAGCTTCCTACTCCTGTCTCCATACCTTCTCAGCACAATGGGACTCTATGCCTCTCTACTGAAAGTCAAAATAAAGTTTTCCTGCCATCAGCTGCTTTTTGCCAGGGTATTTTTTTTTTTTAATCACTGCAACAGCAAAGTAGCAGCAGTCCAGGTCAGTGTGGAACTCAATCCTCCTGCCTCTGCCTCCAATGTGCAAGGATTATAGGTGTGTGCCATCAGACACGGCTCTACTGTTTTTCTATTAAAATTAATACCATTATGAACATTTAAGTGAAGTGGACTCGATAAGCAAGTAAGTATTTTTATGTGTTGAATAAAAGTTTAAAAATAAATAAAACCACCCTTATTTTTATGGATGTCAACAGCAACACTGGAAAGCCAGTAAAATAGCTTATGAAGCTGATACAGAGGAAGCACATAAAAACCCGGGCTCTACATTCATTATCCGCCAGCACTTCCTTCTATGGCAACTGTTTGCTACTCTTTCTGTCACCTGCTGGGCCTCCCATGGTTATTTAAGAGCATCCTAAAACATGACACCAGATGTGCTTGAGTCCTGCTCATTAAAGCCAAGATCAATAGCATGGCAAAGGCTTTAGCACATGGATTTCCTGCTTAACATCTAGGTCAGTGGCTCTCAACCTCCGTAATGCTGCGACCCTTTAATACAATTCCTAATGCCGTGGTGATTCCTAACCATAAAAGTATTTTTTGTTGCTACTTCATAACTATAATTTTGCTACTTGATCTTAGGTGACCCTTGTGAAAGGGTCGTTTGACACCCGCCCCAAAGGTGTCATGATGCACAGGTTGAGCATCCTAGCTGGAGCACCATGGATTTCAGGATGATATGCGGTTTCTCTCCCACTGTCTGTGTCACTGACTGAAGCTTGGCATAATAGCCCTCATTTTACAGCTCTACCCTTGGCCTTCCCAGGCGTGGGGCACTAACTGTCCTGGTGGATGCAGACTTACTGTCTCTTCTTCAGCCCAGGCTCCTGTTCACACATCCCCACTTTGGAAATGCTTTCAATTCCTTACCAGAGACAAACCCTGCCCTGCCATTTTCCACTTCTACAGTATATTGTTTTACAAATAAAATACAAGACATCCAATTAACTTTAGGTTTCAGATAAAAGAACCAAGCAATTTTTTCAGCAAAAGTATGTCTCAACCAAAATCAGGGAAGTACTTATATTAGAAATGTATTTGTTTCTGTTTACTTAAAACAAAAATGAATTTAAAAATATTTAGCAGTGTCGTGGTGCATTTTATGTTGGATGACTGTTCACAGAACTTGGATCAGTCAGACGTCATAGTGCAAAACTAGCTGAATGTTCTGTGAGTAGCCTTGGTCTAGCTCATTCTAAGAGAACGTACTATCCTGGGTTTTTTTGTAGTGGTGTCACTACAAGCTGCTTGCTAATCTAGTGGTTTAAAATAACAGAAATTTATTTTCTCTCAAATTTGGAGGCTGGTTGTCTAAAATCAAGGTGTGGCCAGAGCTCTGTTTTGTTCAGACTATGAAGGAAGAGCCTTCCTGATGCCTCCAGTCTTGGCCAGTTCCTGATGTTGTTCCTTGGTGTATTGGATCATTTTCTCATTGTTGTGACAGAACACTTGGCACCAAGCAACTGATGGGAGGAGAGGTTTATCTAGAGTTCAAGGGGAGTACCTATCATGGTAGGAAAAGGATGACAACAACCAAAGAAAGAAAGTTTTGATCACGTGATATCTGCAGTAAGTAGAGAGTGAACAGGAAGTGGGGGTAGTCTATAAAACCTCAAGGCCCACCCCTCAGTGGCCCACTTCCTCCAGCGACTCTCCACCTCCTGAAGGTTCCACAACATTTCCCAACAACATCACCATTTGGGGACCAGTGTTCAAGCATGTGACCCTATCGGGACAACACGTTTAACACCGAAGCCACAGCACTTGGCTTTCGGCCATGTCACTCGCACATCTGCTTACGTCTCCAAATGTTTCTCTTTCATGTTTCTGTGTGTTTTTTGTTCTTTGGCTTCATATAATGACATGTGCCATTATGTTTTGCGCCAGTCCTTATCCACAGTGCTTGAACTGTTTGACTTAATTACATCTACGAAGGCCTCTTCTCCAAAGATGGTACCCTGCATGTTTCTGGTGACAGAATCTTTGTGAGAGGACGAGCAGGAGTTACACAGTCCAGGATCTCAGCCCACAGAATAGTGATGGCCTTATTTAGTTAGAGTCAGTCTTCTCACCTATTAACCCAGCTTCGAAAAGCCCTCATAGACAGGCTAAGTGGCTTGCCTCCTACGTGATTCTAGATCCTGTTAAGTTGACAGTCAGTATTAATCGTTACGTGACTTATAATCGAGTGCTTACCCACCCGTTGACCTTCCCAGTCACGCAGTCAACATGGATTTGGCAAAGAAGGAAAGTCAAGCTGGGCACTAGTGCTTGTCTTTTTGTGCTTCCTGATTGTGAATGCAGTGTGACCCTTTTCCTCACACCTCTGATACCAAGCCACTCTCACCATCGTGGACTGTACCCTCAAACTGTGATTCAAAATTACCCCTCCCCGCCCGGAGTTGCTTTTGTTGACTATTTTTGTTGGCATGATGCCATTGTGCGCTGTGTAAAGATTCTCTTTGAATGATTCAAATGCTGATTTCTCTGCCCCCATATCTGGTTGCAATCTGGACGTGGCATTGTAATGCTTATGCTAAGAATCCCCTGTCTCAATTTGTGTAAACATTACTCCCAATTTATTCCCTGATTTGTCAATAGAAGCTGATCAGCCAGTGACTGAACAGAGGGAATAAGGCTGGATTTCTGATTCCAGTGAGCAGAGGAGGGAGTGAGAAAAAATAAGAAGGATTGTGTCACAAGGTGAAGGCCCAGGAAACACCATGAGAAAAAGCATGGAGCAGAGACAGCCAGATCAATACTAAATGCAAGTATATCTGGGATTTTGGCTGGGAAGTAGCCAGATTATCTTAGAATAGATTAATATTTGCTCAATTATTGTGCCTTAAAAGGTTGTTGAATAAAACAAATAGTCTCTGTCTCAATTATTTGGGAGCTAGCCAGGTTAGAGAAAAAAAAAAAAACCTATCAATTTAAAATTTGCATATACATATTTTGTCACAGCAAGCAGAAAAGTATAACACAAGCCTACTACATGCTGAGGCTGGGAGGGAACTGAGGATGTATTTGCATTTCAGTGTTCCTAAGGGATGCCCAGCTAGGAAAGAGGACTGACTGGAGATAGCCCTCTAGTTTAGCAAGAAGAAAACACATGGGGTACACCAAAAAGGAGAAGCCATCAGTAGAGATAAATGCACCCCCATTCCCCTTCACTGCTAAGAGGCTTTGTACCCCAGGCAGAGAGCCCCTCAACCAGTGGCTTCAGCACAGGGGAACAGAGAGACAGCACATCACATGTTTTTTTTTTCTCTTGATTTAGCAAAAGTATTTGGACCAAAGACCCAAAATCAAATTATTTTGCTTCCTTTTCCAGGCTTACAACTTAGTGGAATTAGAAGGACCCCAGTGATTGCAGAATGCTGTGTCTTAAATCCCTGCTGAGTTTGACCAACATGGCTGATATGCCAGGAGGAAGCAATGCACTGTGCCTCCAGAAAGACATTTGCATACGTTTTTGATGAACATTCCCAGGCTAATGTAAGCAAGCTCCCTCTGGTGTTAGTTGTTATGAAGGATGGACCCATGTTTCCATGACTGCCTCCATCGGCACCCAGGGCAATCACGCCATGTTTAGAAGGACTCCCCCCCCCCCCCCCACCACCACCACTTAGTTTAATGGCCTACTGCTATAATTTTAATTCTTGGCTTTTGGACAAAAGACCCCATGATTTCATTTTATTTGAGTCTTACCGATTTTATTGTGAGTCCTCCTCATTTCAGTACTTTTGGGGTGACCTACAATTATTTTGGTTTTCCTTGTGGAATGGCTTTTGGATGAGTTAAATGAATTGTGTAAGCTTTTTGGGACTGTAGAGAGCGTGATCTCAATCCAAATCCCGATACCTCCTTCTCTGGGAAGGGAGTCGTGTGACCAGGTTACGGCACTCGCAACCCTACACGGTCAAATGGCAAATGATTGGCAATAGACAAGCAGAGTATAATTATATTATATTTATTAAATATATATATTATCATTTAGTTATATATTATTATCTAAGTAAATACTATATTATTCAGTTATAACTCATAACTCCTCTTCCTGAATATTTTCCTGATATTGAATTACACACACACACACTGCAAAGCAAACAGGGCTATCACTATTATAGCAACAATATAAATCCACCACATTTCTTATCCCTTATTTCAAACATTTATACGACCTGGTAAGAAGTCCTCAGGTGGAGCTTGAGGTTCTTTCCGGCAGAGGAACGGGCTAACAGTACCGTGAGTGGGACTGCGCCGTCGTCTGTCACTTGGTCGTAGCTTATATACTATTTTTGCGTCACACCCATTATACTTATCAATATCCACTTAGGTGCACTCCAATTTGGCTTCTTAAGATACTTAGGGGCTTTACGCCCTCTTATTTATACTCCTGCAGGCATGCACCAGAGGCCTGCTTACAGACTCATTACAGGGACAAAGAAGATAGATCTTGGGATCACTGGGTCTGACTTTGAATCCTAGCATTGCTACATACTAGCTGTCGCTTCCTGCCAGCCTGAGTTAGAACATCTATAAATGCCATTTGGACTATCTCCCTGGGTCGGGGAGACTTTTGAAAAGATGGAAAATATTCATGTAAACATTGTGGCTTCCCAGTTCCCTGCTTGACACAGGGATTCACACATAGTCTTCACGACACATTCTTAATCTGGGGAGACAGGCTGGAGTGGCCCAATCAGACTTTATTGACTGAACATCTGGCCTTATGAAGCGTGTATTGTCAGTGTACCTGCTGGGCTCCAGGTGAAGATGCAGCTGAATAGGTAGATAAGCCCCTGGTCTTCTGGTGCTGCTCTTGAGATAATAAAAGAAATTCAAGAAAACAAGCATGCACATACAGCAAACAAAGGCAATCAGACAGTAACACATGACAAGGAAGAAGATTAAATGGCTCGAGGGATGGAACAGCCTACATCCAGGCAGGGTGGGGCTGCCTTTAGATTTGAAGCTAGGGGAGAGAGCATGGAAGCTTAAACCTCTTGGTGTGATGGGAAAAACAACTCTAGAAGTTCACAGGAGAGGGAGAGTCTTGTAGATATAAAGGAGCAGAGGGGGCAGGCGTTGACTTGGGGAGGGAGGATATGGACAATTTGAGCACATCCCATTTGTAACCTTGGAGTGGACCAAGCAGTTGGTGCTTGGGAATTTCGTGATCCTAATTCATAAGCCACCTTTGGACCTTGACAATGTCTGAAGAGAGAAGAAGCAAAAGTGAACTGATCATGGCCATCGAGGGGCGCTACCAACACAGTGGGAGAGATGTACATCCATTAATAATTCTACTGGGTGATGATAGACAAACCATGGAAGAAGACCATGGAAGAATGACATTAGTGTTTATGTATGTGAAGATTTCAAGCATAGGGCTGGGGGCCTAGCTTAGTTGATAGTATGCCTGTCTATGATTTGTGAACTTCGAGGTTCTAGTCCTAGCACTATATTAACTAGGCATGATGACACACTGACTGCAATGCCAGAGCTTAGGAAGAGGAGGATGGAGGAGCAGGTGTTCAAATCTTCCTTGGCCACACAGGGAGTTTGAGGCCAACTTGAGTTACATGAGACCCTGTCTCAAAAAATATTAAATATATATTACTTTTGAGACAGCCATTTAAAAATCTTTCTCTAATGAGGTTGATAAAACCAGTTTGTTGCAGGATTGGAAAAAAACCAAATAAGATAGGGAGAAAATGTTTGGAAATCTTGTTTCTGCAGCATCTTTGTGAATAATGTGGAATAGGAGGAAGGAGACAGAAGATGAATGTGCTTCGAGAATGTAAATGCACCATTTCTTTAACCAGAAATCAGTGGCTGCCAGTCCATTCTTAATGGAAGTGATAGCACTGCATGGCCATTCTGCATTCTAGGAAGTTTTATTGGCTTGCTGTAAAAATTCTGTAAATGAATAGACTAAGGTTCTATGTTTGTTGTCCTTCTACAACCCTCATGTCCTTTGGAGTCCCTAGCAGGATCAAATCTCTTCCAGGACCTGTGTCAGTCAGAATCCTCCAAAAGAATGTATTTTTTTTTAACCTAAATCAGATTTTTGTAGGGGATTCCCTGAATCCTGTTTGCTAAGTGTGTACACAAACATCATCTGTTTTATCATATCCTATTCTGTCTGCCTGTGCACTCATCGTCCTCTCTAGCCTATTCATTCTGCCATCTATCTCTGTGTCTGTATATTTATCTAACTATGATTTATCATTTATTCTAGAGTAACCAGCACCATTTTGTTATGAAATTCGGAAAAGCATAAAAAGTGTTAGTTTTGGGGCTTTAGAGGTGGCACAGCACTTAAGAATGCAAGTTGCTCTTGCAGAGGTCCAAATCTCAGCACCCATGTCAGGTGGCTCACAATCATCTGCAGCTCCAGTTCCAGGGGCAACTGTGGCCTCTTATTTCATGTGCATATATATATATATATATACACACACACACGCCCATAATCAAGAACAAAATAAATCTTAAAAAAAGGTTAGTTTTAAACCAATGCATTATGTGACTAACTTTTATAATTTTACATAAGCTAAAAAAATAAATAAATCTGTGTACGTATTCAAACAATGCTTATTTTGTATATGTTTGGGTTTTTTTTGTTTGTTTGTCTATTTTTTACCTTATAGCTCTAGATTTTTTAATTAATTTAAATGAAAATTTTCTTTTTACCTTATGGCTTTAGATTTTATGTTTATGCGGAAACTTTGGCCTGTCCCCAAGATCGAATTTTGTGTTTTCTTCCTTTTGATGGGACCAGACTGATTAAGTAAACAAAATGAGAATTCCAATGTTTATTGCATCACTCGATATGAATCTCAACCCTCTCGAGGCTCTGGAACTGGAGATCTAGTTCAGAGATTATTTACTCCAATAGACTTCCTCTGGAGATGGCTTATGTAAATTTCTTTCTGCCACAGATGCAAAAACATTTACTATTCCAAGAGGTAAACAAGCCATGTGCTTGAAAAACAAGATAGGTCCCCAGTAGCCAATCAGATTCACAAGTAGGTTTGCAGTTTCTTCTTGGAAAATTGGCCAGAATGATTCTGTAGAACCCACAGAACCTAAGAATCACTAGACTGGATGCATTTTCGTGCAGATAATGAAATGCCATTCCCCCAGCAGGTCAGCTGGGTTATTTGTAATAGCATTAGTCAAGTATTTTATTTATTTATTTATTCATTCATTCGTTCATTTGTTTATTCATTTATTTATATTTATGTTTGCTGCCAGTGTGGTCATCATGTCTAAGAAGAAATTAAATGAGCTGTAGATCTCTCACCCAGTTCTGAAGTTTGTTGGCACAGATTACCATGCAGCAAATGTGGCTTTGATGATCCCTGCAAGGATCCCAACGATTTACTGTGTTATACAAGTTTCTGAATGATATCCCTTATAATGTGACATAAAAGGATTGAATTTCTAGGTGTCATGAGATGATATAAATATTTGCCTGAGTTTTATGCAAATAGACCGTGGCTTTAGATGAGGACCTTGATACTGTGACCAGGTTAATCCCTCCCCCCCCTGAAGAATTTGTCAATTGACATTTTAGAGACACTGTCATTGGAGGCACATGAAACAACCAACACATCAAGTTTGAAACATAGACAGTTTATTTGGGATAATCTTTGAGAGGTCAAAAATCAATTTTAGGGGCTGGAGATGAGTCAACAGAGAAGAGCACTGGCTGTTCTTCCAGAGAACCAGAGCTCAGAGACCTCAGGTCCCACATGGCTCTAACTCCAGCACTAGGGGCTCTGACTGACTCCCTCTTCTGGGCTCCTCAGGCACTGCACGCATGCGGTACACAGATGTGTGTGCATTCAGAACACCCATGTACATAAAATGAAAATAAATCTTAATTAAAAAAAAAAAAAAACAATGAAGACTGAGGAAGGGGAGTTCCCTGTGCCAGACAGAAGTTCTTGTTAAAAGGTTTGTCTGTGAGAGGGGTTAACCCAATAGTCCAATGGCTAAACCCAAACAGCTGTTACAATTGATTTACACCTTATGTGCTATAAGGAGTAGAAAGAAATATAGCAGGATATTAGTACAGAAGTAGAGTAGGTGATGCTTTGAGGTTGCACGAGACACTTGTTCCTGGGTGTCTAAGCTTCTTTTTTTGAGCTACAAACTGGTGCTGATGCAGTATAGGTTACTGTCATTTTGAGATAGTGACACATTCCTTAGCTCCTGGCTAGCCTTGAACTGGTAACGTAGCCCAGACTGACCTTGCATTTGCAGCCAGCCACCTGCCTCAGCCTCCAAAATGCTAGGATTATTGTATATGTGAGCCTGCATATTTATTTTTATTTTATTCTTTTTCTCCCTGTGTAGCATATGTGTGTGAGTATGTGTGTCTGGGAGTGGGGTGGAGGGTATATTCACTTATGTGTGCATTTGGAGGCCAGATCTCTATCTTATATTTTGAGACAGGCTCTCTCACTGAAGCTGGAACCCATCATTCCAGTTAGATCCTTTGGCCAGTGGACCCCAGGGTTCTTTCTGTCCCTGCCTCTGAGCACTGGGATTGTAGATATGTGCGGCCATGCCTCACTTTTGTATGGGAATAAGACTCAAGTCTTCATAACTGTGAGGCACTTTGCTTACGGAGCTATCTCCCTAACCTTCTGTCTCTTGATTTTGGACAAGCAAAGCTCCTTTGCACAAATCCTTAGGCTGGTGTTCCCTTAGCTACTAACAACAGGAAATGAACCATATTTGGTGCTTCAGTCCTTCCCCCCCTCCACCCCAGAGCCCCAACAGGAAAGGCTCCAGGAGCGGAGGAGCAGCAGCAGCTAGCTGTGCTCTCTTCCTTCCCTGAGATCAGCTGACTCACCAGAGCCTACGCTTCTGTTCTGAGGACAAGCTGAGCAGGTGTCATCCAGCATGCTCCTGGGCAGTTTGATCCGGGCTGGGAGCTTATAAAACCCATAAGAAAATGTTTTGCCAGTAAAAGCATCCTGCTCATGGGGAGCAGTTAAACGAGCAATAAGGCATCATTTCCCAGGCTCTAATAATTGTAATCTGTTTTAACTATTACATATTAGAATAGCCACAAAGCCCTGGTCATTTGTTACCCTGTTTTCAAATCCTTCAACTCTTAGTGAAGATGTTAGAAAAAGTCAGAACTGCTGTCAGCCCCCAGTGATAAAGAGCAGGGCGGTGCTTGGGGAAATGGCAGTTCCCACAGGGCATTAAGGACTATAAACTCTTTAAATTGAATTGTAAAAGTTTACAGCTAATAAAGAAACTCTTTTAGATGAATTTAATGTTATTTGCTCGTTTGAAATTTTTCACGGACGGGAACAGATGGTAAGGTCATGAAATGGGCTTCATAAAATGTGAACATATCTTACATGTTGAAGACACAGTAATGTAGTCATGGAATAGGTCATTGTCTACTTTCGACTAAAGTCAGCCACTTTTGTAGCTCCTGCAACAAGAAGATGGTCCATGGCTTCTGCTTCCAGAAAAGGAGCCAAGAGCCAATGAGCCAAGAGCAGGATAATAAATGTTTCCCGTTTTCAGCTTCAAGTGACCCTGACCAGTTTCTTTCTTGAGCCAGTAAGAGGTCACCTTAGATAAGAATGGGAATCCCTGGGGCTGGAGGGACGGGCTCAGGGATTAAGATCACTGTCTTCTCTTCTCTTCTAGAGGGCCTGAGTTCCTAACATCCAGGTGGCTCTAAATCACCCATTATTTCACTTCAGGGGATCTGAAGCCCTCTTCCTGCCTACAAAGACATCAGTACACACACACACAAACACACACACACACACACACACACACACACACACACACACACACAGAGAGAGAGAGAGAGA